>OX123193.2:67500300-68100300 GCA_944739405.2 Euclidia mi | reverse complement strand
GTAGTGTAAGCGAATCATGAGGTGTCGGGTTCGGTGCCCGGGTCGAACAAAAAGTGATATTGGGATTTTCTTTTAGCAATTATTAGGAAGTTGACGGTGTCACAGGCCCATGTCTCGGTCCTGCGCGGAATTTCTCTGCGGTCGTGTCTATGACTTAAAGAAGGAGGGAATAGAGAGTGCACTTGTGTTTGCGCACACATTTGTGCACTATAACATCCTGCGCATTTGGTTAGTCTCATAAAAAGACAGCCGCCGTGACTGTAATCGGTCGGAGGACATTATTTTTCAAGTACCCTATAGCTATGACACACCTGCCGTAATTACGTCGGCGTGGCGACGAACTTTCCCTCAAACGTCACATTCCGCGCTTTTAGTGTACATCGTACCAACCGAATTCGATTCATTTTCGCAACGCAATGCGTCACCGCGTGTTCTGTCAGGATGGACAGTTTATCGTTCGATGAAAACTGGAAAAAATGAAATATTGCTTAATTTAAAGCTAAATTATCCCGCAATTACCCAGTTGCACACGTAGATGCTAAAAAGATGTCAACACCCACAGACCATCAAAATTACAATGAATTTTTACACCGACATTCTAATTACATGGTGTCACTGTGACAAACGTGTTATGATAATACTACATTGTTATTAATTTCTAAAATAAAATATGATATAATTATTATAAAAGAATCGATCTAGTTCGTAGTACTGTGTAATATCTCTCTGACGAGCAAATTTTCATACTTTAAAGTATGTTAAAACATCTGAGCTATTGTCATGGAACAACCATTTATCGAAATCATACGAAGCGTCAATACTATTAAGCCCCAGTTTCTCCACCTCTAGATAGTCCGTATATTCCAGACAAATTGAGAAAACGGAATTTGTATGACTTATACGATAGATTAATTTAACAGAAACTTATCAGATAGCAATAAAACTGGCCATAAAACTAGCATAAGTATAAAAAATAACCCACTAACACTTCAACAACTAACTTCTAAAGTAAAATACCTTACAAACTGCATAAACCTAGTCTGATACACCCCAAGTTAGTTGCTAGTCCATCAACGTACATTCAATAACCCGCCGGTTCTCGGGTCCATTTGGGTCCAAATCTAAGTGCGTTTGGACCCATTATTCATTTATGCGGGCGATTACAGCGTCGTTGCGCTTGCCAAATCTGTTATGTGCATTTACACCACTTTTCAGGAGCGCAAAAAAACTGTTTTATAAAAAAGTTTCACTGATTATCCTAAGACAAATATACCCATGCGGTTGCAAAAAAAATATGTTTTTGTAATGATATTGTTTATAATTGCATAATAATAACTTAACCTTTTACGACATTTTCTCACAAAATTATTACATGTCAGTGAAATAAACCTGATATGTGAAATTCTTCACACAAAAATAACTATTTATGTGTGTTTGGAGTTCAGATGTCAGACTTTTCACAGCAAGTATTACATATGAAAAGTTTGGCAAGTCTATTTCTACATAGATTTCGCACATGATTATTTTTACAAAGCATCCGGCTTTAATAGCTAGCGACATCTAGCGAAAAAACAAAAAAAATCAAAAAATGCACATGTCAGGTTTGGCAAGCGCAACGACGCTGTTGTTTCTTGTTCTTGGGATGAAATAAGGGTTGAGATTTATTTCTGTGTTGATGGCTACGCTTAGGGATAGAGAGGAGAGCCAGTATTTATTTTGTTTGACCATTTTACGGTTAAGGCAGAGATAGCCTACTATATATACCAACAGACTGGTATGCAAGGGGAAGCGGGTTCAATCCCACTACCGACTTTTCAAAAGGTTTACTTTGCATTAAAACTAATATGATTTTATGTTCTTATTATATTATTAAAACCGTGATATTAAACCATGGCACGGTAATAATATCTAACAGTATTGTAACTCCATACAAACGCACGAAACTCGAGTTATACCTACGCGTCTCGAGCAGAGTACCCATTAGACTGTGCGGACTGTGGCAAGAGTACTCACAGCCGCGATCGTGCCGCAGCTCGCATGCGGCGCGTCTGGTAGGTATATAACTCACGAAGGCGGCCGAGTTATTATTGTAAGATTATATTACCGTGACCATGGTATCAAATTATGCTTTCGTTTTCTGAAGAACTAAATTAAATTAAATAAACTGAGCTCGCTCGTTTGTCACATGTCAGAAATTAATTATGTGCAACTTTAAGATCTAAAGAAATATTAGTTTTCACGTTGAAAGAAATTGTATTTAATTAATCCGAGTAATTGAATACATTTTTCTACAGTGGCGATTGTAATTTGATTTAAATTATTTAGGATTTTATTTATATCCCGTAAAAAATTACGTTCAAATAGTCGTTAATTTCACATCTAGTGAGATACTTTAATTTCACTTTAAGTAAGCCTACATATTACTACCTATTTACAACTGTCTCCGTGGTCCAGTAGATAGCGTATGCGACTACTGATTGGAGGTCTCGGGTTTGATTCCCGGGTCGGGCAAAAGTGTTACTGGGTTTTTTCCAATTCTCAGTAGCAGCACGGAGTCTGGTGATGTGCCCGGTAGTGGCAATAGGCTCGCCCCCTATTACGTGGGACATAAAATTTCATGGCTAAATGTGGGTGAAATATTAAGCCTAATTGCTGCCTAACCCTTCAGGAATACAGGCGTGAGTCTATAAAAAAACATATTTACAAATATAGGTATTTAAATTATGAATGCACGAATGCTTATTCTACGATAAATCTCCAAAAATATTTTGAAGAAATACCGATTCGCGTTACTTACCTAGCTTTGAATATGCAGCGTGGCCATATTGTAAAACGAAGCAGAAATAACTTCATAAATATTGTTGCCACGTCGTTTCTTTTCCATTTCAACACATTTTATGTAGGAGGTTTTTCCTCAGTAACAAATAATAAAACATAATAACGTATTATATCAGAATAATCGTTGTTAGTCGTTAAATAGATACAAATAGCATCTAGCAAACAATAAGGATGTAATTAATGCGAGACAAAGAGGCAAATAGTAGGCGTGAACAAAGACCGTACGTGTAGAAAGACTGGGATTATGAGAGAAGCCACAGCGCAGGTGAAACAGAAGACTAATGGAAAAGTAATTTAAAATATGAAGTAATAATATTCTACCACATACACACAACACCATCTAGTCCCAAATTAAGCAGAGCTTGGACTTTGGGTACTCGAGACACAGATAGATATTTACTATTTTTGTAAATACTATATGTAAACTAAATAACTATTGTAATATATAAACAACCAGACCACCGACTGCCACGCAGAAGGTCACGGATTTGAATCCCGCTCAAGTCAAACACACTTGTGTGCATGAACATTGTTGTCTGACCTGGTCTGGGTGTTTCTATGGGTAATAATTAAATATATATATAAAAAAATATGATGATATCATGTAAGTATGTTTATCCATTATCTAGTACGCATAGTATAAGCTCTGCTTAGTCTGGGACTAGATGGTGTCGTGTGTATGTGGTAGAATATTATTACTTCATATTTTAAATTACTTTTCCATTAGTCTTCTGTTTCACCTGCGCTCATATTTATCATCAAGCCATACTCATTTTGATGTAACCTACTGTTACATAGTAGAGTACGGCTGACTGTATAATGTACTGCCAAAACTTTGAAAGGATAAGTAAACCTGCTTTTACATACCTACGGTGACTTTACACAGACACGTTATTAAATACATAATACAGGCGTTGTACATAGGCCAATTATAAGCCTTTCGGGTACTACAATTGGTAACTGAAACACAACTTTCATAATCATCACACTGCTATTTACAACTTAGAATATTTGGCAGCAGTAATCCTTACACCATGGCACCTACTTCGTATTTTTATTTTAATGCTACATTATTGACACAGAAACTCATGCTTAAAAAGTATTCTATTACACATCCACCCCCTATCTCCCCACCCTTACTAAAAAGTATGTAGTGATTAAAAACATATACTTGATCCACTGATCCAGCTCTGTGTAATTACGCAACAGACTAACAGATCCCCAATTAATTGAGTTTTGCACATAAAAACGTTCAAATTAAAATGTTTAACAAGTCGTCATCCTGTTACGTGATTCTTTTTCCACGCTCTCGCCACGCAGTCGCAACGCTGTCGCTACGCAAACGCAGTCGTCACGCTGTATATCGCGTTACCAATTTGGCTTAATGAAAATTTATTGTAATTTTATAGGCGGTGATAATTGCAGGATGCAGATGAAGGTTCTCTGATGATGTATTCTATAGATAATTAATAAATTAAATACTTGTTGCCTGCCGCTGGTTCGACCGCTTTGTGCGCCGACAATAAAATAAATATATCGTTCTATAGGGTTAAACACCAAAACTACGAGTATGATATATAATTTAAAAAAATGTGGTAAAACTTTTAGTTATAAATAAAAATTACTTTTCCGATCACTTATCACAATTGAGTCATCATACTTGTGAGAAACAGTCGGTGTGAGAAAGAGACAAAAGCTGAATCGATTTTTGGATTATTGGACCGGCAGGTTCTGTGAATAACAGTAACCGATGTGTAGAAATGTGTGATTATTTCGCAGTATCAATTTCCTAGCGGTATCCCAGTTGCAACTCGGGGTCCGCTAAGGTAGTAATCTGATCGGATTAGACAGATTAGACAGAATATTAGCTTTTCGACGGAGCGAATGCCTGTCTGACATCTTCAAGCCAAAGGGATATTCGATATTTTATTGTTATAACCAGTATCAGTTTATTTGAGGGTACTGACTCTCTGTAACGACTGTCAAATGACAGCCGGGAGCGATAGCTTAACTTGCTCTCCAAGGCACGGGGCAAGCGATAATTAGAAAGAAAGAAAGAAATAATAATTTATTTTGTAAGAATATGAGTACAAAATAAAGATGGTAATGTTACAAAATAATATTTCCGTCATATTCGACCAGTCTGGTGTACAAAATTTAAAAACCTGTTATATCGAAGAATACGTACAGGATTCAAAATAATTAAATATATGCATGCATGTCAACGTATTGTTACTTAGTTACATAATTAAATTTGGTCAGTCAAAAAAATATATATAATATAATGAGTGTACATTAATAATAATAAAACTAAAATGTCAAATTGTTACAAAATTAAGGATCGATATATCAGATGTCCAAACATAAATTTCAGTTTAAATAGTGTCATTCAAAAAATCCTTTATACTATAGTACGCTTTATTACATAATATTTCCTTAAGTTTCAGTATATATATATTCTCTTGGAATTTTGTTATAAAGTTTTGGTGCCATACAAAATATGCTATTACCCATATGAGCAGTCTTGGCGCTATGCATACAGAGTCTATCATTATCTCGCCTGTTACGCTTAACAGTATCAGAAAGGCGAGAAAAAACTTGAGGATTCATTCTAACGAAATTACATACTTCCATGATATATTAACATGGTAACGTTAAAATTTTAAATTTGATGAAAAATGGCCGGCAACTATCTGTAACTTTCAGTCCAAACATAGCACGTATACAGCGTTTTTGCAATTTGAACACAATCTCTTTATCACTTGCATTACCCCAGAAGATTATGCCGTATCTCAAGGTAGATGCTACTAATCCATGATACGCAGCAAGTAAAGTATCAGTATCGATCGTTGGTGCAAGCTTATAAAGAGCGTAGGAGTGTCTGCTAAGTTTTTTACAAACATAATCTATATGGCTTTTCCAATTAATTTTTTTGTCAATATAGATACCGAGAAATTTCGTATTATCTACTTGTTCGATTAATTCGTTACTATATACAATGTCAATTTGTGAGGGGGTTTCAAATCGTTGACTGAAATGATATTTGTTTTAGTCAAATTTATTTTTAAATTATTATTTTCTAGCCAGGATATTAAAGCAGTCAAAGAATTATTTAGATTAGAATTTTTACACGCGATTGTCAGGGTGCTGTCGTCAGCAAAAAGAGTCATAGGTTGAGATGTCGAATTTGGCATGTCATTTATGTATAAAATAAATAAAAGAGGTCCTAACACACTCCCCTGTGGGACACCAAATTTAATTAAGCGCTCATTTGATGAGTAGGTTAATTTTTGTATTCATGTCCAATTTTTTAATAGTTTTTATTTGTTTGCGGTTTGAAAGATAGGATTCTAGAAGTTTTTGTATATTGCATCTCATGCCATAACATCCTAATTTGTCTTTCAAGATAGCATGGTCAACATAATCGAATGCCTGGGTCATGTCGCAATAGATTCCACACACTGGTATTCTTTTGTCGACGTTTAACATTATATTATGTAGAAATTCATATACATTCACATACATTCTGATTAACAATTCAATATGCACATAACAATCAGCTGCTCAGACGTCTGCATTATAATAGATAAGTCAACTTTGTGATGGAGTTCTAGTAAATGCTAAGAAGACCTTACATACAAGAATGCATACTTTTATTCTGACATAGGTCTACTAGAAACATAAAACTACAAATATCTATCATTTTAAGTAACTTTAATCAAAGCTATCTTAGTTACCTTTTGCAATTTGCAAAATCTGTCTTGCTTCATTTCACGCATCATGAAAAACCAATGTTTCGCTTCTATAATTATCGTTTATGACACAATTCATACAATTAAAAAACACCTGACCTTTTTGTTTTGTCGAACAAAGGAAACTTAAAGGCCATCTAGGAATTGAATTACAGTTCTTATCTGTATTAGACCTGTAATTGTACCTGAAAATACAATTAATACTTATACTAAATATTTTATCTGTGACATATTTATATTGTAACCATGCCAGTCTTTACAATTGTAATTTTTTTAAGTTATAACTCGTTACAAATTCGCAGACTATACTAATACTGTAACAACAAGTACAGAGGTCAGAGAGACCCGTAACAGACATCTGTGTATCACACAATACGCTCATATTATTGATCGAAAAACCACCAGCTACATTAGTAGAAAGCCAACCCTTAACCACAACCGTCCACGCCAATAGATATTTACAATAATTATTCCGTCTCAAAGCTGGCAGAATTATTTAATTTAGGGCTCAGAGAAATAGAAACAGATGGACAAATTAACTTTTGCATTCAAATACACCGTTGCCGTTGGTATATTAATAGCTTTCTCATTTAACCTTCAAATTGCTGATAAATCAACACTAACAAAATGAATTTTGGCCCTTCGTTTATAACTGTACAACGTTAAACTTGTCAAATTAAATTGATAAAAGTTCCTCTGAAATGTTTCGCGAACTATTGCAAGGACATCACGGCGGAGAACAAAGTAAATAGGAAAGGAAAATAAGTTTTATAAGGTCGCGTCTGTCTGCTGTCTGAAATATCTTTCTATTAATATTAAAATCTTTGATCGCTGAAACAACGGAAGAAAATAAAACCGAATTAAAAGCTTCCTGGGTTTGTCTTGTGTAGAGAATATTCTTATTTACCTACTTTATTTTGACGTTGTGATCACAAGTACTTAGGCATAATTGACCATTTATCTGTAGAATTCTATAAGAAGGGACTTACCGAAATTCGGCAAGAAAAGTGTCATGTATAAAATATGCTGCCGTAGCTGCAGGCACCCCTCAGTATTTAAATTAAATCATTATGACCAAATATTCCTTTAAAACATTTTCAAATAATAAACGAAGAACTTCAAAAAAAGCCGACTGCAAATTCTTACTTTGTAAGGAAGTTCAAGTTGTACAAAAGCAAGGTGTTATTATGGAGGTTGATCACAAAACCGATGTGGTTTTGCTGACCCGAAACTATTGGAGAGTTCGTTGTAAAGGACGCTTCAAGGGTTAATTGGGAAGTTTGTAAATCAAGTCCCTTAAATACTACTATAGGCTTTATGGTGTACTTTATGGAATAGTGTATTCATAAGAGCTCAGCAAAACTAATAAAAATACTATTTACTTACATACTAAAATTATAATTTACCCACTCTCTCAGTCACTAAATCATTGTATTCCATTCTTGCTTGTCTGGAAGAAATCGCATTTTGCGATAAGACCGCCCTTGTACCACTAGACTTAAGTTCATGTATTCTTGTTTTTTCTGGTGTACAATAAAGAGTTACTATCTATCTATCTATCTATAGGCTTTCGTAACCTGGTGAATGTTTTGAACGTTTTATTTGAAGAAAATGAAACTTGGAAAATAATAACCACATTGAATATACAGGTTGACTTATTGGTTTAAGCGGCCACTTCGTCGCGCGACTTTGCGCCAAGTGTTATGGATCCAATCCCCACACGAGACAATAAATTTTGTGATCGTACAAATTGTTATTCCAAGTTTAAAATTATACGGAACCATTTAAATAGCTAATGGATAATCCTTACAGTAGCAAACAATTACAATTATCGATATTACTTACCTTTAGTAACTAAAATAACAGCTTCATTTTAATTTTGACCATACAGTGAAATTAATTTTGAAGAATTCTTTAAGTGAATAATCACTTCTGCCTTAAACATTTTCATTTTATTTAATGTATAGGCAGTAAATGAGTAGTAGGATCGCCCAGCAGCATCAGAGTCGCACATTAAGGTGGGAAAATGAATAGAAGTAGGAGTGGAATGAAGTACAAGGTATAGGGGGTGGGCCACCGGAACTCTCACTCACCGAAAGAATCGCAACAGCATAGATACTGTTCTTTTACGTTGGTATTCTGTGAGAGGGTAGTACTTCGCCGATTGAGCTGGCCCATTCCGGTTGAAATCAGTGAGGCTCTTCTACCAACAGCAAGATACACCAAACGAGAAGAGTTCAGTCAGTGCTGATCATCTCTGATTGGAGATTTGGTTCATATTGAATATGACTAAAGATGCAATGTTCTGTAGTTATCAATGATATTATAACTTTTATCTACCTTTTACTTTTTATATATTATGTATCAGAAACCATCCAAATCCAGTTTTAAAAGTAGAAAAATCTTTGTTAAAAAAAAAGAAGAAGAAAATTTTTGCCATGTACGTTATTTTTGAGCGGATGGAAGCGTATCGAATTAGCCGTTTTGATTATGGCTGCTACACACAGTGCCGGCGGCATAGGCCGGCGGCTTTTGTCGCGCGGCTCATGCCGCCGGCATTTGGCGGGCGTCGGTGCCGCCGGCATCGGCCGCAGAAAGCCGCCGGGCATCATTCCAGTTGTATAGAACGTAGGGTTGCCAATTTTTTTCTATCTTTAAATGTTTCATAGCTTGTTTGACAATAAAAATTAAAAAATAAACAATTCGTTTTTAATTACGTTAATTATAGACGTTCTATTTCATTCTTCTCGCCACTTTGGATTCATCACTGAACTCTTTAATTCTGAACTTCTGAAGTGGCGAGGACGGAGACGGAGATATGTTTTTAAGTATAAATTGCCTCCGTGGTCCAGTGGATAGTGTATGCGATTGCTGATCGGAGATCCCGGGTTCGATTCCCGGGTTGGGCAAGTGTTACTGGGTTTTTCCGAATTCTCAGTAGCAGCACGGACTCTGGTGATGTGCCCAGTAGCGGCAATAGGCTCGCCCCCTATTACGTGGGACTTAAAAATTCATGAAATGTGGGTGTAATATTACACTTCTCCCTACCCCTTTGGGGATACAGGCGTGAGTCTATACTATTGCCAATTAATAATTATATTCTACCACATTCACACAACACCATCTAGTCCCAAACTAAGCAGAAGCTTGTACTATGGGTAGTAGATAACGGATAAACATACATATATACTTTTTTTTTGTAAATACATACATATTATACATAGAAACACCCAGACCAAGACAAACATACATGTTCATGCACACAAATGTTTGACTTGAGCGGGAATCGAACCCGCGACCTTTAGCGTAGCAGTCGCGTACACTCCCGCGGCGCAAACCGGTCGTCAATATTGCCAATTGCCCTTTTCTGTAAAAATATTTACCATCAGTGGTGAATTGTCTTTAGATCTCTTTGAGCCTAAATAGTTCCCATCATCCATTTACTTATGTGTAACGTTATATAGATAAGTTTTCATAGTAAGTGTTTGGTTTTACGTAGGTTGGAAGTAAAGTATTATCATATACTTTATTTGTATACAAAAGTATAAAGTATAATTGCCAAAAATAAAGTAGGATACGTTATTATAAAGTATGGTGACAACCCTAATAGAACGAACACACACAAGTAGCAAGTTGCAACCCGCAGTCGGCCGGCGGCCTGCCCGCGCGGCCATGCCGGCGGCTCATTCGTGCGGCCAGGCCGGCGCGCGGCGGCTCTTTGTGTAGCAGCCATTACAAACAGATTCTAATCTTTGATGGATTTTCAAACCAAAAATTTGCTGCAGCGAATGAATTTGCATACGAAATATCATAACAAAAACGTCAACAACGACTAAGTTCGTTTTGTTCCCAAGCTTTGAAAAAAAGCCGCGCAAGAGTTTCCTTATTAGGGAAATATTTATAGATTAACCTCTACTGTTTGAAGTAATAGACATTTTTGATGCTTAACCATAAAAAGAACCATTAAGCAAATATCGATTCGCGATTTGTATATGGGTTAATCACGCTAATTCACGTTATTATTTAATAACTATGATTTTCTCATACGTTTCGACTTACCTCCAATAGTAGTGGTCGCGGAGGGAATGGTGTACAGCATAGATACACGGACGGCATTGCGTTGACCTCAGCCATTTCGCTACCACGACCGGACCCTCCATGTATAAAAATAGACTATGACCTGTTCACATATACCTACATAGATATCAGAAAACACAATAATTTATTATCATCTTCGATATGTTTTAGGATTTTAGCCAAAAAATCTTATTTAAACCATAATTTATAAATTAAGAATGGTAACCAAGGAGTTTAAATTCATAAAATTCTTAACAAAGATTTTGAGTTGTGTAGCAATGTTGTTGACTGTACTTGGTTTCCATTACTTGTAGGTTTCCTGTGTAGGTTTATATTTCCGGTATACTGTAAGGCTCTGAGTAAAATCCTTATTGAATATATTTATTTATACTTTACATCATAGTCTGTGGATAAAGCAACAATGCACGTATGGCGTAGCAGTCCCGTCAAGTGCTACGCCGAGTGTCGTGGGTACGATAACCGCACGATGCAACATTTTGTATGATTTTTTTTTGTTTCAAATTTAGATGCTGTTTTTATCCGATGATTGCAAGTTTGTAAAGTTCTCTGCGACACATGTTTAATTACGAGGGCAGACGTTTCTTTTAAAATTATGTTTTTCACATTCGGTATTTGGAACATGAGTTCCACAGTACTACCAGTACTAGTACTGGAACATGAGTTCCAGCGTAACAGTCAAGATATCTAACCACTCGACCAATTAAGAGCTGGTGATATTATTTTTGTTTTTATTTATTATATTATTTATTTCTCCAGCCCCGCCAAACCAGCCAACGATAATGGACGCGAAGACTCGAAGTCACGCGCGACTACTGGAGCCTTACAACGAAGGAGATACTCTGGAGCTCGTCTGTGAATGTTTTGGAGGTAAGTAAGAGATAAACTTTTGTTACTAGGCATATACAAATACTAGGTACTTATTTTTCGGTTTACTGAAGTAAGCACAATTTGACCTCACAAACGAGCTTCTCCATTTTTTTATATTTTTGTTCAGGTCAATACACAACAAAAAATTAAAATACGAGTACTTACAAACTTTTGATATTTTACATATTTAAATAACATGCTTTTATGGCGTAATTATTTGAACATAAAAGTAAAATACTTGGTCTGTGCCCTGACGTTTCGACATGGGTTATCCCGTGGCCACAAACAAACACAAACACACATAGAAACGTTGGGTTAATATTTACCGCAAAATTGTAAAACCATGCAATGTTATTTTGAAAATTGAAATTTCGTAACGCTCACTAAATCGCGTGCTAAAGCAGTGTTGTACTTTTGTCGATGATTACAATGTTTCTCAAGTCCCATGAGAGCCAGTGAAAATATATACGCTAATACTCACGATTCCGCTTACTTGTTCGCCCTACTACAACTATTTTTTGGCCTTGCGTGACCAACTGATTTGACCTAGATATGAAAACCTAGAAATGAATGAGCAAATATTTTACTTTTGCTGACAATTATGTATTAAGTATCATCCACTTTCTCAGATATACATATCTTTCGATTCAAATTAAAGAGAGGCACTAGGGTTGTCAGACTAAAAGCTTAAGTGTCTAGGTTGTAGGGAAGGTGCGTACTTACGCGACCAGGTTTTAAAACCAGGTTTTCGTTTGCAAGTACGCCAACCAGGTTTCAGCACTAAAATACTTGTAAAACTTTCAAAGTATTTTTTACTTGAACATACGCGAACGCGTACCGCGTGTTGCCGACACCCGATCCTAACGTAGTACTTATACTTTCATGGAATATTATTCCTTACTGCCATACATTTGCGAAACTTTGTCGCGCAAAACACCAAAATACTTGCAACACTTTCAAAGTATTTCTTACTTGAACGTGCGTGATCGCGTCTCACGTGTTGCCGACCCCCGTTCGTATTGTAGTACTTATACTTCCATGAAATAATATTCCTTACCGCCATACATTTACGGAACTTTGTCGCGTAAAACACTAAAATACTTGAACGTATTTTGAGTACTCGGAAATATAAAACTTGCAAGTTTTTGCGCGACAATGTTCCATAAATATATGGTGGTAAGGAATAAATTTCCATGACATTATTTAGAAAAGTTCATTTATAGTTTTGCGATAAACATTCTTATTCATATGACGATAATGTTTATTTTTCCATACAAACTTGCGTTACCAGGGCGTCACACGAAGTTTTCTATACTCGAGTGCCCAAAAACTTGCAAGTATTTTGGAACCTGGTTTTCGACCCTGGTATTTTTATAAAGACGCACTTGGTATACTTGGTACACGATTTTGCAAGTACGACTCATGACTACTAGGTTGATCGATTGTCATGTGACGTGGATAAAACTACAAAAAAGGACAGTATTTTTAGGGGGAAAATTTTCGGATTCTGTGGTCCATTTGTCGCATTTATGAAGGAAGAAGTTCTTTCTAATTATATGAGAAAATTATTACATACATACATACATAGTTTCACGCAAAGAACTTCTTCCTTCATAAATGCGACACATTTATGAAGGAAGAAGTTCTTTCTAATTATATGTTTTCCTTTTATTTTGTTGGTACAAGCCGTGTAAGGTTTGTATATATCCATGTATATATGTTGCATTTAGTGTAGTATAATGTATGTATGTAGGTGAATAAGTGGAGAATATATAGATAGAGGATGGATAGAGGCATACCCTACATACCTATCTACATATGTATATGTATGTATAAGCCAAGTACGACAGGCGCAAAACTTAACTCACAATAACATTTTACCAAGTCCGAATGAAAGAAAAAATCAAAACGAAAATGAAAACTTAAAAATTGCAACAAAAATCTTAACAAGGTATTTAGTTACTTTTTAAAAAAAAGAGAACCGCCTTCAAAAAATCGACCCACTAAAAAGTACGAAATAACTTTTACATACGCTACCCCTAATCCTCTCAAATTTCCTTTCGAATTTCTCCCAAAAACTATTTACTAAATTAAACTAAATACTTAGTTTTTGAAGTCGTGCCAAACCAAATCCCTCTAAAAGCCTATTGTTTGGCGTCATCCTTTCCAACCCAGCACATTTAATCTACACAGCCCAAAATAGCTAAGAAGTATAATTATTTTATAATTAAGCATTTATTTCATACTTTTTATTTATTTTATGTATTTGTTACTTTTAAGAGTGAACAGGTAGATTATTTTAAATGTTATTTGTTCAGATATTTTTTGAGGCTTTATTGATTTGATACATTCGTCGTATTATTTTCTCTGTTTGCCAGTATTCTTTTTTGTTTATGTTGGTTTGGCACCAACTTCAAAAACTTAGTATTTAGTTTAATTTAGTTAATAGTTTTTGGGAGAAATTCGAAAGGAAATTTGAGAGGATTAGGGGTAGCGTATGTAAAAGTTATTTCGTACTTTTTAGTGGGTCGATTTTTTGAAGGCGGTTCTCTTTTTTTAAAAAAGTAACTAAATACCTTGTTAAGATTTTTGTTGCAATTTTTAAGTTTTCATTTTCGTTTTGATTTTTTTACTTATTATTTTTATTTCATACTTTTTAGTGTTAGGTACTTCGTTCGTTTACTTCAGGTTTTGTGTTAACTACTGTTTTATTTATTTCACACTTTTTAGTGATAGGTACTCCATTTACTTTAAGTTTTGGGCTAATTAATAGTTTGTTTATAGTTAGATTCTTCAATTATTTTAGTGATAAGTTTTCTGCTAGTATCAGTCTGTAATCATGACTTTAACATAGGTACCTTCTTTAATTCTGTGTGCCTATGGGCTTAGGCTTGATGCTGCAAGAGAGAGATGAGTCTAGGGAATCAGCTACATACGGAAGGACGCCCTCCGCAACGGCTGCTCCGGCTGATCCAAACAAATGCGGCGGACTTGTACATACTATTGAATTGGCTGTGAGCTCTCGTATTATGCTCCGGAGAAATATGCCAATAACGGATGGCTTAGCGAACGGGGCAATGGGTGTTCCTAAAGGAATTAAATGGAGAAAGACGAGATCTAAGACGAGATCAACTTGAGCCAGCTAAACTGCCTGATGCCATTTTGATATTATTTGATGATCCATCAATAGCATTGCGTCTTAAAGATGATGATGGATACATTACCATAGCTCCAGTGACAGTGACCTATCAAGGCAATCGCGGTTATGGTGATATCAAGAGACGGATGGTGCCAGTCATATTGAGTTGGGCTGTGACGGTACACAAAGTTGCAAGGATGTACACTTAGTTCCGCAGTAATCGACCTAGGTCCTAAAATCTTTGCTAAAGGCCAATGCTATGTTGCCTTGAGTCGGGTCAAATCCCTAAACGGCATGGCTTTAAGTGATATTGACTCGAACAAATTACTCAACCATCCCCACGACAACAGAGCCTTATCCGAAATGACAAGAATGAGAAATATGCTCTCGCATTAGATTCTTTCACCGACTTTCTTTGTTTTTTGTTAATCGCAGAGACATAGACACGTACACACGTACACACACACACACACACACACACACACACACACACACACACACACACACACACACGTACACATACTAATACACATACGCGCGTGCGCGCACACACATGTACACACGTACAAACACACACACATAATACATACAAACATACTTACTATGAACCAATATATCTAATCGGGTCAAACGGAAAACCTTCTTTTTTGAAGTCGGTTAAAATACTAAAACTTTCTCCTAACTGTAACAAATACTTTTTCTGAAAACTGCATAAAAATCGGTTCAGCCAAACTCGAGTTAATCGTGGGCAAACTTACATATATACGGGTCAAACTCAGAACCTTCTTTTTTTGAAGTCGGTTAAGGGCCTAAAACGTTCTCCTAAGTGTAACAAATACTTTTTTCTGAAAACCGCACCAAACTCGAGTTAATCGCGGACAAACTTACATATATACGGGTCAAACTCAGAACCTTCTTTTTTTGAAGTCGGTTAAGGACTTAAAACCTTCTCCTAAGTGTAAAAAATACGTTTCTGAAAACCGCATCAAAATCGGTTCAGCCAAACACGAGATAATCGCGGACAAACATACATACATACATACATACAGGTCAAACTGAGAACCTCCTTTTTTTTGAAGTCGGTTAAAAAGGTGTAAATGATCGGATAACGGGTGAAAGAGAAGTATTAAAGTGAAGGACATGACGATGCAAAATTAATTGAGACCGAGGCAAGAGGATAGAAAGAGACCGCTGAAGACTTTGTGGCAGAAAAAGAGGCCTTGCTTGGTTTACCTACTTTAGTTGGAAGTTGTTACTAATACCATTTAGATACTGCCTGTTGCCCGCATTTTTGTGGTGCTAGTTTCATAATAACAGCAGACTTTCAGAAAATTTTCATCTCTTATTAGTGGCGTATTCAGTACCTTTCCTTAGTGGAACTTACCTACGTTTTGGAATAACCAACCAAGCAGATTAAATATAGATTAGAACGTTCGATAATATGTCAACAGGAAAATAGTGATTTTATATACGCGATGATGATTCAAAATTGATTAGCGTTTGTTAGATCCGTTTGATCGCCACATTTCCACAAGCCTTTCAGTCTATTAAACTGACTTATACTCCGGTTATTACACTTATAATTTGATCCGATATAATACTGAAACAGCTCTTAGATAAAATGTTAACAAAGCAATATAAAAAGATACGAGCCATTTTATTATTCTGCAACCGTTCTTCTATTAAGATTCGGAGTATTAATTGCATCTCTGAATATTCATTGAGCCCGAATCTTAAATCTTATAATTCATTTTATTCTATTAATCAAATTCTTGAACTTAAGAAGCTTAACCGGATTAATGCATGTTTAATTATTAAGGATTTAACAAAGTACAATTTTGGTTGAAAAGTTCTTAGTTTGTTTATTTAGTTTCTAAGTTCATCGTTATTTAAGCAATTTATTATTCTTGGAGATGTTTTATAGTAATTAATATAATTTGTTGAAAATTATTAGACAATTATTACATACATACATACATAGTTTCACGCCTATAACCCCGAAGAGGTAGGCAGACGTGTATTTCTACACCCACTTTTCGCCAGATATACTTTAGTCCCACGTAATAAGGGGCGAGCCTATTGCCGTACCGGGCACATTTCCAAACTCCGTGCTGCTACTGAGAATTTCGTGACAGACAAACCCAATAACACTGCCCGACCCAGGAATCGAACCCGGGACCTCCCGATCCTACGCGCACATTTATGCCGCGAGACCAACGAGGCAGTCGTATAGGGTTTGATGTCGAGTTTTCCGTCTCTACGCAAAGATGGTATTTGCATCGTGTTATCCCTTAGTCGCCTCTTACGACACCCAAGCAAAGATAGGGGGTGGTGACACTTGTATTCTATGCCGTCAACCACACGGCAATTATTACAATTTATGTTAAATATTGACCTAGAGCATTCAAGGTGTAACTGTCTCTTTTGGGAATCGAATCCTTGTCACGTTGGTCACTGATATTGCGTAGTATTCATGTCGTATTGCTTTATTTGATTCTAGAATGAGTAACGAGGTTGTAACCAGATGTAATATGCCATCTCTGAAAAAGATAAAAAAGGACTCGGAGCATATATATCTGTAACTCAAACTAATAGCTCAATATTACAAAATATGTTATGTATGTTTGTATTTTGTCAAATACGAATCTTCAATTACAAATATTGATTTGGCACTTTTCTGACTCGAATACGATTGGGCTAATCGCTCCACTGCCGTTGAATAATTCTCCTGAATTAGGTTATCATTATCATCATCATCCTAGCGCTATCCCGGTTTCATCCAAGACTTAGACCTTGGAGCCTGATGTCCACTTACTAGTCTAACCAGATATGACAGAATATCAACTTTTCCACAGAGCGACTGTCGTCTGACCTCCGTAACCCGGGCTTGGCATGGCTTAGACCAGTATAATTTAGTTTGTTTGAGGGTGCGGACTCCCTGTAACGACTTTTAACCCTTAAATGGTATCGGGGTCAAAATTGACCCCAAAGCTTCATATTTTTAATCACACCTTTTCAGTAAAAGCACCTACACTCTTGCGCAACGGGGTAATCTCATAACGCCGCGGAGTGCGGTGGCTGACGGACGCGCGTCACTTAACTGCTACTGAGAACGGAGATAATATGTACACTGCTGGGGTCAAATTTGACCCCTGTTGGGACATGTGCAGTGTATGACGCAACAATACAATGCATTGCATCATATTAATTACGAGGTAGCGCGCCTGCATACTCCCCCCAGTCAGTTCCCTACCGTCTAAACGACAACTTGTATACTTGATTCGATTCCGCGCAAATAAATTCGGTTAACTCAAAACCCCTTTTATTGAAGAGTGACCTTCAACAACAAGACACAGTGAACACGTATATAATACTAGAAAGATCATTACAGTGGTGACACCGACGTGATATATTTTTTTGGACAGTGCGGTTATATTACATAGTGCAGCGAACAGGGTAGCGGAATTTGACTCCTTGCTAGAGCGTAGTTACAGCCTTGCAAGTTAGTTTTAGTGCTCAAGGGAAACTTTTGAAATAAACCGGTGTACGAACTAAATACAGAAAATTAATAAGCCTGCAGTTACGGGACAAGGTCAAGCCGAAATTACCGCGACAACACAGTCAGTCACAGATCTAGCAGCGATATCCGTTTCATCGAAGATACCGGAATTTTGGAAGGACATGCCGAAATTATGGTTTGCTCAATTCGATTCGATATTGGAGCCGCAGAAACAAGGAGATACTACGAAATTCAACATGGTAGTAGCGAAGTTGGGCAGGGACGCCTTACAGCAAGTATATGATCTTATTATTACGCCACCTGAAAATGGAAAGTATGAAGCCATAAGAAACAGATTAATTACCGTTTACGAGGAGAGCGCTGAACGACAATTTAACAAGCTAGTTTCGGAGATGGATTTAGGAACTCAACGCCCGTCACAACTTCTGAGAAGAATGTCAGAGCTTGCCACTAACACTCAGGTCTCCACAGAAGCATTGAAACGTCTATGGATATCTAGACTTCCGGGTTCGGTGAAAGCAGTTCTATCGGTGGCACAGGATACGAAATTAGACGAATTAGCCGCGTTAGCCGACAAGATCATGGAAAATCTACGCCCTATGGAAATTGCCGCAGTATCAACTCCGACGTCGACAGTATCAGTGACGCCAAATATGACCGAGCAACTGGCAGAAATGACAAGGGAACTACGAACGCTGCGAGTGGAAATTAATGAAATTAGAGGACGACAGCAGCAGTATGATAACGGCAACCCGTGGAATAGAAACAGGTCAAGGTCACGTTCACTGCCCAGAGGACCACCGAGGACCCCGCAGAGCCCAAACTGGCTCTGCAGGTATCATTTTCGTTACAGGAATCGGGCTAGAGCGTGTGAGAAGCCCTGCAACTGGAAGCAGCCGAGGAAAAGCGACAAGAATGACGAGTCGGAAAACTAGATGCGGTGCAGCCTATTGCGATGGGAGACTGCGTCGAGCCAGAAAAGAACCATCGTTTGTGTATAAGGGACAGAACAACCGGAACCCGTTTTCTGGTAGACACAGGTGCCAACGTCTCCGTCTTACCGGTAAGTCAGTTTAAGTGCGAACAATTACTCAGTGAATATAAACTCTTTGCAGCGAATAACACCGAAATTAGAACGTATGGTATTAAAACATTAGAGTTAAATTTAGGGTTGCGTAGAAGCTTGAAATGGACTTTTATAATTTGTGATGTTAAGCAAGCTATCATAGGTGCTGATTTTCTAGAATACTATAAATTAGTGGTAGATATATATAATAGGAGACTTACAGACAGTATAACAAATTTACGTGTAATAGGGTGCGTTACAAAGCATGATCAGCCTTCAATTAGGAGTATACAAAGCGACAACCCCTACCGAGAGATTTTAGAGGAATTTTCAAGTATAACTAAGCCTATTATGTACAAGGAACCAACTCATTCCGTGTATCACCACATCATAACTTCCGGTTCCCCGGTTTTCGCGCGGCCAAGGCCATTACCTCCAGACCGGTATATGAAAGTAAAGGAAGAATTTCATAAAATGCAGGAATTAGGTATTTGTAGGCCTAGTAAAGGAGAATGGGCCAGTCCGCTACACGTAGTTTTAAAAAAGGATGGCCAATTACGTCCATCCGGAGACTACAGAGCGCTTAACGCTATTACGAAACCAGATCGATACCCAGTACCACGACTTCAAGATTTTACATATGTGTTACCTAATAAGAAATACTATACTAGGTTAGATTTGAAAAGAGCTTATCATATTATAGCAGTTGCGGCAGAAGATGTAGAGAAAACCAGTATATGTACGCCATTTGGTTTATATGAATTCCCCAGGATGAGTTTTGGTCTTAGGAATGCCGCCCAAACCTTCCAAAGGTTTATGGATCAACAGGTATTAAAGGGAATAGAACGCCTAGAAGATAAAAGCGGTAAATCAGCAATTTTCTGTTATCTAGATGATATTTTGGTAGCGTCAGACACAGAAGAGATAAACAAAAAACACGTTAGGATTCTGTTTAATAGATTTAATGAATTAGGTATTACAATTAATGTAAGTAAATGTGTTTTCGGGCAGTCAGAAGTAGAATTTCTAGGGTATTTCGTGTCGGAGGACGGCATAAGCCCATTGCCGGATAAGGTGAAGGCTATTGCCGACTATAAGCGACCAGAAACGATAGAACAATTACGTAGGTTTTTAGGAATGATCAATTTTTATAGGTCACACCTCCCTCACGCCGCAGAACACCAGGCTGTACTTAATAATTTTTTACACAATTCGAAGAAAAAGGATAAAACTAAAATCGGTTGGGACGAAAAGAGTATTGAAGCTTTTGAACAATGTAGGGATAGCCTTAAAAGCGCCGTTACATTGTCTCACCCTAGCGTAGATGTACCTTTAGCCTTAATGACGGATGCGTCAGATACTTGTGTCGGTGCTGTGCAGCAGCAAAAGATTGAGGATAAATGGTTACCGCTAGGATATTTTTCAAAGAGACTATCAGACACACAGCGAAAATATTGTACTTATGATAAAGAACTATCTGCCATTTACATGTCGATGGTACATTTCAAAAATATGATAGAAGGGCGACAGATAACGATTTTTACGGATCACAAGCCGTTGATATACGCTTTTACAAAGATTAGAAGTGATAAAGAAATTCCTAGAAGAGCCAGACAGTTAATGTATATCAGCGAATTTACGAGCGATATACAACACATAAACGGCTCAGAGAATACAGTAGCAGACGCATTATCGCGTGTTGAGTCTATTTTGTGTCCAACCACGATAGATTACGGAGAATTAGCTCGCGCACAGGACGCAGAGTGTAGAGTTACCGACTCAGATAGTAATAAGCACGAATTCAAATACATAGTTGTACCAGGCTCTGATAAGAGAATATATTGCGAAGTCTCGACGGATACCGCTAGACCGTATTACCAAAGAAATTTAGGAAGTTAGCCTTCGACAGTATTCATAACTTAAGTCACCCAGGCATTCGTTCGACTAGGAAGTTAGTAACTAAAAGATTTTTTTGGCCAGGAATGAATAAGGAGGTAAATGAGTGGGCAAAAACGTGCATATCTTGCCAAAAAGCCAAGATAAGTAGACACACACTTTCAGACTTAGTAGATTTTCCGAAATGTACGAAATTCGAACAAATTCATACTGACATAGTTGGTCCGTTACCTACGTCACGCCATGGGTATCGTTATTGCGTAACAATTATGGACCGTTTCACGCGTTGGCCAGAAGCTATTCCAGTTTCAGACATATCAGCTGACACGGTTTCTAGCGTAATATTTAAAGAGTGGATATGTAGATTTGGTTGCCCTAGTAGAATAACCACAGACCAAGGAAGACAATTTGAAAGCGATCTCTTTAGCGCACTTATGAAACTATTAGGCGTACAAAAAATTCATACTACGGCGTACCACCCACAGAGTAATGGATTAATAGAAAGATGGCATCGTTCATTGAAAAATGCGTTAACAGCGAGATTGGCCGATAGGGTGGATTGGGCAGACGAATTACTGACGGTTATGTTAGGGTTAAGAGCCGCGTTAAGAACTGACACTGGATATAGTGCCGCAGAATTGATGTATGGACAACCTTTAAGATTACCATCAGATTTTTTCCAGCAAAGTAGCCAAAGCGACAGTCACCATGATTACATAGTACAGTTACGCAAAACAATTAGTTCAATGAAACCTCAGAGTAGATCAGTTAGCGGTAGTAGAAAAATATTTGTAAGTAAAGATTTAAAGTTGTGTACACATGTGTTTATACGGAACGAAATGGTTAAGAAGTCCTTATCCCCAACATACGAAGGCCCTTATCGCGTGTTGAATAGGACAGATAAAGTATATACCATCCAGTTGCCTAATAGAACCGCAAAGGTATCCATTGATAGGTTAAAAGCCGCGCATATTTTGAACGAACAGACAGAGGATGAGAACTGTAATAAATTCGATAACAATGTTAGTATTAATCGTACCACAACACCTATGATACAAACCGGTAAAAAGAATTCTGACAATAAAGTTATAACTAGAAGTGGACGCGTAGTTAAACCGCGAATAAGATTTAATGTGTAAGCGTTATTTATATATGTATGTCTATTTGCGGCGTTACCGTAGTGGGTACTGAGGGCCCCAAGGGGTGTAATTAATTATAGCAGAGTAGGCCACTATGGTAACCACCCTTAAAAAAATAGTAGGATAGAGACAAAATTTTAAGTCGGTGCTACATCAGTAGCTATCGCACATGTATAAAATTATATAAGTACGTAGTGTAAGGTAAGCAGTAGGATAATATATAGCGTATTGAACAAGTAGCAATAGAATATAAATCAGCGCAACCTGTATATTCACTTGTATTGAAAAATTGCAAGGATAACAATATTTCGAACTCGCAAGTAATTGCGAAATTGCTTTGTATAATGAGTAATTATATTTCGTCATTAGATATCCACATTTTGTCAAGGTTGTACAAGTATATTAAATCAGACGAGTTTATTGTCATATCGCTAAATTGTTTTACAAAAATGGGTAAGACATACAGTAAACAGGAAGAGATTATTATCGCCCAAAACGGTGCAAATAGCGCCAATTTTAGTGAAATAGAAACTCACATGAAAATGTACGGAGCCATGTCCATAGCAATTGTTATACTATTGTCTTTGTTGATAATATATTTTTGTAGCGGAGCATGTTGTACCAGAACCCGAGGGTGGTTGCGTAAAGAGATGGGCAGGACAGTCCAGCAATTCCAGACCTCTCAGGCTCAACAGACGGTATAGAAGTATACTTCATGGCATTTTATTTTCCAAGTGTTTTAATTAAACTTATGATTCTACAACTATGATAACAGTAATATGTTATAGTGTTAAAATGTTATAAAGAGTGTACCGTAAATACGTATGTATAAATACATATAAATGTAAGTATCTATATAATCATACAAGATATAAATAATGTGTATGAATGTTATAATATTCAATTGAACAAACTTATATAACTTATTAGATTTGTGAACATAAATTCGACATTGTGTAAGATTTTGTAACCTTTATAAATTTAACAGCGTATCAAATGTGTAATGTGAACCGATCGCAGGTAACGCGTCATTCAATCCGAGCAAGGCGACCATTTTTGCAACGCCGCACATTCCTGTGTGCCTTCTGCACTGTTATAAGTAACTTTAAGTTATTGTAATTATGTTAGAACACATGTGATATCGACTTATAGTTTTTTTTTTCAGCATTTTTTTGTAAAAGGGGGATGACTGTTGGGACATGTGCAGTGTATGACGCAACAATACAATGCATTGCATCATATTAATTACGAGGTAGCGCGCCTGCATACTCCCCCCAGTCAGTTCCCTACCGTCTAAACGACAACTTGTATACTTGATTCGATTCCGCGCAAATAAATTCGGTTAACTCAAAACCCCTTTTATTGAAGAGTGACCTTCAACAACAAGACACAGTGAATACGTACATAATACTAGAAAGATCATTACAACCCCGATACCGGAAGTGTACATTGTATTGTATGATTTATATCGTAATATTTCACTATTTTATACTTAATTTATATATAATATTAACGTGACGGTGAAATCTCACAGCTTTTGGAAGACCAAAACGAAGAATCTGGCTTCGAATTAATTCAGACCAGAAAATTATCAGCGTTTGTGAGGAACAAATAGATTAATTGTTTTAGATTTTCATTTTTTTTTCGTGACTTCATAGGATGTTCTAATTTTTTATTATATTAGTTATATACAAAAACGAATCCAAATTGTTTTCTTGTATTATTTTTTCTTTTTATATGTAAAAAGGATACCTAAAGTAGAGTCTTGTCAAATAAGAAGATACTACCTGTTTTATTTATTAAATATATGATCTCTTATTAAAAAAAAACATGATACAAATTTAATAAAACATTACATTGTAAGTCCTTTTTTCCTAAATAAAAAGAAAATTTATAATGTACAGTTGTATCATTTTATATTACTGTGTACTTATATCTGGGGTCAATTTTGACCCCTATACCACTTACGTTGCCTTTTTTAGCGAAACCAGCTAAGGGTTAAAGATCTTCATGAAAGACGGGACCGGCGATTTAGCGTGCTCTCCGAGGCGCGGGATTATATTATAATACGCTCATAATTTCAAAACGTTATTGGTAAGACAAATAGCGTAAATTAAATGTATGTTAATATTCGTAATAAATGCCTAATTCATTTTCAAAATCTTGTCAAAATTTGCATTTTTATTTCTTTTTTGGATACAATTTTAAAATAATTCGCTGTTATTTTGTTATATTATAGCAAAAAACGTTCGTGTAAAATTTACGTTTTGTATTCGTACAGTGCGCGAGATATTGTATATTTGTTCAGGTGTTATTTATACAATAGCTTTGATCTGAGCCTGGAGGCTATTTTTATTTTAACTGAAATTGGTGTGTTAACTAGTTCTCGGAAGTAATAATCTCGAATAAGAGTATTCGACCAACCAATTTTTATTCAAATTTCCATTGCATACACTGCTTTTTCTTACAACAGTTTTTATAGTATCATATCATAACATGATTTGACTAATTGCCGTTTGTAATAGATCTCCTCTAATTTTTTTAAAGACACCTCTATAACTGATCATACACATATACGAAAAGAAGAAGAAGCATGCACAATCCTTTTTAAAATTTCGGCAACGCATTTGTCCTAAAACTACGGGCATTGCTGGTATTTATGTGCGGCGGTGATCACTTATCATCGGCTGACCCGCTTGCTTACTTGTCTCCCTACACATTAAAAAACAGTAAGTATATTATGATTGTGTTCAGAAGTTTATATTTAATAATAAGGTGAAGACAATGCGTCGCGTGACGAGTATAATCGACATTTTGGAATAGTTAAAAATCGATAATCACATGATAGTAGTTTCATCTTGTGCGGGCGTGTTGTTAATATGGTTTTGCTAGGTTAGACACAGTTGATTTTTGTCATCTTTTAAATTGAGACCAATGTCGATAATCGTTAGGCAGTGCAAAATGCGCTGCGCTTCACGTCGCTATAATATATGTGCGCCGGCCATTACTTGTTTCCTGACTTATTATCACATCAATGTTATGTAGCCAATTATTTATAGTTGAGTTGCTAGCTAGGTACGTCAATAAAGTTTTGATATTCACTTGGTAATGAGAAATGTTCATTAAAATATAAGTATATTTCTTATGTAATTTATGATAATATATTTTGATTTTAACCCGTTGTCATGAGTAAATTATGAGAAATGGAAATTATAGATCAGTACGTATAATAATAGATTACTGAAAAGAAGACAAAAGATAAATAAAATAAAATTGCAACTTAATTGCAACGTTTTATGCACAGGACACCCATATTTGGCACAACAAATTACAGATCACACAAGTGTTGTACCGTGTCGTAATCGAACCTACAACACTCATTGGACTGTTAAACGAAAAAGTGACCGCCTATTACGATATACGTGCTGTCAAATATGTGTGTCAGATCAGCTAGGACAAACAATTTATAAGCATACCTAGGATGTTCTAACAACTATGTTTATACGTACGTCGCCCATTTAGCTTCATGTAGGTGTTACCTCGTACATTTAACACAAAATAGCTGCTTAGGAACGTATTTTAGCCTAAGTGCGAAACTAATCTTGGAAGTTTAAATTGAACATATTTCGATTTTGCATTCTAACACAGGCCTTAATCTACCAAGATAAGATACTCCTCGATTGTAAATATTTAATTCAGTGGCTATTATAATAAATACACCAATTAACAATATTGGAGACTCCTAGCTCTTATGCTATACGAAGTATTAAACTACTTATAGGCTCGTGTAAGTAAATTTTTTGGTCCAGTTACTCAACATTTTACCAGGAAAGATCCTAGTCAGTCACAATACAGTCGTCCTTTCTTTCTACCAACCGATTACCTAAAATCCATTAAAAATATTTTAATAACAATATTTATTATATTAATCTGAGCTTAATCACGATATCTAATGATAAGATAAGATTGATTATAAATTTACCAGATAAATTACCAATAAGCTTTGTAAAATCGTAATTTGTACTAAACTGACATTTTAATCTGTCGGCGCAAATAAATGGGTTTTGTATGATCGTTAATAAATCGCCCAAGAAACCTATTATCGAATAGAGCTCATCACAGACCAATTTGAAAATCACATTTTAAAAATTTTCTCTTCCAAAAAAGCCTTGGTCACCATGGTCTGTCATGCAGCAGGAGCGCAGGTCGTATTTCACGACACGCCAATCTCAATGACATACTTCGCCGGGCTCTAGTCATCGCTGGCGTTCCAGCCCAACTTGAACCTCAGGGCATGGCACGTGACGAGGTAAGAGACCAGACGGTATTTCTTTACTGCCATGGAAGCTGGGTAGGCCTTTGGTGTGGTACGCAACATGTGTCGACACCCTTGCGCCATCTCATCTTCCTAGCACAGCGGGTTGTGCGGGCGCTGCTGCTGCTTCAGCGGAGACTCTCAAAAGGTGCAAATACATAAATCTAGTAGGGGATTATGTATTTGAGCCGTTTGGAGTTGAAACGTCGGGACCATGGGGTCCAAGTGCGAGATTTCTTTTTAGAGATCTTTCAAAGAGACTTGTTGACGCCTCGCGTGACCAGAAGGCTGGCCTGTATTTGGGACAAAAGATCAGCATTGCCATACAACGTGGCAATGGACGATTTCCACGACGCCCTTTAAATTTTGCTTTTACTTTTTATGTATTGCCTTTTATTTGTTAGTTATTTAAGTATAGAAATTATTGTTTTAATTTATGTGTAAATAGCCACTTAGCTATAGTTAGTTTTAATGCAATTGTATTTAAACCTTACAATAAACATCTTCCAAAATATATTTGATGTACATGATAACGTCTGCTGACACAGGTTTTAATGAGAAGTCAGGTGGCGTGATTGTCTTTTTTAGGGTTCCGTAGCCAAAAAGTGCAAAAAACGGAAACCTTGTAGATTCGCCATCTCTGTTTGTCCGTCCATATGTCACAGCCACTTAACCCCTCGCATACCCCGCTCCAAAATGCATTTTCTCCGGTAGTGTCCAGCCATTTTGAGGATGTAATGTTTATAAAATCCTAGGTAATAAAACTTTAATTCTCTTGCGTTTGGTGTAATTATATGAAGTAAATTTTAAACCGTATACAGTTCAGTAGTTACTCTATATGAGAATTATATTAAAATAGCTAACCTTTAACCTTTTCATGTGGAAAAAAATTGATAAATGCAAGTCACTTTGTTTTTTCTTACACCATGTGAAAATTTTTTTCACAATACACATTAATTAAGGTGGCTGAATACCATTGATCAGTGTCAACATTAGGGTCATTCACGTTATTATTATTCGCGTTAATTATATTTATAGGTAGGGATCGTGATAACGCATCGGCTATAATATTATCCACGCCGCGCCGATGCTTTATTTCGAAGTTAAAGGCTGACAGACGAACCAACCACCGAGCTAATCTACCAGTCGGGTTGATCAAGTTTAGGAACCATTTCAGTGCAGAATGGTCAGTATACACCACGAACTTTAACCCGTTATCTAAATAACAGCGCCAATATTCGAGGGCTGTTAGAACTGCTAATGTCTCCCGTTCTGTTATACTGTAGTTTTGTTCCTGTGCATTTAGTGACCTACTCATGTAAGCGATAGGTAGTTCCACGCCATCTATTTCTTGTGTAAGTAACCCACCGATGCCGCTCGCACTCGCATCTGTGTGAATTTGAAAAGGTTTCTCGTAATCGGGACACGATAATATTGGTGCGGAGCTTAACAATTGTTTTAGTTTACAAAACGAGTCATCAGCTTCCACCGACCACTGGAATGGTGCAGTTTTCTTACCGGTAGAAGTAAGTTTATTCAAAGGACCGGCAATAGTACTAAAATTAAGTATAAATCGCCGATACCATGATGCAATGCCTAAGAACCTTTTGAGTTCTTTTTTATTCTTAGGCGTAGCATATTGAAGAATGGCTTCCACCTTACATGGGTGTACTTGTAATCCTTTAGAGTTTACTACGTAGCCCAAGTACTTCAATTCATCACGGAAGAATTTAGATTTTTCTAAGTTTATTGTAAGGTTGGCCGATTTTAATTTTTCGTATACTTTATTTAATAGTGACACATGAGCATTAAAAGATGGCGATATAAGCACGATATAATCTAAAAAAACGAGTACAGAGTTTTCGAACTCAGGACTGTTCGTAAACAAGTGATCCACCAAACGCTGTTGTGTCGCAGGCGCATTCGTTAAACCAAACGGCATAGTCACAAATCTAAATGTTCCTCTAGTAGGTACATAGAACGCAGTCTTATCACGATCACATTCGCGAAGAGGCGTCTGCCAAAAGGACTTAGATAAGTCTATACTACTTAGATATCTAGCGTTCCTAAGGTTGTCTAAAATTTCGGATACGTAAGGTAGCTTGTACGCATCTTTTTTAGTAATAGAATTAAGTTTCCGACTATCTGAACAAAACCTTAGTTTACCGTCCTTCTTAGGCGTTAGTAAAATTGGTGACGACCACGGACTTTCGCATTTTTCTACCACTCCCAATGCAAGCATTTCGTCTAATTCGTCAATAATTATTTTTAATTTCGCCGGCGGTAACCTATAATATCTTTGGCGTATCGGCGCAGAATCGCCAGTGTCTATTGCATGTTCTATTAAGTGAGTTCGTCCTAAACCGGTTTTTTCAGTAGAAATCGACTCGTATTGCTTTATAATAAACTTAGCCGTTCTTTGTTGTGACTCACTCAACTCACTAAAAGATTGCAATACGTTCGTGTAACTCGGCTTATTTTCACTTAATACACTACACGGCAATGTTTTAGACATGCATACGGATGCGATATGGTTAGGCAGTAATTTAAATAGTTTCCAGAAATCGATGCCTAAAATTAAATTACTTGTAACTTCTGGAATAATATAAGCTTTCAATAAGTGGGTTTGATTATTAAAAGTAGTGGGTAAGTTGATAAGACCGCGCGGCAACAAGATATTTCCATTCGCGGTCCGAATGGAATTAGTGTTGTGACACTGCTGTATTTCTAACCCGGTTTTAGTCATTACCTCCATATGGGAGTTGTTACCTAAAATTGTAATGGCTGAACCGGAATCGAGCAATCCACAAATAGGTAAACTGTTAATCGTTACGTTAACATAGGGCCGTAGGTCATTTTTAGGTTTATTATCCAGGATCGAGGCGACGGAATAACTAGAAATACGCTTTTAGAGTGTTTAGCCAATTTCTCCAATCATCTTTGTCAAAATTGGTTGAATAGGTTGTAGAACCTAATTTAGATTTTGACACGCCCCGATCCTGACCATCTAGTTTTTGGTTTCGTCGATTTACAGTTCGGGCAGTTAGGGAATGTCACATCCCCACGGCCGCACTTGAAGCAAATTGCGAACCGATCGCGTTTGCATTCATTCAAACTGTGATCATTGATACGGCAGCGCGGGCAGTACTTGGACGTGACTAGAGCGACAGAGCTAGGTTTAGACTTAGGTTTGCTAGGTTCGTTGTTCTCAGTGTATTCGGGTTTTCCGGACATACCCTGTATAGTAGCAACGGGATAATTATTATTGTAGGAATTATTACGCGCTCGGTTATTAGGTTTGTGACTGTAAGCTAGGTCTGGTGCCAACATGTCGTTACTGTAATACGGTTCGCAGAATTGAGAGTTCAAACATTTCATCCGTTCGTAGTTTAAACATAACGTCTGCAGTGTTGCTATACTGTCTATTCAAGATATTGACGGAGCTAGCACTAGCGAGTAGCATGGACGTATGTTATGCAATAGGATGTCTACCTTTTCGCGTTCGGACAATCGCTTTGACGGTGACAGCCTAGCGAACAGCTGATTCATTATCGAGAGATAAATTATTATAGTTTCGGTAGCACCTTGAGTACGTCGGCGGATTTCATTTAATAACCGGTAGTCATAATCGTACGGTGTGAAATCGTCTATTAATTTAGTGGTGAGTTCTTCCCATGTATTGAAATATTCTTTTAGGCCACGATATCAGTGAAGTGCGTTACCGGTGAATATTTCGGAGGCATATGATAAAATTTTAGTGGAAGGTAGATAACGCGCGGTTTGGAATTCGGTTACGCGTTGTAGGAACGCTCGGACGCATCCCGTACAGTCGTATTTTAGCTTAGACAGTTCGCTAACTCTCAAATGCTCGCAATGCAATACTGGGGCTAACCCTCCCAGTTACTACACAGTGATCGAGGCATCTCTTGGACCCGTGAGCCTCACTTATAAATGTATACGTGTTTGATTGTATACCTAATATTGAGATATTAGGTATACAATCAAACACTGATACTGAGGTATCAATCTTTCTTTTGAAAAGAGGTATCTTCGTTCTACAGAAACGAGCGGTACGAGCAATATACATGTTAGGTGCAAAATATACTCTTAGGGAACGCTTTAAGTCTATAGGAATTCTTACAGTAGCCTCGCAATTTTTATTTGCTAATATTTTGTACATTAGGCAAAATTTAGGTTTATTTACCACAAAAAACGATATACATAACATAAATACTCGAAACAGGCATAGGTTATATGCCCCTTATCATCGTTTACATAAAGTTAATAATTCTTTTGTAGGGCTAGGTATCCGTATTTACAATAAAATACCAATTGGTATTTTAGAATTACCATTTAGTACATTTAAAACTAAAATAAAAGACTGCCTTATTAAGAAAGGTTATTATACTATAAATGATTATTTCAGTAATAAGGATAGCTGGTCACTTACGCTAGACAACTCATGATATTTATACCTTATTAGAATTATATAGATACTTTGCATTTTTCAGTTAATCTTTATATAATATTTCTAGTTCTTTTAAATTTCTGTTCATGTATTATTAGGTCATTAAACTTAGGTACTACATTTACATTTGCATTGTTGTTCCACTAATTTTATTAAAGTTTTACTGCACTGTAAGATGAAGACAACTCGTGATCATGGGCTGTAAAGTAATGTTTCTGTAATTTTGTGTATTCATATACAGTCACTTCTGTAACATACATTTCCACCATAGTTCTGAACATGGTCGCGAGTTGCCTACATTATATGACGTAAGTGGATGCTCCTGTTACACAATATTCACATTGGAAGGCTAACTAAGGCACTTAATTTAGTAACTGCATTAATTTCTTAAGTATTATGTCTCTAATTAGTTACTATTTTCAAGTAATTTAGTACAATGTGAAACATTTGCAGCTCCTTACAAAAATTAAATACATAATTATGTAACTTAATATTGGCGATTCAAAAGAGTGGCCACGAGTTTTATTGCGCGTTCTTTCTCGTGGTTCTACCTATTGCTTTGCGAACGAGGCAGTAAATGTAAATGTAGAAGCATTAAGGAATTCAATTTAAAAAATTGACGTTCATAAGCGTCACCTTGTGACCTAGATGAATAAACGATTTTGAGTTTGATTTTGAGTTTGAATACATGACCATTTTTGTTCAAAACAGTAACTTGAAAGTTCATTAAAAAATTGTTCAGTTGAGTGTGCATTAAAATCTCCTAACATGTATACAGAGTCTACACTATTATCATCAATAATAGCACTCACCGCGCTCAATGTGTCCGTAAAATCCGCCAGATTCGACATAGTATCCGTAGGCATGTACACACTTTGCACTAAACAACATTTATCACTCATCACTATTTTCACAGCGCAAATACGTGGGTTACCGCATTTGATTATGACCACATTATTAAATATACGTTGTCGCCACAGAAGAGCCACCCCACCGTGTGGCCTACCTCGCAAGACACCCGCCGATGTGTCCACAGCTGACACTCCAGTACAGCTAAACTCATCATCTATGGAGTTAAGAAATGACATTTCCTCAGGCAGCAACCATGTTTCCTGCAGCGCAATCACATCGGAATGTTTACACAAATCACGAATACTCTGCAGCGAGCGCTTAACATTCTTACAATTAAAACTAGTAAATTTGTAAACAAACTCATCAGACATTGTCAGTGTTTTGTTTGCCGGTTACCATATGAGTCGATGTTTTGTTTATAAGTTTAGGTCTGTAATTCACAAAACGTCGAAATATAATTCCTTGTGGCCACAAGTTATGATCCAGGTACATCTGTAGCTTACTCTGGGATACAAAGAACTTGTACGCACTGTGTTCACATGGCCGTTTAATATTAATTAATATTAATAAGTCTCATATCAACTATCAACTACATATACAATTTTTTGAGTAATTATTGGTAACTTTCCTTTAAATTGAAAAAAATATTTTTCTATAGACATAAAATTAATTTTAAATAAAAAGAACAATTCAGTAACAAAGTAACTACAGTCCCTTTGTTTTTTAAATAATTTAAAAAGAGATGGACAAGTAAAGGTTTAGTTTTAATAACAAAGCAAATGCATTTAATTGTTTTTAACAAAGACAATGGAGCCATTTAAAAATTAATATATCTACTATAAGATTTGTTGCCTTTTGATTTTTATGAATCACGTAATTTGTAAAAATTGTGAAAACTAGTTCATCTTAGGATTTATTAAGATAAGTGTCACTCAAGGAATAGGGCATGTATATAACGGTTACCTAAAATAAATTCAAAAATCATAGATATAAATTGTAATCATATAATGAAGTTGAATACTTCATTATCAATCCGCCTATCGCAGTCCACTATAATAGGCGGATTGATGACTGGTGATTGGTGACTTTTAGTTTGTGGACTAGTCCCACTGTGAGTGTCGACGTCTCGGCACCGTACGTCATAACAGGTAGGACGCATTGGTTGAAGACTTTGATCTTCAGGCATTGCGGTAGGGGCGAAGAGAAAACTCGACATAGCTTGCCAAACGCTGCCCAACCCACTTGGGTTCGGCAGCGTTTGGCAAGCTACATCTTAGTAGGATCCAGTTGGATCCTGCGGTCGATTACTTTCTCGAAGTTGTTTGAACCAAGCTGGACTACTTGACCAAGGTAGACATACTTTTGAACAACTTCGAGCATCGATCCGTTGACATAAACCGGTCCCAGCACAATATGTTCGTTGAACATAATCATGGTTTTATCCAAGTTCATGCCGAGACCAACCCGTCGAGAGGCTCCATTTAGGCAGTGAAGCATCTCACTCAGCTCTTCCAGGCTCTCTGCTACGATGACGATATCGTCGGCAAACCGAAGGTGGGATATGTACTCGCCATTAATGTTTATGCCCCGTCCAGTCCAGTCCAGCGTCTTAAAGACGTCTTCGAGTACGTTGTTGAAGAGCTTAGGGGATAGTGGCCGTGTCGTACAAACATCTTAACACCTCGATGTAGCGCCAAGCGATGCAACACCGCTGCAGAGCATCCAGAACTGCCGAGGTTTCGATGAAGTCGAAGGCTTTCTCGTAGTCCACGAAAGCCATACACAGCAGCTGATTGTACTCGTTGGTCTTCTGTACAATCTGCCGAACAGTATGGATGGGATGTGGTCTACGGTGCTGTAGTCTTTTCGAAACCCGGCTTATTCCGGTGGCTGGAAATCGTCGAGTTTTCTGGCGAGGCGGTTTGTTAGGACTCTCGAGAACAACTTGTAGACGTGGCTCAGCAGTGAGATGGGTCTAGAGATTTTCTGCAGAGTTTTGTCAGCTTTTTTAAAAACAGAACCACCGCACTCTCTTTCCACGTCTGAGGTGTTAGGCTTGGTGGATAACGGAATTAAGCAGGCTCGCCAGCTCTTTCAGAACTGTTGTCCCAACTGCTTTTAAGAGCTCTGTGGTGATTCCCTCATCCCCTGGAGACTTGTTGTTCTTAAGCTACTCGAGAGCCACTCTTACCTCGCCCTGGATGACATCAGGAATGTCCATGTTATGACGCGTGAGTTGGGCTCTGTGGTCATCATCGCTGGGTCTCGTGTGTTTAAACATCTGTGATGCGTACAAGTCCTTGTAGAAACTCTCAATTTCAGCGAGAAACTCGAACTTGGAGGCTACGGTTTTGCCCAGTCAGATGAATTTTACCAAGCTGGCGAGCGAAGACTTTGGTGCCTCGATTCTGTTCAATCGCATCAAATTAATATATACTTCCGATCAGACATGATGAAGTCTACCTCGTTCTTTGTCACAGTATCGGGGTTTCGCCATCTCCACTTTCTATGAGGCTTCTTCTTGAAGAAGGAGTTCATTAAGAAGAGCCCCTGTGACTCCAGAAAGTTGACCAGCATTTGCCCCCTGTGATTTCGGCGCCCCACGCCATAGGGTCCGATTTTCGTTTCACCGCGTTCTTATACTCCCACTTTTGCATTAAAATCCCCCATAACAACGCTGTAGTGTGTCTTGGTGGTATGATGTAGAGCCTTAGTAATATCTTCATGCGTGGTTTCGACGATGTCATCGCAGTATGTCGAGGTCGGCGCTTATACCTGTACCACCTTCAGAGAGTATCGTCCTGTCTGTGACCCTAAATATGAGGTACGCTACCCGTGTCGACACACTGCTGATTTCTACAACGCTGTTAGTGAGAGATTTGTTAACGAGGAAACCGACACCGCCCTGAGAGGGCTGATCACCTTCTCGAAAGTAGAACAGATTGACTGAATCAAGGGTTATCGTGTCCTCCCCCTGTCTTCGGACTTCAGACAATCCTAATATATGCCAGTTTATACGACCTAGTTCTACTTCGAGTTCGGTGATGTGTTGGTCCAACCGTAGAGAGTGTCCATTGTACGTAGCCCGGAGATTCTTAGCACCCCCTGCCCCGCTGTTACCACGACCGCTACCGTTGTTGCGGACAGCGGGACTACCGGGAACTGGGGGCCTTTTATTCGTTGGTGCGCTCATTGGGTGGTATTTGGCCTACTATACCACGCTGGCCAGACGACTTGGTATAGGGTTTGGTTTCAAGTTTTCCATCTCTTGGCAAAGATATTATTCGCTTTTTGCAATTTTCTTAGTCGGCTTTTACGACACCCACGGAATGAAATGGGGTAGTGACACTTGTATTTTTTATCTGTCACTACACGGACAGTTTATTAACAAATTGATTATTATTTCTTATAGACAGCCAAATCAAACAGAATAATAGGTACTACTTACTTCATATATGCCTACGATATATTTCGTAAATAGGTATTTACGAAATGTAAACACACAATACAAATAATTGGACATTTGCACTTACATTTGTGCTAACTGTACCATAGTTCTCGAACGTAAACTGTGGCTATTTTGCATTTTAAACATTTTCTAAACAAAACACACAAGAATCACAAGCCTTGGCAAACTTATGACACGAAGTTGTAAGTGTTGTTACTGACAAGTTTAATTGTGGGAAAACTGACATTTGAAAGGTGATAAAATCGAGTAATGTCAAATAATTAAGACATTTGAAATTTACAAATGAACGACAGCATATTAAAAACCAAGTAAATGGGATATAGTAATAGCTTGAATTGATTTACAATAAAGAAACAAAGCAACTGTTATTCAGTTGCTTTGTTTTACATTTATCATTTTACTTGCTTTATTTTTACGTTGACAAATTTGCCATTTTGACCATTTAAAAAAATCCAAAAACAAAGTAAAGTTGTTTGATTTTCTTATATCTAGATAAAGGTGCTTAAAAAGAAATTTATATCAAATGAAAAGCCAATTAAATCATTTCACAACGTAAAAACAATGTAATCGACGTGCAATTACTTTGTTTTTGCTTAGACATTGTGGTTTACTTTGTTTTACCGTAGATATGTTGGACAAGTGCCTGCAGTTACTTTATTTAACAAAGTTTTATCTCGAAAAATAAAGCCTTTTCGATGATTCTGTGAATGTAGCAGTGTCCGTTATAAGCAAAATGTTCCAAATATGTAAAAAAACTGATTTTGAAAAATATGTTAGTTGCTTTGTTTTTCCGTAGCATAGCCAAAGTGTGCATACATACAACAATTCATTCCCAGTTGGGTCAATAGTTACAATACGTGAGCCATGAACATTGGGTAAGCCCTGTTTATCTTATTACTATGTTATTTATTATAAAAGTAATTTAAAACAAAGGTTGTTTATCATCTGAATATGATCTTCTGGTTATAATTATATATATATATTTTTAATTCACTGTTTACAGGTTTCCGACATGTCATTAAAATCTGCAAGTTACAATAACATAGAATGTGAACAATGGATTGCGATATTACGATAGCATTGCGCCGCCGACAGAGAAGAATGAGGAGGTTCGTGAAAACCTGTATTAGGTATCTACCTATTGCGGCTAGGCGCAAACGTTTGTCCATAACAATACCATACACCTATTCATACATATATTTGTACATATACATTACAGATTTGTTCTTAGTTGTTTCAAATCAGTTACAATGCGATTTTTCGGAATTGGCCTTACTACCGCTGTTTTCCAGCTAGTGGGAAATTTGCAATCACAGATAGATTTGTTCACCATCAATGTTATGATATCAAGAGTATGCGGAGTGAGCAGGTTGATCATATCTAAAGTTAGTCCGTCTGTACCAGCAGCGTTAGACCGAAGCTCTTTTATTATTCTGGCTATTGCAGTGGATTCAACAGGCTCCAAGCTAAATGTGGCTGGTCCATACCTATGCAATTCGTAGTATGTAAGACTAGAAATGCTTATGTTAGTGTTACCTGGCACATTGAGAAAATGAGCATTTATAGCATCAGGATCATTCAGATGAGCAGGCAGTTCAAGTGATTGCTGAGGTAGTATTTTTGGTTTGATATTTTTCCATAAAAGCGTTGGATTTTTAATATTATTATTAATGTGTTGCTCAAAATAGCACTTTTTTTCATTATAGAGAGCAGTGTCTACCTGTTTTTTTTTATAATTTATTAAAATATCTATGTACTTGACGCTTTGTGCGCCAGTACCTTTTAAGAGCGGTGTCGCGTAAACGCATCATAAGCTGCACATTACTGGTGATCCAGGGAGCTGGTAATGCCTTCATGATCCTTGTTTTTAATGGTGCGTATAGATCGTATAACCAAGTTAACGCATTTGTGTAATCCATTACAATGTCGTCAATGGTTGGTAGTAGTTTAATTCGTTCCCAATTTATAAGACCGATATCTTTGCTGAATTGATCGTGATCTATGTCACCCAGAGGCTTAAAAGTTATTATTCGGGGCTTCATTTTTGTTTTTTTTAGTAGCAATTCACATTTGACAAACGCGTGACCGTATATACTACCCATGCTCCCCACATCCACAGACCATACTTGGACATCCGTGCAAATTATGTCGAAAAGTGAAGACGAGCCTTCAGTGAAATGAGTAGGAGCAGTTACCACCTGTCTAAGGCCTGTGCACGTCAAAAATGTATGCAATAGTGTATACTTAGCATCAGAAGGGCTAAGTACGTTAATATTCCAATCCCCAAGGACCATAAGATAATCATACATACATACATACATAGACTCACGCCTGTTTCCCCGAAGGGGAGGCAGAGGCATATTAAACGCCCACTTTTCGCCAGTGTTTTGATCCCACGTAATAGGTTGCGAGCCTTTTGCCGCTTATTGGGACATTTTGTTTGCCAGAGCCTTGTCCGTTGATCGGCAGGTGCACCACTTGCAGGTGAGGTTGGCTTGGGACCCTAAGTTCTTGGTGGGAACCCTATGCACCCTATATATAAGATAATCATACCGTGGAAATGAGGCTATCGTATCCATTATAGAGTTTAAAAATGTTTGCGTATCTAACCAGGGAGGACGATATGCTGTACCAATGATTATGGTGTTACCATTCATTTTTAGCTTAAGTCACATTTGCTCCGTCGTAGGATGGGCGGGATGGACGCACGTCTGCGCGTTCAAACCACATCTTATATAAAAAGCCCACATTCGTAACGGTCGTGGTGGGGACCACGGCCGTTACGAATATGCGTTGGACGTGGCACATGACGAAGGCGGTAATTCGGTAAATTGGGGGCTCGTCCCTCCTCACCATGTCTGAGCCAGGTTTCATTGATAGCTATTATATCAACTTGATGATGTAAAATTGTAGCTATAAATTCGTCATGCTTTGTGCCTTATGATCCAGCGTTAAATAGTCTGACGGTTAAAAATTTTTCATTAGGCATTCGTAAAAATTATGATTAATACTATCAGTGTTGGTTTACTGCCATTAGACGAGTACCAGCTTCGAGGCCTCAGCCGAAAAACAGCGCATTTATATACGACTGGCATAACCAAATATCCATACCTAGCCAGCAACAAATATAAAATGTACAGTGATTTAACATATAAGTATACAGGATGAGACAGTTGAACAGTTTGTATAAAGTATTGTGTATAAATTATTTGATTGATTATACTTAGTATTAATAACTGATAAATTGTACGTATTTATATAATTTGAAGAATTGTAAATAATAAAAATAATTGAAAAATAATGATTGGTAATAATTGAGAAATTCTAATTAATGTCATAAGGCATGTAGTAACACTGAAGAATATAAAGTCAAACGGTATTTTCGCCAAAAACACGGGATATGTCATTTTCTGTTGCAATGATGAAAGCGGGTTTACCTTCCGAATGTTTCACATAAATCCGACCACGCTTCGTCCAAACATACTTCGATTGCAAGCGGGCGCGAGCTTCTCGTGCTTTAAACAGTAAACTGCGATTGAATTTCGTAAGCCTCTCGTTTATGTAGAACGGTCGCGACTCATTTGACAGGCCGAAGTCCGCAGTGTCAGCACCACGGCGAACACGCATGCTCTGCAGCAGCTTGTCCCTGACCGAGCGCCGCGCGAGCCTTATTACCAACGGACGTGAGCGACTAGAAGCCGAGCTGGAAGAGCCACCGCGTGGCTGTCTTGAGCCTATTCGTTCCGCAGATACAATTTCACGTTCATCGACTGTGACCCCTAACTTAGCGCCTAACAATTAACTAACAATTGATTTGAAAAAAAAAATGTAAATTATATTTAATTTTTGTTTTCTTTTGGGATGGGTGATGCGGTGTGTGTCACGTCCATCACATATCATTAGATATATGATAGATAAGTATATGATAAGTTATTTAGCATATAAGCACGTGTTAGTTATGTATAGAAACTAAGGCAACTAATGTAAGAGCAGATTAAAAGAACATTAAAGTGTATGTGTCTCGATAGCGAGTGCGTCCTCCTCGAACCACCTTCTACACCACAATGGGACAGGCTGAGTCATCAGAGCTGCTTATAAAAGTATAACAATATTTCCATTCGGCTAAGGTTGATTACGCACAGGGGATGACTGAAAAGAGAAAGAAAGAAAAATCAACAGACAAGTAAAAAACTTAAATAATATAAGATCAAGCACAATAGTGACAAGCAAGTATTATTTTTGTCTGTAAAAAAATATGTTTGATGACGTTTTTGTAGTCTAAAAGATTTGACGGTTAGTGACTTACCATCAGGCCGGCTCGAAAACTATAATAAATGTCTGATGAAATTTCGGGGCTAATAAAGTAAAAACAATTTATAACCTATCCGACCATCGTGGAGCCTCGTCGTGAAAAAGTATTGATTTAAAAGTTAACTTGTGATGTTAAAATATACCTATGTATTTTCTAAATAAATAAGATGTACTACGAAATCCAACTACTCGCCCACAGAGTAACAGAACTGTCTGAAAAATGTCTTGAAGTTTTGTTAGTTGCTGATATAATTATTATACATATGTATTTAACAAAGTAATAAGCGTATTTGGCGAAAAATTACAGTATCATTCAAAACATAGAGACAACGCAATTCGATTTCTGTAGAAATTGAATCCGATTGTAAACAAATACATTATGTATAAAAAAGGTCAAAAGTTTCAGAGTTCTTCGTTGTTTATTTCCGAAACTCAAATAACAAGAGTTTAAGTCACCGAAGCAACACCACAGTAATGATTTATAACCGGACTTGCAAATGATTAGAAATTCGCAAAAGTTGAAAAAGTAAATACGCTATACATTTTTAAATACTCTAAGTGACGATGTTTCTGGGGTCTGACAGCGATAAGAATGTCAAAGTGAGACTCGACGTCGGCCAAGCACAAACATTTTTATCTTATATTTTCATACCTAAGAACTTTGTTTCAAAATCTCGTAAGGAGCTTTTTTATTACGAACGAAAATGTGCTTTAATTTTCCCAAGGCAAAATCCGTTTTGATTAACGGCAATATAATTCTGAAGAAAATTGAACAGAATCTATTTAAAAATAATCTATAAACCTTACATTGACACTGGAAGGTCAAATTTCAATCTGAGGTTTTTCTTGTGTTTGTAATGAACTTAGACTATATAATTATATTAAGTAATGAACAATCTCCGGCCTATCGATCGAGACAACTGAAAGATAACAACGGCGGCTAATTCAGACAGATTGCCTGAGACTTATTTCTGTCGAGGAAATCGATGTGGCTGCGATTCAGCACGGGCCAGCGGTTAGCTGGCTACGAAACCACACTGATGACGAAGTTAAGATAACGAGAAATTTATACCTGAATGCTAGTGCTCGATTGTTTTATATGAACAAGTAATGAATTTTATTATTTCCATTTTGAGACAAACTTCGAAATTTAAGTTAGAGTGTGCACACTGTCACCACCATATTTCATTCCGTGGTTCTCATAAGAGCTGATTAAGGAAAATACACGTAGAAAATAGTATATTTTGGAAGATGTGGTAACTCGACATCAAACCAATACCATCCCATTTGTCTAGTATAGTATAGTAGACCAAATCCTTCTATTGACTCACAATTTTACTGTAACGCAAATTAGGAGAGGCACGTGTCCAGCAATGTACTGCGAAAGGATGAATTAGATATAGAAATGCATTTGGTGATCGTAATTAATTTCATAAGTTTATCAAACATTTTATGCGGTAAATAGCATTATACTCAGAGTTATATTGTAATTACACGGAAATAATAGCAAATAGGTAAATATAATATTCTGGGTAAATCAATTATTGACCTTCAGTAGATATGTGTTAGTGCGTCTGATGTAAAAGTTTAAGCATTTTCTATCAGGAGATCCGTAAATTGCTACAAAGAGTAATAAACAATATCTTCCCTGTGTTTTCCCACACATTCATAACATAACGTTAACTTTATCACACTTTTGTTTTAGACAGCATTCGTGCTATATAACTTTGATTCGTGTTTTACAACTTTCATATTAGTAAATAATCTAATCCTACCTAAATTTAGAATGGTTGACGTCATGAACTAATAAAGGCTATTCTTCTTTGCAGGCGACCCGCGGCCTCGCCTCACTTGGTATCACGAGAAAAACGTCATAGACGACTCCTACGAGCAGCGACCAGATGGCGTGACAGTCAACACCCTCACATTTCCCAACGTTGGACGCCAGCATCTGAACTCCAGGCTTATTTGCCAAGCATCCAACACCAACCTAGCAGCTCCAGAGTCCAAGCTTGTGATATTGGACATCAATTGTAAGTTTCTCTATTTCTATTAACTGATGTTGGTCACCAGCAATTGGACCCCTCATTTGCCAAACATCAAACCCCAACCTAGCAGTTCCAGAGTCCAAGCTTCCGATATTGGACATCAATTGTAAATACCCCAATGATTGCTATCCTCAACGTTAGTTGCCAGCATCTGAACTTCAGACATATCTGTCTAGTATCCAGCATCGACCTAGTTGTTCCAAAGTCTAAGATTGTGATATTGGACATCAATTGTAAGTTCGCCAATTTTATCTATAAACTGATGTTGGTCACCAGCATTTAAACTTCAGGCTCATCTGCAAAGCATCCAACACCATCCTAACCGTTTCAAAGTCCAAGCTATATTGGACATCAATAGTAAGTTGAATGGGAAATGTTGGCCGTATGCCAGATTTGAACGCAAGGTTTATCTGCCAAGCTTCCAGTGGTAAGGCCAGATTTATCAGTTCCGTATCCCTGATCAAACAAACGATTTAGAAATGTATAGCTTTATTTAAGGACAGTGGTCTAATAGTGTCATAAGTCTTCATGTATTTTTCATCATTTTGGCATATTTATGTCAAAAAATTCATATTATTCTTTATATTTAACAAAGAGTTTAATATTTTTAATCGGTTTTTAACTTCATTTTCAAACTCCTACGTGACAAAAGAATTAAAATATACAGCCAGACGAACTAATCTTACGAAATCGGTCATGAAAAGCGTAGGTTTAAAAAAGGTGTTTAAAATGTAAAAAATTGCATTTTACCTATATTATGAATCTCATTGGTCAATATATAAATTAAGCTATATATAATATATATAACGCAATATCTTAATATATAAAATCCTTGCGTTACTGACTGACTGACAGACACGCTACAGCCCAAACTATTGGGCGCAGGAAGCTGAAATTTGACATGTATGTTCCCTGGGGACCGTAGGGGAGCACTAAGAAGGGAATTCCCGAAATTCCCACGGGATCGGGTAAAATTAAAAAAAATGCAGGCGTAGCTGCTGGCGTCCTCTAGTATATAATAAAGATGACTAAATAAGTACCATAATTATTATAGTAGACGTTAAACGGCGCGTATACGCTAAAAATTATTATCCTTTTAGCTGGAAAGTCCTTGTTACCTAAAAGCATATTCCCACTCCCATATTATACACATTTGTTTTCCTTGAAAACATTGTGTTTAATATCTTGACAGCAAAACTGCAAATACAGAAAGCTTTTATTGAGCTAATATCTACACATAGGTGAATACAATTCAGTACCTAGTTTTTAATGTTCGTCGCTAATGCATTTGGAACCATAATGTCTCCCTAGAAATAAACGTAGTGGTGCTAACCTTTTACGACATTGCAGTGTTATTGTTTAATTCCTTTGTGCCAAACTAGGTCAAGCTGTCTTCAACATCTAGAACAAAAAAGACTTCAACGCAAAAATTCTGCTTGCACTACAAATAGCCCATAATAATAACAAACAATCTTAGGAATGCTGTAAATGATTTACATCCTTGTACCCAACGGTATGATTCAAGTTAAGTGACCATTTTCGGTTCTATTATAAGCAAGCACTCAATTGAAATTTCCGACTGGACAAATGGATTCAATTACTTGATTCGACGGTAGATGTTAAATATCTCTAGTCTACATAATACTCGAAGTAAAACAGACCCGAAAGCCATTTGGAGTTAACTGAGCTCATATATTTTTCTTTTACTATTTTTACTTACTGCTTCCCTATCTGAAACTGTTTTCGAACTTCACGTTTTCAATTTAGAATAAGTTTTCTCGTACTCTGTTCAACATTTTTGATTTGTAAGTGTACGTAACAAGTTTAAAAATACTGTGCTATTAAATTAGTTTCTCATGGAGGTGTCTGAATACCAACTGGATTAAATTTAAGTTCGTATAAGATATCTACATGCATTCCGGTTTACGTAATGAACTTAAACACACTTTTAAAATTCAATATCTGTATATAGCATGATACATTTATTTTGGAGATATGAATGAAAAAGAATATTATATTTAAAACGATTACACTCCCATTACGTTGTTCCGACGGGATGTGGAGAGACGTGCTCAATAAAGAGTTCGAACTTCGTCGCGCCAGGATGCCTTGCTCATGATTACGTTCACAATCTTTCCATTAAAAGCATGGATCAGTAAAGAATCGAAAAATCCATACTCAACCAAGCAACGTAATGTGGTTAAATATTTTTTATTTAAAACTTTTGCATTATGTTTGCCCATCACAAAAGTTTTAATTTTAAAATCTATACTTTTCTAAACTGAAATAAGTTAGCCGAGTGGATATACCAATAGACTGCCATGCAGAGGGTATCGGGTTCGAATCCACGGCACGCACCAATGACTTTTCGGAGTTATGTGCGTATTGAATTGTTAATTATCGCTTGTCCCGTGCCTCGGAGAGCACGTTAAGCCGTCGGTCCCGGTTGTCATGAAGATCTTTGACAGTCGTTACAGGGCGTCAGTACCTTCTAAATTAACTGACACTAGTCTAAACCATGGAATATCGCTATCCCTTCGGGTTGCGGAGGTCAGACAGGCAGTCGCTCCGTGGAAAAGCTAATATTCAGCCAAATCCGGTTAGACTAGAAAGCGGACCCTAGATTGAAACTGGGATAACGCTAAGAGGATGATGATGATTTGGACACATCAAAATCATCATAATAAGTCCAGCTATTTACGACGAGTTCAAAGACATTCATACATAAATACGAATAAGATATAAAGGCACCCTGTGCTACAGGCGAGGGTTCTAAATCACAACCAGGACCAAGATTTTCTTTGAATAATAAAACACTAAGTCGTCTATTATGAATAGTTTGCCGACGAATCCAATTTGTTACAGTGAGGCCCTTGAGCGTCCAGATTCTGAACAAGCGGCAGCCGTTGTCAGCTGACAGGAACTACGATGTGAATTGCAGGGCAGTGGGTTCGAGACCCGAGGCCCAAGTCACCTGGTGGAAAGCTGGGAGGCAGTTGAAGAGAGGTGTTAAGAACGTGAGTACATAATTTAAAGAAAAAAATCTGATCATAAGCGAATAATATTCTTTTTGGAAATGCAAAATATTTGATAATCGCCGAGTATTTGTATCTGTTGCTGCGTTAAACACAAAATAGTACAATATCTCAGTGGTCTATAGCACATTTAAAAATGATTGATTTTGTGTCTTATCTGTTTTCACAATTGTTCTCAGTATTGTTCTTACTTATCTAACTTTTTGCTAATTAATAAACTATAATTGAATTGTACCAAACTCGCTATTCGCCTGTTTCAAAGTATCACGTAACGTTATATTATATTTACGAAAAAATATGATAATATTCCGACAATAAAACACAGTAAACAAATTTATCCATAACTTGTAGCACAAGTTGTATAAGTTCGACGAAACGCGTGTTACACAAAATAACATCTTGACAACTTAAGTTTTAAGTAAACGATAACGAACTTGGAGAAGACGATACTACACAAAGTGCTTTAGATACGTCTGAGGATCTGATTCCATTCAACTTCAACCAAAAGGGAAAAGTTCTACAGTTGGTCACCGTTTGAAGCCAAAAAGACGGTAATTTAAAACGAAATTGTCTCGAGCTAGTTGCGAACTTCACAAAATCAACAACATACAGAACTGTTGCTTGGGAAATAGTTCGGTCATATTTTGAGATATTTTCTCATTAAAAAGCCTGACATTTCGCTCAAACTGAAACATTGCTTGGTTCCGGTTTCGGGAATTGAATGCTCATGGATGTCAGTATAATACACAAAACAAACTACATCCAGTAAAGACTGACAATAAGAATGTAATAATTTTTTCAGACCAACTGGGAGTTTGGGTGGCTGAATTGATCATCACACTGAGCGACCAGTGCAGAACTTTTGTTTACCTGGAGCTCAGTCTTGTACCCTAGTTGATAAGATTAAGAATGCCGACTTGAATGCACAAATTACTGTCATCATATTGTATGGTGACAGCTCATTAGTCTCCAAAAGCAGTCTCATAGAATTAACAGACTTAATGATAGATCTACGCACAAAAATAGGATGTAGCTTTATTATTTGTGCATGGCCTTATTTATATGCTCTCACATATGACTAAACTAGGCAGATAGGCAAATTAAATTTATTATTATACAATAGGACATGTCATAGTGACAGTATTTTATTTTTTGACACTAATATTTTATTAGTAATTTCTTTTTAACAAAAGATACTATGTATCTTTCTTATGTACATAGGCGACAACTTGCAAAATTATTAGCATTTACCTAATTTATATACTGACAGGAGTACTACTAGAGTACTTAGGAATTTGGTAGATAATACTTATACCAATAGTAGTACTGACACATCTATTAGTTTAAACTATTAGATGAGACAACAGATTGGCATTCATGTGTTTTAAACTTAGTTCATCCAAACATACAAGGCCTATCTGGCAAAGAATTAGAAATAGATTTATTTTTAAATAAACATAAGATTGATATCTTATGTATTACGGAACATTGGTTGCGAGGTGACCAATTAATATTTAACAATCAACATTACTCAGTTATAAGTGCATTCGTAAGAAAGAAGGCTATTCGTGGTGGCTCTCTAATATATGTATGTAATAGTTTGAAATGTAAAGAACGTAAGGATATAGCTAAACTTTCTATCGAGCGCACTGCTGCGATTTCTTGTGTTGACCTTGAACCACATGAGTAAATAAACCGAACAGAGAGACAGCTTCTTAAGAGCTTGTGAATTTGTTACCTATTTTGGTAGGGTTGTCACAATAGGTTAAGACAAATCGCTTGTTCGGTATACGACAGATTCTGGATTGGACAGATTCATGATTTGGCAGATTTCCAACTCGACAGATTCGTGGATTGGGCAGATTCTCGGGCTCGACGGATTCGGTATACGGCAGAAGTACAGTTGTAAATAAAATAGCGAGTGGAACCAAAAAAGGCATGCACCTGAAACTTTTAAAAGCACGGAATAAAAATATACATTTGTTACCAAGCACACGACGTGACGACGTGATTTATTTGACATTCCCAACGATACCACTAATAGTGTTGAATATTTTCTGGTAATATGATCTATTTTGCTAATAAACATAGGAATCTCCTTTAGCTATTATGGCCACTAGTTTTACCACGGGGATAGGTATCTAAAATAAGTTTAAAAAAATTTGTGTAAGACAAATAAACATCTACAAAACAAATGACTATAAAATTATCAACCATCGATAGGGCTTACAAAAAACAGGTGCATGCGATTTTCGACCTTATTGACAATTCATGACAGACTTTTTTGGTATTTTCTTGCTTTCTGACATTGATACGTTATTTACATTATAAATTCTGAGTTACGTCAATAAGGTCAAAAATCGCATGCACCTGTTTTTTGTAATCCCTATCGATGGCTGATCACTTTCTGATAGTCATTGGTTTTGTAAACATTAATTGCTTTTACACAATTTTACAACTAATGAGTTGTTAAGTATTTCGTTGCCAACATTGACAATATTTATTTCAAGATCGAAATATTCGCGAAACTTTTGCTCGAGCAATTCAACAAATGCGACAAAAGTATCAGGAGTTATACCTAATTAAAAAACCCAATTGTACGTTACCATTGTTAAAATCTTTATAATGATTTAATTATTTCATCTAGTATTATTCATACACACAGTACAATAAACAACCATGATTAATAATAAAACACCACTTTTTTACATTAAAATATTAAAATTTGCAACGTACAAAACAAACAACGTTCGTCGTAATAACCCTAAGATTGTCAACTGCCTGTGCCTACGTAAACCGGTTCTTTCCACTCTCACCGCGTACACGACAAGCGGCCAGTGGTCACGCACACATAAGCCGCGTGCTCGTAGTAGTGCAACCGATTCGCGCTGTTGTATGAAGCTGTGTCTCTGTTCCGTTTATTTACTCATGTGCCTTGAACAACATATAATAGTGTGTATCGACCACTACAAGGCGACTTCACTCAGTTTGAAAGCATTATAGAGGATGTTTTAAAACACATAATTTCTAGTAGGAAGTCTATAATCGTATGTGGCGATTTTAATGTCAATTTGTTAAAAAAATCACCAATTTAAACTAGGTTAGTTGGCTTATTTAGGTCATTTAATTTAAATGTTTTGTTCTCTGAACCAACCAGAATAACCTCACATTCTTCTACATGCTTAGATAATGTTTTTTGCAATTGTCTTTATTTAAGTAAGGCTGTTTTTACTGACTTGACATCGGATAACTGCGGGCAAAAGGTTGTAATTCCAACAAATACAATCCCTAAAGTACAAGAAATTACATGTAGGCCAATGACCTCTGCTCGCCTCAAACACTTTAGTATTGATGTTGCTGCCATTATTGACTTAACCTTTGATGATCCTGATGAATTATATAAATGCTTATTTAACACTATTAATGATGAGTACAATAAAATTTTTAAACAGAAGACGTTTGCAAGGAGCATTAAAGTAAATTTTTGCGATTGGGCAACAGTAGGTATATACAAAAGTAGAGCTAGGTTGTATGATCTGTATGGTATGAAGAAATACAATTTTAATCCTGAATTTATTCAATATATTAGAAATTATTCAAAAGTTTTCAAGAGGACATGTGCTTTAGCCAAATCCTTATATTTAAGCAATCAAATCAAAGAATCCAAGAACAAAATTAAAACACCTTGGAACATTATTAACAATGAGACTGGTTGAGCTAAATTGGTAGATAACAATTATGAATTAAAATTTAATGGTGAAATTATTACTAGGAAAACTGATGTGGGTGTGTAATACACCTCTGCCTACCCCTTCGGGGATAAAAGGCGTGAAGATATGTTATGTTATGTTATGAAAACTGATGTTGCTCAGACATTTAACAATTTCTTCATAAACATACCAGTGAACACAACCAGCAGTCTAGATTCATGTCCAAGCAAAGCAGAAATGTTAGTTAGGGGCAATGTGAATGAGTGTGATGTGCTTTTTAATTTTAAATATATTGACACCAATGACATACTGAAGGTATTCAAGACACTTAACAATAAAAATCTGTTGACTTATGGGGCATTTCTGTTAAACTTGTGCGACAAATTATTTCTAGCTTAGCTCCATATTTAGCTGCAATATTCAACAGATGCGTAGATACAGGGGTATTTCCTGATCTAATGAAACACAGTAAAGTGATACCATTATTCAAAAAGGGATCCAAGAGCGACCCTAGAAATTTTCGGCCAATTTCTATCTTGCCTGCCATTAGTAAAATTTTTGAAAAGATTATTTTGCATCAATTAGAGAGCCACTTTCACACAAATAATTTATTTCACAGTGAGCAGTATGGCTTCACTAAGGGTCGCTCCACCGTTGCTGCCGGTGTAACTTTGTTAAAGCATATTTTTAATGCTTGGGAAAACTCGAAGGATGCCATTGGTGTTTTTTGTGTGACCTGTCAAAGGCGTTTGATTGTGTGGAACATATTACACTTTTACGTAAATTGAAACTTTATGGTATTAGAGATACCGCACTCAATCTTGTTGCCAGCTACCTTAGAGATAGAATTCAGTATGTAGATGTTAATGGGAGTAGGTTTCTAGGTTTGCCATTAGGAATGGGCGTTCCATAGGGCTGTATTCTCGGTCCATTTCTTTTTTAATATATATTAATGATTGGTCATTCTTTGTTCAAAATTTATGTGATATTGTTTAGTTTGCTGACCATACGTCACAAATTTTTAGAGTTGATCGCAATTTAAGTAACTTTGATACCATCAATAACACTCTTGCACAAGTATTAGATTGGTTTTCGACAGATAATTTGGTACTCAACCCTAGCAAAACCAAATTTCCTACTAATATAATTCTAAATAAGGAAACAATTCGACTGGTCGAATCAACCGTATTCTTAGGTCTAACTTTAGATAGTAAGCTTCAGTGGGGCGCCCAAATATCCCGTCTCGCAGTCAAACTTAGTTCTGCAGCGTTTGCAGTTATAAAAGTTAGGGAATACACAGATATAGATACTGCTAGACTAGTTTACTTTAGTTATTTTTACAGCGTTATGTCTTACGGTATAATGTTATGGGGCACAGCTGCTTGATATACAGACTATTTTTGTCATTCAAAAGAGGGCCATACGTGCAATTTATAAGTTAGGTTCTAAAGATTCTTTACGTGATAAATTTAAAGAAGTAGATATATTGACAGTTGCATCGCAATATATATATGGTAACTTAATGTACATTAAGAAGAACTCAATTTTATACCGCAAAAATAGTGATTTACACAAAGTGAACACAAGGAATAAACATGAACTAGTGGGAACTAGGTAACTATTGTTTGCATAAAGTTCAGAACTCATTTGCGGGGATTATTATACGATTTTTCAAAAAATTGCCTCTTGATATAATGAATTTACCCATGTACAAATACAAACGGACAATTAGGAACTTTCTTTTACAAAGGAGTTATTACACTATTAAGGAATTTTTAAATGATGAGACCATGGGGACAGGCTTAGGCTATATTTTCTTTTCGGACCGTTTTATATAATTGTTATATAGATTTGTTAAATTCTCGTTTTGATAAGTGACATGTTAAGTGGAGGTGCCTCGTGAAAACGTGATTTTGCAGGATTTGGATATTTTTATGATTTGTTGAATGTAGTTTAAATTCATTTATCCCTGATTATATCATTGTTCACTTGTCACCTTCACACAATTCTTTCTACATTTGCATTCTTTCATGCGTTCCACTAATTTATATTAATAATAACGATCTGTAAAAAAGTTATGAATATGCATGTAGAAGGACGAAAAGGGAGAGGAGGGCCAAGGAAAAGATGGATAGACTGTGAGGATGGATATGAAATAAAAAAGGGTAAATGATCGGATGACTGGTGACAGAGATGTATGGAAGAGAAGGACATACTGCGCCGATCCCAAATAAATTGGAACCAGGACAAGACAATGATGAATAACGATCTGGAAAATGGAGGTAATTGGCGGTAATGGTCAGTATACCAATGTTTCTTACTGCCGGTTCGTATACCGTTGTCGTCATGCTCACTAAAATGTCATTTCTTGTGGTGGCGTCGTGTGTCGGGTCATCCCTGTCCCTCTAATATGGCGAGAGCTATGATGGCTGGCCTATGCGTCATACTCGTAAACGGGTGCTACTTGCGATGACTGGCCGATGACGATTTTAAACTTTCGCGGTTTGTATACATCATATAATATTATTTAGCGGGTCTTAGCCGCGATAATTTATATATTTCAAGGCATAAATACCTCTGTTATTCTCCTACGTTTCTACCGGCTTGCAACGGTTGTGGTCGCGGAGGGACTGATGTCAGCTCAGGGCCGTCCTTGTGAAGCGCGGGTTTCGGCAGCTACCCTCACTTGTTTTGTATTTTTGATATTTTTAGTTCTATCCGCACTGTCGGTACTTCGACACACTACACTTATGACGTCTACACACTGATGAGTTGTGTTACTGCGGCGTTGTTTGCATTTGTTGATATCTGGTTCCAAGTGGTCGATAGTCTGTATCCTTCCTCCCGGTTGAAATTTCTATATGTTTTGATTTCAACCGCTTCACAACCGTTGCAAGCCGGTAGAAACGTAGGAGAATAATAGAGGTATTTATGCCTTGAAATTAATAAATTATCGCGACTAAGACCCGCTAAATAATATTGTATGATGGTCGATGACGGTCTTGTGGCTGGTATTAAATTTTAGTATTTAACTGCATCATTTTCATCATGGTTCTGATCACTTTCGCGGATTGCCTGCGTTATTAGGTATATATAATGTAAGTGGATGCTCCTGTTTCACCATATCTATTCTGAGGAGGCTAACTAAATGAACATCAAAATTAAATTAAGTATTATGCTTGAGTATTATTATGAACAGTAAATATATACAAGTTATATAGAAGGTGTAACAGTTGCAGCACCTTACAAAATGTAAATTATGTGTATTATGCAAAACCTGGCGATGAAAAAGAGTGACCGTTAGTTTTATTGCCCGTTCTTTCTCATGGTTCTACACCATTGCTTTGCGAACGTGGCAGTAAATGTAAATGTAGAGTCATTAAGTAATTATTTTATAAATTTATTATTTTGACGTCCATAAGCGTCACATTGTAATCCAAATGAATAAAGCATTTTGACTTTGACTTCGGTGAAAGTAGGTTTCAAGGTTTTTATTGAAGAAAAGCCAGTTTGGCAAACTACTTCCAACCTTGTATAGTGTTACTGCGGTAAATACACTTGTTCTTTGATGTAGCACTTTGCTGACAAGATACTAAGTATGCTGAAGTGGATGTTCTAATTAATTATGTCTTTCGATTATTATCATATGGGCCCCATAACCTTAAAATCACCATCTAGTATCTAGCATATAGCAATAAAATTGCCAAGGATGAGATCGTACACACATCAGGTATCATTTTTTTAACGCAGGTAAGCAGTACAGAAAATAAAGAATATAGAGAATTCACACTAGAAAATGGGGCACCGAACAAATAATCTATCTATCTATATCGTCACGCCTGTCTCCCATTGGGGTAGGCAGAGACTATGGAACGCCACATGCTTCGGTTCAAACATACCTCTTTCGCTTCCTCGACATTCATTAACCTCATCATGCATGCGCGTCGGTTATGGGTACTTTTAATTTGGCCCTTTTTTAGTACGTCACCTATTTGGTCGGCGTACGTCCGCCTAGGGCGTCCCCTACCGACATTTCCATTCATTCTCGCACGATACACTCCTTTCGTATTTCTTCTTTCATCCATCCGTTCCAAATGTCCAAACTAACGCAACATTCCTTTTTAAATCTTTGTCATCTGATCATAATAATATAAATTTCACTTGCCTATAGCACCAACGCAACTAAACTACTCAACTAGCAATTTCTACAAATCCCTGCTCAACCCAGCAAATATTTTTCGTGAACTTTCAATTAAATCAAACGCTAAATCAGTTAGGTATCATAGTGGCTCCGTTCAAGAACTGATTACTGTTCTAAGCCACGCTTAAGCCAATGTTGATTGAACTGCCTCATGGCAAATATGTGCTCAGCATTAATAATGCTGCCAACAATAATCTGTTATTTACTTTGTACCGAAACCAAATATGAGCAGACTTTGAATAGGTTTTTAGTCAAATTGAATTTTGGGTGCTAGTTTTCTATTCGTTATTTTGGTAGTTTGTTAGAAACTTTATAAATAATGAGGAAGGATATGAATGAGCTCATAGATTCATTGTTTGTTTTTATTACATGTTTGTGTTAAACGTGTATATTTCTAATTAGGTACTCCTTTAGTAAATACCTGACCTTTTGAAATATGGTACAGAGATCATGCTGGAAAGTTATAAAATCTTTCTTTCGGAGGTTATTCATGAGTTTACAGATTTTAATATCCCTAATGTTATCACTATGAATCTGCTTCTTTACACTATCAAGTGATGTTTTTGCACTGAGCAAAGCACTGTTGACTCAATCAACCTTAGCGTAAAAGAAAACAGTGACCAGCAGTAAAACAAATAATATGATTACTTATGATATCATTTGCACAAAAATATTCGTTCATCTTGATTTTTCTGTTAAAATGGTTTGTTTATTCATGTTGTGTTTACAAGGCTCAATTATAACAAAAAATCTAGCAAAAATCAAATTCGTAAGACACCAATGCTATTATAACAAAATCTACAACCAAATACCTACTCTACGTATACCCACATAAATAATGTTCATCATAACCGAAAATACACGATGTTACGTGGCGCGTGAAATGATGCCACAAATCGTTAAAACGCACGAGGAGATTTGTAATTAAGAAACCACTAATTAAGGAAGTACACGCCAGGGAGTCATCGTAATTAATCAATTGCTGTTTATGTCGGACGTACTAGATTATTAACAAATACGTCATAATTGGGTGCGCTCACTGTTAATAATTTAGGCTGCTAAAACTTAGGTCTGGTGCCAATATAGCAAGTTCCGGGTATTTCGTGATATATTAGATAAACAAAACTTCACGCCTTTTATCCCTGAAAGTGTAGGCAGATGCCCTGACACTCCCACACTTCGCCATTTATGTTTTGGTCTCAGTGTAATGCGGCTAAAGCCAGCAGCAAGCCTATTGCAGCCCTATTGGGTTACATAATGAGAAATTAAATTATTAATTACCGTTTGCGTTATGCCTCGAAACGAATGATAAGCCCAGCCGGTCCTAGCTTTCATGAAGTTCCTTGATAGTCATAAGAGAGTTTGTAGTACAGCACTCTTGAAAATACTGAAACTTGTCTAAATCATGGAATATCTATAATATCTCTTTAGGTTACGAAGCTCAGACGGTAGTCGCTCTATGAAAAAGCTTATATTCTGCCAAGTCTGGTAAGACCAGGGTTAAGGTAGGTCTTTGATGAAACCGGGTTAGCGCTAAGATGATGATGACGAACGTTAGTGATAATATAATAAGAATTTGGTATCATAAACATATTATTTACATTGATTGTCATAGATTTGATGTGTTATGTCTACCTTTTTTGTTGGAAACTCGTGACGTGCCATGCTGGCCAGTTCTTAAGAGTTTACGTTCTCCGTTCGGATATCTTATGCGAGGTACTAATACTTCCAATGACTGTTCGTGAAATTTTAATCGGATTTACAATAGACAACACCCTTACTTGTGCTAAAGTGATTGCTTCTTTACTAGTAGCACTGAGTATTTTGGTATTTGATCAAGATGTGGGCAGTAGTCAGTATAAGTAGCAAGTCGCTCTCATTTATATGCCAGTAAACTGAATCTTAAAAAAATATGGCATTTGTCTTTACTAAAAATTTATTTTATACTATCTATGCTTTGTATTAAAATCATTAACGTTAAAAAAGCATTCAGTACAAGCACGGAAAGTTAAGGAATTTATCGGCGTAAGTACGTTCTTTGTTTCTAAGCATGACTGTGCAGTATGTACGTATGCAAGCGAGAGCGGACATATTATACTTTTATGTAGCGTTACATATTGATCTCGAAGATAAGGTACACTTTATAAACTTTTGCCAAATATTTTTTAAATAACGTTATGGTTAAAATTCTCTTTGGTTGCCTTAAGTCCTCATTAAATTGAGATTTCATAAATTTTGGTGTAGTGTTACTGATACTGACTGCTACGCTGAGTCCAATTTCCTCCCAGGATTTCAGGACCTATTTGTGATGAACTCGTATATTTTCTCTATGCTTGAGTATTATTTATTTGCATAGGTGTGTATATAGAAATAAATAAGTTATCTGGTTACAATATAGTACAGGTTCTGCCTAGTTTAGGATCAGACTATATGTGAATTGTTGACAGATGAAAAAACGTTTTCTAAAATAATAGAACCTGGCACGAAACTAAACAGTAAAACTATTCAATTTTACTTTCAAAATTAAAACACCTTCTTTTGACCTTGGAAGCCGCCACATAACTCACTCGCGACACAACATAGAAAGATTTATTTTCCTATATTTTCTTTATTTTCCTGCATAGGTGTATTGTTTGTGTGTACAAGTGTATAACAAATTACCAAAATCTATACGAGAGCTGCCTGTAACAAAATTTATTAATGTGCTTAAGAGGTGGTTAATTAATTAGTGTTATTACTTTTTTTCTTGACTTTTATTAATTTTTTGACATTACTTACTAAATTTAGTGACATATTTTATTATCAAATAATTATATCTAATTTATTATGTAATTGATTAACATTATCAAGTTTAATTCAAAGCAATTTGCATTTCGATTGGTATCTTTAACAAGTGTATTTTAGCAGAAATAGTTTGACTGCTCGCATAATGTATCTAATTTTAAGTGTAATTTTTGCATGCCGATTGAGAGGTGAAACATGCTGTACTTAATGACTGAACTATAACTGTACCATCTGTATCTACCATGTTTCTAGGAAATAAATAATTATTCTATTCTATTCTATTCTAGGTTATTAACCTTCCTCATCTGATGCATGAACTTATCAAAAAAAGGTACGATGATATTCTCATTTTTGCAAACAATAATCGTTTCTCTACTAATTATAATAGTTATTAATTATAGTTCGTATGTCACATGGGGGGAACAATAGTTACTTTGTTCATTAATTTACTTCTTCTTTGTTTCAATACATCCACTAAAATGTCAAGCAAAGGGCGCGCAAGTTCGCGCTCTATTTTACCGCAATTGTTGTTTCTTTTTTTTATAATTGGATTCTGGTTGTTAGGGTTCCGTTCGTAACACGATTTTTGATCTTGATAATGTTTAAAGTTTCAGTATCTTGTTGTAGGCTCTAGTGCGCATTCTGGGTTGGTTTATTACCTTTGATGTTTATCCAAAATTAAATTGTGTGTAAGTCAGCGTCCATTTTTGAAGATGTACTTTTGAGTTGAATGCCTTTTACTCATTGTACTGTCTGTGATGACCGCTGGCGTGTCTTTAAATTATTATTGTTTGATCTGCAGTATCTTATCTGTTTTATCACTGGTAGATGAAATTTATACTTCCAGGCAAATACGGCAGCATGTGTGCCGATACTCTTATATTGATTTAGCAAATGAAAGTCGTTTATATACATTAATATCGAAGATGCTGCTCTGGTCATTGAGAGCTATGTAACCAACATTGATGGACTCGCAATTTCAAATAGGTAGTTGCATTTATATCAATGTAGCGTATGCTTCTACATTGTTTAACTAGTTTGAAAGGAGTATCTGGGCGAAGTACATCCTATACTAATATATAAAGCTGAAGCGTTTGTTTGTTTGTTTGTTTGGTTGAACGCGCTAATCTCAGGAACTACTGGCCCAATTTGAAAAATTCTTTCAGTGTTAGATAGCCCATTTATCGAGGAAGGCTATAGGCTACACAACATCACGCTGTGAGCGACGGGAGCAGAGCAGTAGCCTTAAATAACGCTGGTTAACCGCGGGCATCCTCTAGTAACAAATAAATAAGGGATCCGTTACAGCAATTAATATGTCAAGTTTCCCTTGCTTATTCGTGTAAGAAATTAAACATAAATTGACAAAGCAATAATGAGTTTCATTTGTGTATACATTTCAATTACTTCAGCCAGATACCATTTAATTTTGCATTTAATTAAATATGGTTATTAATATATAATGAACGACTGGAATGTAATTGTGAATATTACAGTTAAACTGGTATGTTGCTTAAAATAGTAATATTATATTCTTTTGGGTATCATGTTGCTTTTTTGTATCATACTTGTGAGTTTACCGAGTTTCGCGTGACCGCATTGCTATGGAACATCGATGGACACCACGGTAGATTTCTCTGAACGACTTTATGTGTGACTTATAAGCCTGCGTCAAGGGGAAGATGAGCCAGTATTTTGAGTTTCCAACGGAAAGACCAAAAAGTATTCAGAACTAATACGAAAGTTAGAAAATACGAAAACGATGAACTATAATTATGTTTTAAGTATCACTCATACATTCTAAGTGGGGCTCACACAATTTCCGAACTGAAAATTACTTTACAATTTCAGCGATTGTGGCAATTTTTGCCTGGATTGTAACAGAACTGCAAACGTAAAGCTGAAACGTATTAACAACAAGCAATTTGTTTATTCCAAAGTATAGATGGACGAATATTTGTTACTCTTTCACGCAAAAACTAATACTCGCATTTTGATTAAACTTTGCAGTAAGATACATCAAAACTATATTTCATCGATAACTTTTGTCGTGATAGCCCACGCGGGCAGAGCCGCGGGTAAAACTAGTTTGTTAATAAACATGATTTGAAATATCTATGCTCTATCAATTTTCAAATCATTAATAACTACTACAATTATATATATTTTGTATGTATTTATGGGGTATATGTGTAGTATATGTAATATGTATTATGATGTATGTATATAGTAATATATTCATATATTTATACTAAAATAAATTTATAATTTCATTTATAGTATAATATTCTATTTATTTATATTAAATTTGCACCTACCTTGCTTGTCTCTGCACCACCAAAAGGTCCGACTGGTAGATAATGCCTTACGGCATTAAGTCCACCTTATGTACATATGTATATTGTGCATGAAGAAATAAATAAATAAACTATAATTAGCATCATTACACTTTCGAAATATATTTTATGGTCAGTTTCTGAGTAGATCATTTGTGGTAAACGCAAGCAAAACAATTCAGTTTCACAGATCCATTCAAGCTACACCAAGTAAGCCAAACCATTGTGTCTGTAAACATCTACGTGGCGTATCAGCAGTGCTGTATCTGAATATTTTATCTGTCCTGTATTTGGCTTTAAATCGACAAAAAACTCTACATCAGTTGTGCTTTCCTCATATATCGATTTCACTTGTTTAGTTTTCTTATAGACATCCATGTTTTACTGTAACGCAACAAAAAACGGGGTGCATCATTTTTTTTGTAACTGTTTCTTGTGCTTGTATTATAAGACTTATTTAAAGCAAGACACTCGCCACGTCTGTCATTAATAGGCATAGTGATTTATGAGGACATGTTGATAAAAAATCATTTAAGTAAACTACGAGTAAAATTTATTAACAAAAATATGTTCTTACACATGTCATTAATTGCGTGATTTCTACAAATACTTCAACAATATTTAATTAAAGTGATCACCAAGAACTGAAAGCAAGACAAGAAGACCAAGAAATGAACATTTCTAATAATGAAAATGCCGTTTTAATTTCAGCAGACGCTAGGTTGAACTAGGCACGATACGACTTTTACAATAAAAAAATATCCTAAAGCAATATTACAAATGCCGAACTATAACCTCTTTCAAGCTTTTGATACCTATTTCTTTCTGGAATTGAAAATCCGTTCGTTTTTCTGTACCTAATCAAAAAATATCTGTAACATGTAAACAAAAATCAAATGATTGAAATCGCAGAAATATAATCGTAGTTGTAGTAATGAAATAGACTGAAGTTTTATTTGGTACAAGTTTAACCCACGGTTACACCTGAGCTGTTTTGCGTCTGGTGTCTGATTTAGAATACAGAATGTCACTGCCACGCATCATGCTGTGGGTGTCGTAAGCGGTGACTAAGGAAAATACAAGAAACTGAATCTTTGCGAAAAGACGGAGACTATCAAATCTTGTTCCAACCCGTCAGACCAGCGTGGTATGTAGTTAGCCAAATACTCCTATTGACTCAAGTGCTACTGTGAATCGAATCAGGACAGGCTTATTTAATATTTAATTTCTCACAAAAACTATTCAACTTCGACACAAATTCGGCTCGCGTAAAATGTAGTCGAAAATTAATATTTATGTATATTAAATTATTATTCTCTTCATACGCAAAACATTCTCCTACAATTTTTATCTTATTATATTTAATTAATTCATTCAAGACTTAACCTTCTATTAAAATCATTTAGACTGAATCGCCCGGTTTCCTTAATATTTCCGCAACCCTCTGTTGATCAGGCCCTGAGTCCGCAGAGCTACTAAGCAAATCCGTATCGATTTCATTGTCATTACCTATCATTCTTTTCTTCTGTGCTCTCGTTAAAACATTAACTATGCTATTACTCATACTTTTGAGTTCGTCTGATGTTACTACAATCCTAGATAGCGCGTCAGCTACAACGTGATCTTTACCCTTAACATAAATGATATCGTAATCATATTTCTCTAATGTTAGTCTAATTTTTAATAAGCGACTAGAGGGATCTTTCATGCCGAATAAATAAATTAAGGGCTTATGGTCAGTTTCAATAATAAAATGCCTACCGTACAGATATGATCTAAAATACTTTACTGACCAAGCAATTGCTAGTAATTCTTTTTCGATTGTGGGATAGTTTTTCTCGGCCTTATTTAACGGTCGACTCGCGTATGCAATCGGTTTCATATTTTTTTTACATAGTACAGAACCAATTGCTACTCCTAAAGCATCAGTTTTTAAAATAAAGGATCATGGGCATTTTTGTATGAGAGCTGGGCGTAAAACCAACAGAAATAAAATGTGTTGTAATTTACTTTATTGTACTTCTAAATACCCCCTAAATACTTGTTAACCCCAATATCGACCGGGTATCACTGCAAAAAAATCCCAAAGATTGGTTAAATAAAACATACATATTTGTTAAAAACTACTATATATTGATACCTTTTATTTAAATATCAATGGTTATCATCTAATAAATGTTCTGCGGGTGCAATGAAAAGGCTTGTGCCGTACTAACCCTAAAAACCACAAAACTGAAACTATGTGGGCACAACTTCCTACTGTTCTTCTGCCTGTTAAGCAAGTACAGTATTGCTTTTTTTTCTTTTTGTTTTACGAGGTGGAAAATCCCTTCAGATCTCCGACTCTTGGTGGAAATAAGAGCCGGAGTATGTGGTGTTTCCACTAAAAACCACATCGACTTCCGCCATGTACCCGTCTGTCGGAGGGTAGGGCATCGCCGAAGCATTCGTTGCCACCCTCCGACGGGCATTGGCCCGCCAGATGGTTAGGCGGGCCCCGAACAAAACCCCCTTGGCGGCGGATTAAGGTGTTGGGCTCCGCCGCCAAAACACCCAGCGACCGCAGAGGATAGGGGGGACGGCAGCGCAACACCGCATCTCCTCTTCCTCTGCGGCCCCACCACGACGCATCGAATGATGCGCCCCCATTTGGTCGCGGGAGATAGGGCGCGCGGCAACGCAACACCGAAACGCCTCTCCTCCCGCGACCGCACCTGACTGCGAGGGACAGACAGAACTGTCCCCCGCACCCGCACCGTTGGACGCATCCTGCGCAGGCCCCTCCAAGCCCACGCGGAGCGTCCCCTCCTGGATCCCTCTTAGCTTCACCGCGGGTGACCAATCCACGGTTACTGAGCCACCACGACAAGGTGGAGATCCCACGGGGAGGAAGTGCATTAATGCTCAACTATCGCATTTCTACCGATTTGGTCTCTATCGATCAAAATGTAAGAATTATATGTGCGCGATCTGACATGCCGCGACTGTATTTTAATTCGAAGCAACCACACATTGGTTTGCAGAATATTACATCTGTTTAAATCATCTATTGACTCTTCTCTATATAATTCAATTAAATATGAAAAACGACTGACGCGCATTGCCCGGCCTGCCCGCACACTTGTTTTTTCGTCGGTGCCTGAGTAAGAGAGAAGTTAGAAAGGGATGGAATGTAGTAATTTCGTTAGGTTAGCAACCAATAGATTGGTTTCTTCGGCCTAGCTCTGCACAACATCGTGTCGTGTTATCTCCGATGTATTAGCGACTGTTTTGGATTCTATAAAAAATACGTTTGAACATCACTGAATATCTCTGCTCACCGGTTGTTTGGGTGATTGCCGTCATAGTATAAAATTAAGTAATCGTCATTAGCTTTCACATAAAATATATTTTAAAGCTGTTGGTTTTACGCCCATTTTGACCGTGATCCTTTATGATCATCTGCAAAATCTGGATATTGTAAGATGGGTGGACTACTCATGGAAAGTTTCAAATGAAAGGTTCATTTTTACGGCAAAGTTTGTTTAACGGCACTGTTATATCAGCAAAACCAGGAACAAATGTTCTATAATAGATGTAAAAGGCAACAAAACGCTTTACTTCTTCGGAATTTTGTGGAACGGGATAATTTTGCAAAATTTTGCCTTTTTCGGGGTCTGGTAAAACACCTTGTGCAGAGATAACATGGCCAAGATATAGAAGTTCCTTTTTCAGAAATAGGCATTTGGATGGATTTAATTTTAAATTAATTTTTCGGAGTCTTTCGAACACATCAATGAGGTTTTGATTGTGAATTTGAATATTTCGTCCAAATACTATAAGGTCATCTAAGTAAATAAAACATTAACCAAAAGTCAATCCAGACATAGCTATTGTCATTGCTCTACTGAAAGCACTTGGTGAAATTTTGAATCCCATCGGCAGCCGTTTCATTTGAAACTGACCAGTATTAGTACAAAATGCAGTGCATTTTCTGCTCTGTGGTTCTAAATTTATTTGGTAGTAACTGGAAAATAAATCAAGATGGCTGAACAACATAGCTCCGGAAAGAAAATCTAGAATTTCAGTAATATATGTCGGTGGAAACTTATCGTCCTGAATCTTCTCGTTCAGTTTACGATAGTCCACTACTAAACGCCACTTCTATTCATTACTATCATCATTTCGTTTTGGCACTAGTAAAATAGGACTAGACCATTCACTTCGTGCCTCTTCTCCTCTTTCAATTTTTAATGTCATCTTTCAACATCTGTTTAATTTGTTTATCTAGTTCCTGTTTTAAATGTTGTGGTAATCTGTAAGGTTTACTATAAATAGGTGAAGTATTTGGTTTCAACGTATTTGTCTATTCATAAATGTTTGTACAAGTTAGTTTATCATAAGGCAAATGAAAAATATCCGAATACTTCTTACAAATATCTTGTATAGACTTTTTGTCACTGGAATTAAGATGAACTAATTTTAAAAGTGAATTCAGATTCTCAAATCTAGTTGCATCAGCTTTATGATTATCAAACGACCGGTAGGCGCCGCGGGAGTGTAAGCGACTGCTACGCCGAAGGTCGCGGGTTCGATTCCCGCTCAAGTCAAACATTGTGTGCATGAACATGGATGTTGGTCTTGGTCTGGGTGTTTCTATGTATAATATGTATGTATTTACAAAAAAGTATATATGTATGTTTATCCATTATCTAGTACCCATAGTACAAGCTTCTGCTTAGTTTGGGACTAGATGGTGTTGTGTGAATGTGGTAGAATATTATTATTATTCCTTTATTTATTTTTGTTCAGATTTCATTTACATTTTTAAATATACAATAAAAAATAACATACATTTAAAAATATAAAATAAAACCGTGGGATCCCACCAGCAACGGGCACAGGGTCCAAGCTGTCGGTGGTTAGGGCTCCAGAGATAGGAACTTCCTCACAATACGTGCCGTGTCGAGAAGTACTGCCTTTTGCATCAGGCCCTTGACCCAAGCACCCAACGCGAGCCTCTTAAGGTGACGATCGAGGCTCTTGGCTATTAGGCCATTAACCGTTACAACTATCGGCACAATAATTGCCGAGTCCACATCCCACATGTCGACAATCTCGTGAGCCAAGTCCAGATATTTAATCTGTTTGTCTTTCTCGGCTTTCACGAGATTCTCGTCATGAGGAATGGTGACATCAACAATTATTGCGAGGCGCTCTGATCAATCTATCACCACAATATCAGGTTTGTTGGCTACAACAGTCCTGTCTGTGACGATAGATCGATCCCAGTACAATGTGGCATGGCCATTTTCAAGAACTGGCTCTGCCACATACCTGTAGTACGGTACCTCGATGTCTACAAGTTTGTATTTCAGAGCAAGTTGCTGGTGAATGATTCTGGCTACTTGGTTATGTCTGTGCAAGTACTCGCCGTTAGCAAGACGTGAACAACCGGAAACAATATGCCTGAGGGATTCACCGGGCTGGTGACAGGCACGGCAAATATCACTAGTGCCATCCCTCAGGATATATTTCCGGTAGTTATTCGTCTTGATAACTTCGTCAGCAATTGCACAAACAAACCCTTCGGTTTCCCCAAAGAGGTCACCGAAGCGTAGCCAGTTCACCGAGGCCAATAGGTCTACATCGGGTCCATACAGGGCCCGATGGAACCTGCCATGAAGCTCCTTGCTCTGCCATACACGCTTGCGCTCATCAGTACTGAGTACTACAGGTATGCGCCAGTTCTCCTTAGCCAACTTGAGCGGGGTGAGTCCATTGTCCACTGCGACAACATCTCGATGCATGTCCCCGTTCGCCCGGAGAAAATATTCTCTGAGATTGCACACCTCGCGGTTGTGTAGGGTCTTGATATTTAGAAAGCCACGACCCCCACACTTCCGCGGGATGTACAACCTCATCACAGATGAACGAGGATGATGCATACGATATGCCGTCAACAATGTGCGGACTCTTCTGTCCAGGGCGTCCAATTCAGACTGAGTCCACTTGAGTATGCCAAAGGAGTATACAAGAAGTGGCATGACCCAACCGTTGCAAGCACGAACCTTGTTGCCACCTGATAAAAGGCTTTTTAATACTTTTTTCAGGCGGCCAAAGAAACGCTCTTGCAACGATTGCTTCATGTCAGCTTCATTGATACTTAAAGCCTGTGACATACCCAAGTACTTATAGGTATCGGTTAAGAGAAGCGATCTTAGGTTAATGGAATCTGAGAGTTGGATCCCCTCAGATTCCACCATCCTGCCCTGCTTCACATGAATGACAGCACATTTATCCACACCGAACTCCATATTGATAGACTTACTAAAGTTTTGGGTTACGTTTAGTAAATCTAGCAATTGGACATCAGATTGGGCAAATAACTTCAGGTCATCCATGAATAACAGGTGGGACACTACCTGACCGCCTCTCTGTAACCTGTAGCCTAACCTTGAACCCTCCAGTAATGTACTGAGAGGGTTCATGGCTAGGCAAAACCAAAGGGGACTCAGACTGTCGCCCTGAAAAATTCCCCGCTCAATTTTAATACGTTCGCCGTCCTCCTGGATCCTTCGGCATCCTGGATAGCAAAGAATCGTATTCCATTGCCCCATACATGACTTTAAGAAGGTGCGTAGAGTAGTATTTACTTTATACAACTCTAGCACCCTCAAAAGCCATGTATGCGGCACGGAGTCATACGCCTTCTTATAATCTATCCAACATGCCGCCAGATCCTTTCGGTTACGGCGAACTTGTTGGCTAATGGCCATGTCAATGAGGAGGAGCTCCTTAGTACCGCGAGCATTCTTCCTACATCCATTCTGAGAGGCTGACATAATAGAATTGTCTTCAACATGTTTAGCTATTTTAGCTCTCAGAATAGATGTAAGAAGTTTATAGACCGATGGTAGACATGTTATCGGTCTATAATTGCCGGGCTCGCTAGTACTGCCTGTCTTGTGGAGCAGGTGGGTAATTCCAGTCATCATAAATGATGGCAACGACCCAGATTCTACAGCTGATTGGAATTGAGATGCCAAGCGATCATGCGAACTACGTAGCCACTTCAGCCAGAAATTGTGCAGCCCGTCCAAGCCTGGAGATTTCCAATTAGATAATGGACGGACTGCTTGTGCAACATCCTGGCTAGAAATGGCCACGCATTCCATTTCAGGAATATGTTCGCATGATCGTTCGACATCTTGCATCCAATCACCTTCAGTATGGCCAATGGGCGTCGACCAGATGCTACGCCAAAACATGGCTGTGGCGTTCGCATCCGGCCGCTGCACATTAGTCACACTTTGATCTGGTCGTTCCCAGCTTCTGTATACCCACCTCTGATCCCTCTGGAATGTACGATTAATGACGTACCGGTCCACACGTTTTTTAAATCTACGTATTCGGTTTGCCCATGCATAGACTTTCTGTTTTAGGTAGTCAATGCGCTCTGTGACCCGGGCTATATAATCTTGAGGACTAATATTAGTCCCCGAAAAAGCCCGTTTCACAAAGCGCATTACCCTAGGGCGTGTATTCCCCTCCCTAAAACAGATCAGCTTGCCAATAAGTGCCCTTGCCTCGGCTATACGTCGCTCAATCCTGCACTGCCACGCCGGTACAGCAGACCTTTGTCGTACAACGGTATCAGTTTCAAGAAACTTGACACCAGCTATACGACAAGCTGCCACGGCGGTACAGTACAAGATTGAGTGTGTATCACCGAGATCCTCACTATTATCTAAATAATTTGATAATAACGAGTCAAGAGCACTTACCAGCGCTATATTTCGCCTATGCATAGGCAACCGCGGTAGGCGAGGCCTAATAGATGATGGCGTGTACCGGTAGTCCCTAATCGCACATTCCAAAGCGTCCTTGACCTCCTCATTGCACTGGGTACTTACATCATCAGCCATGTCATGCTCCTCCCTGACGGCGCTGCCACCCATTGGCGGTGCGCTCGGTGTCGGTGTTAGTGTGGGCCGCACGGGATTGGCATGGCTCGAAGGTAAGTACTCTGAGCGAATCCTATCAAGCACGGCGTTATCCACCTTGCCACTGCGCTGGATAACCCGTACCTGATCCGATAGTCGTTGAGCCGTGACGTTGATGCTTGGTTCCAAGGCCTGAAACATAGACAGCATGCGACTACGGCACGCAGTGAGGTTAGTGCCCCCCTCTGTCGCCCCAAAATATGCGCGCATGACTTGTTCGTTTATGGATGACGTCCACTTCATGCGCTGCACATTACCACCGGCAGCGGGGACCCTGTTTGGGGCCGGTGGGCCCCGAGGTCCTAAGCACGCTGGTGGCCGGCCTCTCCCACGCCGCCGCGCAGGTGACGGTGTCGACGGCGGAGAGAAATACTCGTCGCTGGAGCTCGACGCAACTACAGCTGTCGACGTTACTGGTGCAGGTTCCGACGGCTGCGAGGCGGAGCTGAGCGACGAGTCCGGAGGTGTTGGGTGTGCTCTTCGTTTCCTGGCTCTCGTCAACATGCTAATGTGTTTTTATCTTCATTTTTGTAAATATATTTATTGTTTGATCTGTCATAATGTTAAGCGTGACGGCTGTCATTGTATGAAATGTTCACTATTTCTGTATTTATGTTGTTTTTACCAGGTATTTTCTTGCTTTACTTGTGTTTTCTATTATAATTAAGATTATATATACTATTGCACTATGGATGAGAGGATATTTGTAAAATATTAATATTTAAAAAGAATTGGAGGAATAAACACGTCGACAGTTTTGGTGTTGCCAGATTATTATTATTATTATTATTAAATGAGTAACATTCATACTGAGATAAAGGTTCTAATTCTGGAGTAAAAATGGGTATACGTTTGTTTTTCTCACTAACATTTAGAATTTTTACCAATATTTTACCATTATTTGTATTTACAATAGAATTGGCTAAAAATAATTCTTCTCCTAATTATTTTGAACAAACTACATAATCTCCTCTTAAATTATAATTGTAGTCTATCAAATGGAAAGATTCGCTTCGAGGTGGAATAGTGAACATGTCAGAACTACATTCCGTTTTAACTAACATTCACAATGTAATTTTTTTTTTCATTATTATTCAAGGTTAAAGTATTTATTTCTAAATTAATTATTGACGAATATTCACTTAAGAAATCTAACCCTAAAATTCCATCAGCTTTAATACTTAAATTATTGAATACATGAAATTACACCTATACCGTCTACTAACACATTATTTTGATGAATTTCAATGTTATGCGGTAAACTTTCCTTCCGTATAACTGACAACGAAGCTCCTGTATCTAACAACCAAAAATATGGATTACTGTCTAAATTAAACGAAACTAACTTTGTTTGACCATTAAACGCTAATATTTCAAATTTATTCACGAAAAAACTGCTGACTTTGCTTTGTATCTGGTTCGCAATCGTTTGTTGAGTGCGAATCAATTACTTGAGCCGTATTACCTTTACGCGAATTATTACCATTATAATTGCCGCGACTATTATTTCGAAAAAGTCTATTGTTCGAGTACTCACCACGGTTTGGAAATCCACGTTGGTTTTGATAACCCTGACCCCGAGCATAGTTTCCACGAAAATACCGGGTTGATGACAGTCCTTGGCCTTGAATACCTCTGCCCCTATGTCCTTGATATGTCTGAGAGTAAGAATATTTAATCTGCTTACCTCGTTTTCCTCCATAGCGTGAAGTTGATTGTCCCGATAAGTGTAAAACGTTATTTGAAGAAGGCCCCGCTGAAAACGAACAGTCCTCATCCTTGGCAGCCTGAATAGCGTCCTTTAACGAATTATAATTACGGGCTGAAATTATAGTACTCAATTTATAATTTTTTAAACCTTCCGAAAATATTTTGACTGCTAACTTTTCATTGATAGGTTTTAAAATTTTAAATTTAGCTGGATCGTCATCAAATCCATTTTGTCTGACGCTAAAACTACGGGTGAAACTGGAAAAATACACAAAGTTATAAGACGATTTATGGCGTTTAACTATGCAATATGTAACTTATTCACTTAAACACTTCACTGAGCCCTCACTTTAGAAAAAAAAGTTTCATACCGGGTATATGATGTAGGCAATGTTACTGCGACACGGTATTTTCAGCTGGACGTCCTCGCATGGATGCCCGGATGCGCTGGATGGCGTTCAAGCCTAACTCCTCCTGTACCAATCTACGATGACAGTTCTTGTACGCTCTAGCTAAAACCAGCCAGCACCACCAGAATCGCCGCCAGTACGATAAAGTTGACCATACTGAGGCGCTCCAAGTGGCCTCCGATGTTCCTCAAGGTTGCGTCATTATTGCCGCCAGCTGCGTTTTGATTTATGAAGACGTCTTCCTTCTCCACAGAAGATTGACACATAGTTGATATTACTTATTTACTTTTTCCTAATATAACTGGTACCTACTCCTAAGCCCTATGGCAGAGTTCATACAAAATAAATTAGCGGGTCTTAATCGCGTACAATTAATTTATTTAAGGTATAAAAGTCTCTCCGCGACCACGCTCGGTGCAAGACGAGCGAAACGTCGGAAACAAATAGGTATTTATACCTTAAATAAATTAATTGTACGCGATTAAGACCTGCTAATTTATTTTGTATGATGTATACAAATCGCGAAAGTTTAAAATCGAACATATTGAAAGTTGTTCCAAGTCTGGCATCAGAGTTGGTCACACACTCACACCAAAAAAGTAGAACTTTAAGTTCTCTTTCTGTTTTCAAAATCCATTTTGCCATTACCTTTCAAAATCAAAATCAAACCTAGCTTTGTTTAATTTTGGAAATTATTCTACTGAATGAAACCTTGCTTTGAATAATTGAAAGTACTAGTACAGTCAATACAGTTGGGTATGTGACACAAAGCCTTTGGAAGCAGAGTGGTGTTCGTATACTAGGACACAGCAAACTGTGGCCTAGCTCATCTCATAGAAATAACACAAACCATTGGCACTGTGAAATGTAATAATCCTATTGCAAAAATTATTTTGTATAGAACTGAAATTCTGTGGCATTTCAATCATATACTTATATGTAAAATACGATGCTACCAAATTGATGTATTTCGATAAATATTTATCAATTCCAAATAATTCAAATCAGAAATACTTTGATTGATATTTGTTGCACTTTCAAGAACGGTTTAACGGTATCAAAACATAAATAGATGACATTTTGATCGAGGTTAAACATGTCTTAAGTCTCATGCAATAAACACTACGAAAAAGTTTTGAAGTAAAAAATACTAAGCTATATTTAGTGTATTGTTGTCTTGTTCTTTTTGATAAACTTAGACAGAGATAAAAACAAATGAAACGTATCAAAATCATTTTCACAAATCAATTTTCATGATGTGTTCGTGAAAAACGAATTTTAACGCTGAGTCCAATAATTAAAGCAAGACCGTTATTTACTTCAAAAATGATTTTAGCTTTTATTATTAGCAGCAGTTGTGCAACGCAGTTACACCCACGATTGAAAGAGACAAATTTTGAGAGGCCTTTGAAAGCCCTATAACAGTATCATAACATCTCTCGCTGTGACACAAAACCGCCTTTCGTTCAAAGCTACGAATATAGCAGTACGTGAAATAATAGGGAGAGGAAGTAACTTCCACAAATCAAGAGTACGTTGAGTATAGCGTCGGCACTAAAGGCCTGTGACAACGCGCTCCTTCAATAACCGTCACACAGTTCCTTACAAGGACATGGTATGGCTAACTGTTGAGTGCATTGTCTCGAAGTAGAATTGCCAACTGTACGTTCGAGATTGTGTGTTTTTAAACTTGCTTGTGAACGTATCTAGGACGTCGGTTTTTACTGTATTGATTGTATTGAATATTTGGTATAATTTTATACTTTTAGCTCTTCTACTATCTTTGATAAACCTAGAAAGAGATAGAAATAAATTAATCGTATCAAAATAAGTTTCACAAATCAATTTTATATGAAAGAGATACGTTGATATGTCAACTATAAATTTACATGATGTGTTCGTAAAAGAACAAAATTTACGCAGTGAGTCCAAATACAAAATCAAACTGTTAATTACTTTAAAATCTAATATAGCTATTATACGCAACTGTGCAACGCAGTTTCGCAAGATTGAAAGGAGTAAAACTTGAGTAGCATTTGAGGTACCCTATAACAGCATCATAACACCTACTGTAGCAGAAAACTCTTACGTCGCAACAATAAATATAGCAGTACATAAATAATAGGGACAGTAAGTAAATTCCACAAACCAAGAGTACGTTGAATACAGCGTCAGCTATAAAGGTCCGTGACAAAGCGCTCCTTCAATAGCCGTCACACAGTTCCCTACAAGGACATGGTACGGCTAACTGTTGAGTGTATTGTCTCGAATAAGAACTGCAAACTGTACGTTCCAGATTGTATGCATTTTTAATACAGTTTTGTTTTTAAACCTGCTTGTGAATAAATCAAGGACGTTGGTTTTTACCGTATTGATCGTATTGATTTCAAAGCTATGTATATGTGGTATATTTTTTACATAAAGATTTAGTTTTATTTATCAGGCAGCGATACCCTAGTGGAGATACAAACAGACTGCCATGCAGAGGGTATCAGGTCGAAAGTAGGTTAACGCTAGAAGGATGATGATGATATTAATGAATATGGTTCACGTAGATTTTTTTCAATAACTGTTGAAGATAGCTAAGACGCAACTTTTTAAATCATCTTAGCTATCTTCAACAGTAATAATACAATATTTTAAAGCAAATAAAATTCTACACCAAGAATATGAGTACTAAAGCATTGCGTTCGAAATCAATAAAATAACGTACTATATGGTGTGTGCTCATGTTTGGAATTGAACAAAACCGTCCGCTTATCAATTGAACGTCTAACAATATTTTGGCTCAAACCCAATGTTGTGCCAAATCGTCGTGAAATTTTACACACAATTTTTCAATGAAAATATCTTTTAATTTTATATATATTTATAGTTTACAAGCTGATTCGACAAATGCTGTGCAGCCTTGAAATTATCAACAAGGTTCTAGTACCATGCATTTTTTTATACCAAATCGTTCAAAAGATGGAAACATTATTTCCATATTTTTATGATTTGGCATTTTAACCCCTGGAGTATTCAAATAGCCTTCAAACAGCTATCACACATACATGAAAATCATAAAAATAAGTCAAGCCTTTTCGGAGCTGTTCGGTGACAAATTATATCGTAATCATATTATTGCTTTTAGGTATGGTTAGCATATTGAAGATTCCAACACGCTGCTATGTAGGGTCACTTTGAGGAAAAGCTAATATTCTGACAAAACTGGTTGGGTTAGTAGTTGCACTCTGGACTCCAAACTACATGTCTTAGTCGCAATCGGGATAACGCTAGGGCAATGATTAATACTACACACATGGTATTATATACAGTTCCCGATGAAATGAAAAGTGTAACCTGGTGTATTTTTAACCTATGCTATTCATATTGGGTATCAAATAATATGTGAATGTAAAATAGTAGGAAGTCTTAGCTTTTGTTATTTTTGGACCGAAGCTATTTTAATCCAAACGGTACAAAATATGGTTAGTAGTTGAAGTAGGATACATTTTTAAATTATTTTTAACAAAAATCCATTTTTTTTATGAATATTGAAATGCCTACCAGTTTATTCATGAGTTGGGCAAAGTCACGAGGTCTTTTTTTATAAGGCGCTTCTGTGATAGAGTCGTGCAAAGGATGCTAATGGCGTGGCCTACAACTGCGAGACCTCGACGGACACCGTGGTGGTTATGGTGGCTAGGTAAATGCCTGTAGAAGAGAGTCAAACACACCCACTCTACCTCCAACAAGAGGTAGATTGGGTGGGTGGTGGTGAACCTACAAAATAAATTATACCTCGACTAAAATATGGTCAGATATCAGACGAATAAACAAACTGTTTTAATGATAAAACATCGCTTCGTATTTTTGAACATTTAAATTCAAAAGCAGAATCTCTTATTTCAAGTTTTTAATTAAAGACAACATTCGAAATCAGTCACACTTGAACACTACAATTATTCTAATTAAGAAACAATGATAAATCAACAAGTCATTAAAATGAAAACCATTAATCAATTACATTAATTAATGGAGATGTTCGATCACAAAAAAGTAACACCTCACTACATTACCAAACAAAAATATTGATATAAAATAAAAATATTTACAACTTATTAAGTCATGAATGCGATGGATAAACAGCGTTCAATCATTATAGGCCTTTTGTTATTGTTACGACAGCTCATGCGTTTAAAGCGCATTTGTTTGTACATGTCAGTAGGTGGTGATAGACCGACCAACTTTGTCAGCTAGCATCAATTTTACTGCGGCTTAAAACTATTCTAGAATCCTTATTTTATATTTTAATACTAGCTGTAACACTCAATTTTACTTGCAAAACTTTCGGTATCTGACCAAAGGCGCTACCTACCGAACAAATTTTTGGAACTATAATCGTCTTACTAAAAAAATTGTCACAACATAGTCATGAAATCACAGACAGACACTTAAATTTTATGAATATAATTACATTTTTATTTATTTATTTTTTTATTTTTTTTATATTAAGAAAGCTTACAGACTAATATTTACAATAGTATTTACACATTCAATGTATACACACATTGCTAATGACAAGCTTCCACAGATTTGTTAAACAAGATACAAGAATAAATCCTACACCAAAATAATACACAAAATATAAAGAAATAGCACAATTGAGAATAAAAAGAAGAAAAAAAAGATTTTTTTTTTAACAAAAAAAACAAATTGCTACAAAAAGAAAACATACCTAGGACACAAAAATAAACAAAAAAAAAATAACAGTTTTGCTACAATTTGAGTTGACTGCTACTCACTTTCAAAGAATGGCTTGGCCAAGAGCCTACCTACTGTTTTTGCACTGGTGCAAAACAGATCAAAGTCCTGATCACTAGGCAATTGACAAAATGTTTTTGACACCCGGTAGAAGAAGGCATTACGCCTATAGTTCGTGTGTGCAAAGGGTACACTTAGAATAGGTCGTCGCCTGAAACCAATTTGATTTGTGCGTAATCCGATGTTTGCTACGAGTTCGGGACAATCTATTGAGCCATTCGCGATATTTATTAAGTAACATATGTCGCTTATGTTACGCCTACAATCTAAAGGTAGAAAATGGTACCTCTTGCATCGATGAATATAGTCACTAGAGTATTGCTGTGCCTTAAAATCTAAGTACCGCATGAATTTTTTCTGAACACCCTCGATACGGGACTTATAAATGTCATATTGAGGGTTCCAGACCGGTGATGCATAATCTAAATGACTGCGCACAAATGAGCAGTATAATATTTTTATAGTTTTAAGAGATCTAAAAGAAGCAGATGCTCTCATTATGAATCCTAGGGCCTTAGATGCCTTGTTCACGATATTTTCAATATGCTTGTCAAATAACAACTTGCTATCCATTATAACACCGAGGTCTCTAATACTGTCAACTTTAGTTATTATCTGATTGTTAAGCATATATCCTGTTCCAATAAATGTTTTCAGACGTGTAAAAGAAATATGTTGGCACTTAGAGACATTAAGTTGCAGTTTATTAAGGATGCAATATTCCTGAAACCTATTTAAATCTTCCTGTAGCTTATGAGTGTCCGATAAACTTTTTACCACTTTATGTATCTTCATGTCGTCGGCGTATAATAAGATATAAGAGTGTTCAAAGCAACTAGTGATGTCAGAAATAAATAAAATAAACAAAAGAGGCCCCAAAATTGAGCCTTGGGGGACTCCTGAGGGAACAGAAGTCCATCCAGAGGCGTAACCCTGAAGTACCACTGCTTGTGTCCTATTGTCTATATAAGAGCAGAACCATCTGTACAAATCGCCATGTATTCCGGCTTCAAGTAATTTATGCAATAGTACACGGTGGTCGATGCGGTCAAAACATTTTTTATAGTCCGTATATATTACGTCAACTTGAACACGATTTTCCATTCCTTGCGATATAAACTCATGTGATAGTATAAGATTGGATGTAGTGGATCGTTTCTTAAGAAAACCGTGTTGTTCGCTACCTAAATTGCACTTAACAGCGTCATAAACATCGGAGTACACTATTCGTTCAAGAACTTTTGAAAATAGACATATCTTGGTTATGGGCCTATAATTTTCAACGTTCGATTTGTCTCCTTTTTTAAATACTGGAGTTACGTACGCAGATTTCCAGATTTTAGGAACTGTGCCTTCTGATAAAGATCTAGAGAAAAGCATGCATACCGGTGACACAATACTTTCGGCACATTTAACAATAAATAAAGGTGGTATATGGTCAGGACCACCAGACTTCGCAAGATCCAGAGTCTTAAGTAAATGCAGTACTTGAGAATGACTTACGTGAATGGAGCTTATGGAAGTTGCGTTACAGCTGGATGAGCCTCTAGTTACAGAGGGGTCAGACGGTGCATGGTCTGGTTCCTGAAAAGTCGTGCTAAAGTAAGTAGCGAACAAGTTGCTGATATCCTCACCTGTACTTGCAATCTTATCACGGAATTGCATAACATTAGGGAAAGCGCCAGTGTTTTTTTTGCTTTTCATATATGACCAAAATGATTTAGGGTTTTTTGTTATAGACGATTCAATTTTATCCATATAAGCTTTAAAACAAGATTTTTCCAAAGTAATGGATCGGCTGCGTAGGAGGAAGAACGTATTATAATCAGAAATATTTTTATATATTTTATATTTACGATGATACCTATATTTTTCTTTGATCATGTTTATCAGTGCGCGGCTGTACCATGGTGGATGCGAAGACTGTTTTACGGATTTTAACGGTACATACTTATCTCTAAGTTCGTATAACTTATTATAAAACTTTGTAACAGCATCGTCCAATGTACACGTGACCAAGAAATCCGCCCAGTTAACCTGGTCAAGTTCGGCTCTGATAGCCTCATAGTCACCTTGTGCAAAAATAAACTTTTTTGTTAAATTGTATGACAATGTGTGAATTTGTACGAAACTACACTCAATACTCAATGATTTATGATGCACGCCTACAGGTAGCGCTAACGGATTATCGCATTCGGACACAATCACCGAGTCATTACTAAACACCAAATCCAGTAATCTACCATTAATATTACGTTCCCCATTGTATTGTGTTAAGTTACAGGTTTGAATAGTGTCAAAAAATTCATTTAATGGTTGATTGATATTTATTGGCAATAATTCGGTATTGCTACCACTGCACCAGTCTACGTCGGTTCCAAAATTAAAATCTCCGAGTAAAAGAAATCTATCTAAAGGATGTTTTACGATTATATCATTAAGTTTAAGTGTAAAATTACGCAACTGTGTATTGTAAGAATAACCTACATTTTCTTTACAAAGATAAAGAGCGCAAATATGTATCTTATAGGTTACCTGTGATTTAGATCGCTTCAAGAGAAGTGTTAGCCATAAGTCCTCTGCAGAGCTGCGCCAATCCTGCCTCTCAACGGCAGTGAGTTCACGTTTAACCACTATTAAAACTCCACCACCTCGATTTTGAGCCGTGCGAGAATAATCGCGATCGCGACGCCACACAAGGTACCGGGCATCAAACAACTCACTGCTGTAAATATCGTCCACTAACCACGTTTCAGTGAATACAATAATATCATACGAATCAAGACACACCCTTCTGAACAAATCCTGTGTTTTTGTGCGTAAACCTCGCACGTTCTGGTAATAAATGTTAAGGGAAGCCATTGCTTATTGTTACGATAACATAATTGAGTAAAGTTAAATACATTAAAAACAGAATTAACGGAATTAAACTATCTATTATAGGATAAAATATTGGCAATTTATAGTGACGACTTTTTATGTTTGTAATGTCGGTACCACGTAATAACTTATACAAACGAAATAGACACAGCAAAACACAGTGTCTATAAAAAAGTAATATTGAAATGGTCATTCTCATTAGTAATGACTTGTGAGCGAATACAATACAGCAAAACCGGTAGCAAAACAAGAACAAATATTCGTTAATGGTCGTAGGGCACAATGATCGCCATCGAAAATGCAACCTTATATACTTAGACATTAGGTCGATATTCGAATGTGATAGAACAACGTTATAAAAATAATATTTGAAGAACTTACAAATTTGCACCTTGTCATCGCACAGTGATATACGGAAAACACAAGTAGCACAGTGTAGTAAGCGGTTCTCAAAGTGTAGCATAATAAAACTGTTTATAATAAAATAAACTGTGTCGAAATATTTGAGTAACCTATGATTTTTGTTTGAATGGTGAAAACTAGAACTAATTACACTATTTTCGCAAGGTCTTTTTCGGATTTCACTAATATAACTGGTGACGTATCCAATTTCCTGGCGTATATCCTTGCTTGTTTCACCCATACATATCGAAAATCCACTTCACGCGCAGCCTTCTTAGTTTTGGATAGTAATATCTTGTTCTTTGTGGTTAGGTGGTCATTTATAAACACGCGTTGATTGCCGGAAAGTCCAATATGGCTGCATGTCAATGGAGAGGACCTGGACTTGTTTCTGGCAGCAGCTATGAAGTCTTCTTTCACGTATCTGTTCAAGAAGCTAAGTATAATAGGTTTTATGTGATCTTTCTCGCGCGTGGGAACTCTGGTGATCAAGTTTATCTGAGTTTTAGTGATGGGATAGTTAATTTTATCACCAATCTTGGCTATGACGTCAAACAGATTTTCGTTATGTGCTTGAGGTATTCCTTTAACTTCCACATTGTTCAGCCGTGACCATTGTTCCCTGCTATCAGATTCCTCTTCTATCTTATCCAGACGAGCGTGAAGTAGATCGACCTGTAATTGTACCTTTTCAAGCTGAACTACTCGCTGTTCCATAGCATTGATCTTAGTGCTGAACTCTTTGACCATGTCGTTAAATTGTGCGTTTAAGGATGTCTTCAACTCAGCGAATTCACTTCGCAGCGCAGTAATGTCGTCCTTTAGACCCTCCAATGGGCTCATTTTTGCTGCCAGCGCGCGGATTTCCAACAGGACAGTTGATTCAGTTTCCGGTCTAGGTGATCTTGGTGAACTTGGTGCTTGAGCAGTGCCCGACTATTTGCATTTAAGGCAACGCCACGCGAGCCTCCTATCACTCCCCAGTCTGCGATAGCCAGCCTCGGTAACGCCAGCACACTGGAAGTGCATATCCTTGGAGCACACGGAGCAGTGAACACCTTCAGTCAGTAAATCATCGCAGACACCGCACTTTTGCATTTCCATTCTATTATATTTATTTAATACTTATTATGTTAAACTTTGAGAAACAGTGGTTAAAAGGATTTTTTAAGTTGGATTTACTCTTTGAAGCGGCCGCTGGCGGGTAGGTCAATGACCGAACTGAACATATAATTATATACATAAAATTTAAGAACATTCTTTAGATGTATATGACGGCAGATTGCTGGATTCATGGCCGGTATCAACACTTCACATCACAGTTCGTTATAAGTTCACACCAAATCAAATCTAACAAAACTGACTATAACTATTTTGTATTACTGAACACGAAACGAGTGACAGTTTCTAGGTACTTGTTGCCCGCCCAGAGTCTCCAAGAGAAGTGATAGTTGCCGTTGCTCCGTTGACGTCAACCGTCACCCCCCTCTTCGACTGTGGCGAACGTGGCGCGTAGACTCTGTCGAAGTGCGCAAACTTCGCACTTCCGTTTCATAGTCAATTGACGTCCTGTACTGATGACCATTCCGATACGGCCATCCTACAAGACACACGTCCCTGTGTGTTAATCTGTAACAAAATTTTACACGCACAGTATCACATTGCTCGGTCACGCCTGACTTAACCCAGGTAAGGGTTGAATCAAAACAGTGTTAGGATTCCAATTAAATTTTCTACAAAATTACCTCCTACATTACATTATATTATTGGAGCTAGATTCAGCGCATCACTGATAATACAGTCAATTACCATAGACTCACGTTATAATCAAATCAAATAACTACAGCTCTACATGTGATTCATATCCGTTCAGTAACCTCCAGTTACTAAACCAGGCACTCAACCAGCCACTCGGTTGCCCCCATTCAGTAACCTCCAGTTACTAAACCAGGACTTACACCAGTCACTCGGTTACCACCCATTTGTCTGCGCACCCTCTCAAGGATCGCCAAGTCCCTCCTGGACTTTATGGTTTCCTACGAAACCCATTTCTCTGCGCATCCTCGCAAGGATCGCCAAGTCCCTCCTGGACTCTATGGTTTCCACGAAACCCCCAACACCAGAGTTGTCTGCCTACCGCGTACTCACGGACAACTGCCTTCACAGTTGTATTGAATCCGATTTGTACTGATTTACGGCTATTACGGTTACAAATCGACCTCTGACATTTAATGACACAACCAATCAACATGTAAGCCTAGTTTTCTACTGTCTTGTGAGTATTAAGGTTCACAATTTGCTCTCTTCAAGATCGTCAGTTATGCTCTGATCCTCTGGCTCAAAGTTTCAGTATCAAAATCAATAATCAGGAAACTCAATGTAAAACTGACATTTCACTATCACTGTATCTCTCAAAATATTATTTCAAACCAAGTAAACCATAACATTTAAGCTCTTCATGTGATCATACGCATAGCCCAGTAACCTCCAGTTACTCGGCTTTCTGTGAACCCTACATGGGAACGCCAGATCTCTCCAGGACTATGGTTTCCACTGAAACCCGACCTGACCCGCCAGAGCTGACTGCAATACCGCCTACTCACGGACTACTAAGTTAGTAGACGCCGATTTCTAGCGAGCTACGGCTACACGTCAGCCTCTGGTACGGTCCGATCCGATCATCATGTAAACTTAAACACTTTCTTCAATATCAGAACTACTTTGTTCTACCTCAATTTCGTCAGTTGTACTTTGACTTTCAGGCATTTTTCTCAACCCGTCAAGTGCCTACTAATAGTTACGCTTAGAATTAAGGGCTTTGCGATCATAACCATCATCGTTAAGAACTTCTGTGACCTCAAATGGGCTTTTATACTTTAAGATATTTCAAACCAAGTTAACCAAACATTTAAGCTAAGGTCTTTAGATTCTACATCTTCTAAGCAAACTCCTTTAATAAACAACCTTCACTTTCATTGCCAGTTTCGGCCAGATAGGCTTTAGCTATACCAGTTACCAAGCTCCTCAAAGCCACATACAGGCCTCACACAGGCCCCGCGGCACACACGGGCCGCGCGCCACACACAGGCCGCACGCTACACGGGCCGCGCGCCACACAGGCTATCCTGGTCACCATGTCACGGCCACCAGGCCGCGCCAACCACCAAGCCGCGCCGGTCACCAGGCCGCGCCGGCCTCCCGGCAGCGCCAGCCACCATACCGCGCCGGTCACCATGCCGCGCCGGCCATTAGGCCGCGCTAGCCACCAGGATTACCCAAAAATGAAATAAATCTACCATTAGTATTTCAAAGATTCGTCTCATTGCATACCCACTAGACTATCCGTTCTTTCAGACTAACTCAACGTCCGCACTTCGTCAATACTAAGCGATTATCAACATTAATTTACAACTTCAGAACTGCACAGAAGGTTACTCCCGTCCATACACTCAATGAGCTATGTCAAAACTGGATTTGACCGCTGACAAAAACTAAAACCAAATGTGAACATGGCGTGAACTGATAAGCTACCTTCGGACAAACTGATTTCCTCTGGCTACACAGAGGCAAAGACCACAGTTCCGAGATAACCAATCGACAGTCCATGAGTACCTTCAGATTCTCGCATCACGCTCCTGTCACACGACACAGAAACCAGTGGCAGACAATTTTGGCGATCAAAAATCAAATGAGAGCCACTTGAGCAGCAGGGCATCCGTGACTGCGATCAACGACCACACCCCAATGCACTTCGCTCCAGGAATAAAAGAAAATTATCGCACACCACTCATTCTAGTCGTTCAGCCATTCCTGACCCAAGTCGGTGTGGAATAAAGCTACTCTAATCAAATTCATTACAGGTTTTAATGAAAATCACTACCAACTCTTTCTCTCGAAGCTGACATGTTGAGCAACACGCATACTCGTTAAAATAATAGGAAACTCATTAAAATATTGCATTGCTCATAATCTGACATCCATCGGGTCTTCAAAATCACGCTATGCAACCTCCATCCGGTTCCACAACACCACCCGGATTATCATTTCGAGCGTTTAACAAAGTAATCTTAAACTAGGTTTGTTCAACATGTTGCTTTGGTTTTCCTTATCACATAGCAGACTATAAGAAAATCATACTAGACTGCCACTCTAGATGTTAATTTTACTACCAAGTATCCAACCAGTTTTTACAGCGTTATAATTTTGTCATGGATGGTCTAAATACGAAGCTTATCCTAACCTAATCATTAGCCATACAGCGACGGACCTTTCGCGTTCAAGACGATGGACAACGTTTGTGATACTATGACAAATGCACTAACGGCTGTCTTGTTTACTATGACTAACACAGAAGCTCGAGGGTAAACTAGGCTAACCAGAAAGGTACTTTACCGGTCCAACCAACGGCAACGCATGGCTTAACATGCAGCCGCACAAACAGCTTATCCAGTTTATGCAAATCTACACTGACGGTAACGTCGGTACCGCAAAATTATCACAACAACGACTAACAAAGTACCCATTTAATGAGAATAAGGTTAAGCATACAATCATCACTACCGATCACTAACCTAGTTCTATCTACAATGAAAATTAAACTCTCTGAAACTGATTATCGTAACGCACTACGATGATAACTCAATCATTTTCTTCTACGTCTAATAACCGAGTTTAACAGCTTCTACTAGAAACACTATCACTCCTAAACGTCCTAAGCATAACTTGAAATTGGCCAGAGAACTCGGGGCACTTGATGAAAACTCCCAGCGTATCACATGAATTTTAAAAAAACATATTAGGTAATTTTCACACGTAAAATCTTAATGTTGAGTTTAATTCTACTAGTGGTGCCATCTAATAATCTGAGTATGAAACATTGTAATGTGTCATGTTAAAAATTTATGCACACAAAAAAATGCAGGTGTAATTGCAACATCGATATCGTCTGTACAACTCAGAATTACAACGAGTAACAGTGTCACTTTTTACTTAGGCTCTAATCACGTTTAAACGAAAACCGTCACGTATTATCAACACCAGGAGTCGATAAAATAATGGCGCTAGTTATATCTTTTGACTATGGTCAGGTAACACTAACCAACCAACCGCACTCGTCTAGACAGCACTGCAGTTCACACGTCTATTTAAGAAATAAAAGCTACAAGCTGTTCTACACAAAATCAGCACAGTCAGAAGCAATAGCCCCGCACAGTCTTACACTATGAACTTAGTATTTACGATTCGATTAGTTTACCAACTTTAGCGCCACTTCCCTGCGAAGGACAGTCTAGACCGGTGCTTTTGTTCTAGATTTAGCAGAAAACCAACCAGCTGGGTGTTCGTTCTAAAACCAATCTTACAACTGCACTAGAACAATAACTAGCACGTTTGACTCAAACGCACTTGCTTGGAATAATGCAAGTCAGCCTGTAGGCTCACTCTCGTTACTATTAAAGTCCACAAAGTAAGACCGAGACAAGATAATCTATTTGCAAGCAAGCATAATAATATGATCACAAAGTTCATGAGTGCGAGCCACCCTCGCATTAAGAAATAAAATAATCGCTTTCTTTTTAACTGGCGTATCAAACTCAAAACCTTCGTTCACAATCTACGCTATAGCTAGATCACTGTGGTAGTCAGACAACCATATGCTAACTTAAAATACGGCAAAGGTCACAATTCAATCATTACTACCCATATTTTTTTTTGTCTTTCTTCTTTAAGCTATTAAAAAGAAGATTATTCATGAGATCATGCTATGGGAACCACGACACCGTAAAAGTCAAACGGTTCTACAACACAGTGTCTCGTGTAGGAATCGAACCTACAACACTCAGTACGATGTGATGGCGATATCACCACAACGATTATGACATTTCCAAGATTAAACGCGTAATGTCTTACTACTACTGCCACTAAACAAAACTGGCAGTACCAATAAAAAAACAGACAAAATACGCTCACCTCGGTGGCAGTTGCAAGCTCAGCTGATTCACCAACATAGCAGCGTTAGCAGTCGCCTTCGCTCGCGCCTTGTGGTCGCGCTGGTCCATGATGCCACTTCTGATGACGGCAGATTGCTGGATTCATGGCCGGTATCAACACTTCACATCACAGTTCGTTATAAGTTCACACCAAATCAAATCTAACAAAACTGACTATAACTATTTTGTATTACTGAACACGAAACGAGTGACAGTTTCTAGGTACTTGTTGCCCGCCCAGAGTCTCCAAGAGAAGTGATAGTTGCCGTTGCTCCGTTGACGTCAACCGTCACCCCCCTCTTCGACTGTAGCGAACGTGACGCGTAGACTCTGTCGAAGCGCGCAAACTTCGCACTTCCGTTTCGTAGTCAATTGACGTCCTGTACTGATGACCCTTCCGATATATACATTATTACCAACCTGTGTTATTGACTATATCTGCGTAGGTAGCGGATATAGCGACAGCAACTAAGTATCTAACAAATATGTAAATTTCCTAGTTTTACTCCATTCAGGCAGTACGTAATTTTGTGTTCGTACTGCTAAGATCATGGCGCATTTTTCATCACTGCCCTGGGAGCATCCTTTCATTCTAAGGAATACCTATATTCTGTTGATATGTGCTGTGATAATTATGTTATTAAATAAAGACATGGAATATAAAAGGTACACTATCAGTCATATAATCACACTTACTATACATATAACCCAGTTCTTTTTTTTTTAAGAAAAATGACATCTAGTGCATCGACAACTTGTCTGATAGCATAGCATGACTGATCCTTCTGCGTAAGATATTTGCTGAACTATAGTTACTACTATAGTAAAATCTTCTCACGACCAAGATAGTTCAACATTGGAATCGACTGATAATTTGTGGTTATCGTGTTGAATAATATTAAATCCGGCGGCTACAATAGTTACTTGCCATTTTATTAGATGAATTTCTATAGTCGACTGCCCTCTGTATTGGATCAATTATATTAGAGCTTCAAGAAAATAAGTTCCGCCATCCGGAGTGATAATAGTCGCTTAACCAACCATAAATGTAATGATGATGTGAAATGTGATGTGCGACAATAAAGCGACCATTCCTTTTAATTTATACTAAGTCATCACCGAATATTGGCAAATGCGGCACTTACTAGAAACAAACGAAGTAGCCATATTAAAAGACAGTTGACTTGCATGAGAAATTAATGTACGATGGCATGTGTCCACCTTAAAGTGCCGCAAAAACATCACGCCTGTATCCCGAAGGGGTAGGGTTACCCAGTTCACCATGTTATGAATTTGTAGATCCCACGTAATAGTAGGCGAATATTGACATATAAATACATATTAAATCGATGGGGCTAACCTATTGCCGTTACCAAGCACTTTGTTCACTTTTTCAGACTGCTACTGAGAATTTGGAATAACCCGGTAACACTTTTTGCCCGACCCGCGAAATGAAACCGGAACCTCCTGATAGCAGATACAAACGCAATTTACTAGAGCTTGGAAGTAGTCACACGGAGGCATAATATATTTAATTAGATTCAGATTATATAAACAACGTTTAATTAGCAAGACTTCGAGAATGATCTACAAGGTTTTGTTATCAAGCTGCTTAGCCAATTGGACTAGTCCATATTTTAATTGAAATCCAGACTTTTGTCATTTTGACGACTAGTATTTTGATGGAAGTTGTTAGGTCCCTAAAATGCGAAATGATAATTGGGGTATATTGAAAACGTGCATTAATTAGCCACTGCAGTGGCATGTGCAACTAATTAAATATATAGAATATGGTGTTAGTATCTATTCACTACTTGGTAACTGACGATGTCAGGAAAATCATGGCCAAAAAATCTGCTGCCAAAGCTAAGTTGAAACACAGGCCTACTCCTCTAAACCATGAAAAGTACGTGGCAGCCAAAAATCTCTGCAACAAGGTGTGTAGGAATGCGCAACGCTAATATATTCATAAATCTGTTGAAAACGGTGATCCAGCAACGGTCTGGTAATTTCTTAAAAGTCTGGGAGTTGGCAAGACATGGCACCAATCTATTCCAAATAATATTAACCTTGATTCTCTTAATATACATTTCTCTACTTCGTCCAAATTTGATGGAAATATGAAAAGTGCCACCTTACAATATCTTTCATCTTTGCCATCTCCGGATTATTCTCTTTTATCTTCTCGCAATTTACCGCATGTGATGTTAAGAAAAACGTACTGGCTGTTACGTCTAATGCAGTCGGTAGTGATAGTCATCATCATCAGCCTTTAACAGTCCACTGCTGGACTAGGCCTCTCTTTTGAAAGGAGGAATTGGCCTACTATACCACGCTGGCCAAACGAGTTGGTATAGGGTTTGTATCAAGTTTTCCTTCTTTTACAGTTCTCTGCATAATATGCTCCCTCTGTCGGCTCTTACGACACCCATGGGATGATATGGGGTGGTGGCATTCCGTATTCTAAATCCGTCACCACACGGACTCCGTCACTACACGGACAGGTAGTGATAGTATTAGCCATAAAATGATCCTTCCCATCCTTGAAGAAATACTTTCAGTTTTATGTCACATCTTCAACCATTCCATCAACCGTGGCATTTTTCCATCCGATTGGAAAGATGAAACAATAATCCCTTTGCCCAAGAAGCCTAAGCCCTGTTCCTTTTCAGATTACTGACCTATATCCCTACTTCCCTTCTTGTCGAAAGTTCTAGAACGCTTAGTCCACACACAACTTAGTTCCTTCCTACATACAAATTCCCTCCTAAACACATATCAGTACGGTTTCCGCCCTGGCCACAGTACTATCACTGCACTGGTTCACGTAACTGATGACATTAGGCTAGGTATGGATAGTGGAAATCTAACGGTCTTGTCGTTACTTGATTTTAGTAACGCTTTCAATGCCGTGGATTTTCACATGATACTTGGCATTCTACGCTCTCTTAACGTATCTCCATCGGCAATTGACTGGTTTCATAGTTACCTGTTCGGTCGCCGGCAACGTATACGCATTGAAGACTATTTTTCTACTTGGTCTCACACTAATGCCGGTGTGCCACAGGGTGGCGTGCTTTCTCCTCTGCTCTTCGCAATATTTATTAATACTATCTTAAACCAATTACTTTCTTCTTACCACCTTTACGCAGACGATTTACAAATCTATGCGCAAGCTCCTTTAAATAAGCTGGCAGAAGCTTGTACTATTATTAAGACGGACCTGGCCAGGACCTGCGACTGGACTAAGAAATACGGACTCATCATAAATGCTGACAAAACCCAGTTAATTATTATAGGCAGCCCCAAATTAGTCTTAAAAAACAGTTGGTCCGATCTGCCACATATTAGTTTCGATGGCAAAAATCTAGTTTTTAGTAAAACTGTGAAAAATTTGGGGATCTCCTTGGACGAAAGTATGTCCTGGAAATCTCAAATGCAAGAAATGAGTCCCAAGCTTTTTGCATCCGCAGGTTCGTTGCGTAGGTTACGCAACTTCCTTCCAACTGCCACTAAAATCGCACTCGCTCAATCCTTGCTTCTTCTCATAATTGACTATGCTGACGTCAGCTATCTTGACCCCACAGAGGAGCAGCTAGATAAACTTGAGCGTCTCCAAAACTTTTGCATTAGATTTATATTTGAACTGCGCAAATATGATCACGTCTCAGATATTCGTAACAAACTCAAGTGGCTCCCAATTTGTCTTCGCAGGAATACTCACATTCTTGTATTACTGTATAATGTTCTATTTAATCCTAGTACGCCCTCCTATCTCAAAGAACGTTTCAAGTTCCTTCATGACACACATATAAGGTCCTTGAGGTCCTCTAAAGATCTGACGTTGGAGATGCCAAGGCATTCCACAAATTATTTTGGGAAATCTTTTACCGTTCAGGCAGTGCGCCTGTGGAATGCTTTGCCATTACAAATTAGAAGAGTACTATCACTAAATATATTTAAAAATTCGTTAAAAAACACTTTCTCAATACTTAAAGCAATTTAATTGCTTATATGCTGGTTCTATTTCAATGTATCTACAATATCTGTCATATTATTATGTATATATGTATATTGTACGAATGTATGTAGGTATATATTTATTCTATGTATGTTTAAGTATTTTTATAGAATATGTAATTGTAAGTATGTATGTATTTTATTTAAATCTTCAATACTGATTCATAGTATTTAACTACACCATCGCCAGCATGTATAACTGGTTAACATAATTCCTGTCCATCCTAAGGTTGCCTGTAAGAGATCGCACTAAGCGATAAGGCCGCCCATTGTACATTACTTGTAGTTTTAAGCCACTTGTACTGTAAAATTTTATTTTGGTGTGCAATAAAGTGTAATTTATTATTATTTATTATTATATTTCAGATGATAGTTACAATTAAGCTTATTGATAACACTGTTTACTGTAAAACGTATAATTTTATTGGGTATTAATGAAGTATTTAAAATATTTTGTAATTTATCGGCAGTTGCGTTTGTTTTATTTGAGGTCAACTGGCTAATTCATATTAACTGGCAATAAAATTATTCTAATAATGTAATATTGGGTAGCTGTGTTGATACCTATAATATTACTATGAGATAGCGAAAATGTCAAACATTTTTTTTAAATGCCATTAGAATATGTCATAATTCGATCTCACTTATATTTTTCATACCTATTAATAATACTAATAATGTAATATTGGGTAGCTGTGTATCAACACAGCCTAGGTAACAACCTATAATATTACTATGAGATAGCGAAAATGTGAAACATTTTTTTTTATGTCATTAGAATATGTCATAATTCGATCTCACTAGTAGAAATAGCAGCAAAATAATTTCACTAAAATTCAATCTTGTATAAAAAACAAGAAGTGTAAGAAAAACAAACAATTTTACATCTGCTAATGGTAAAACATGTAATAGATTGAATTATATAAATTGGCTAATATCCAGGCAAGCTATATCAAATTCTTCTAATAGAAATATGAACCGATTTCTGCGAGAACATATTAAGTTATAGAAACGACATCCTAGTAATATTGGTTTGTTTTCATGCGAGTGAGTTGTCAACTTTGGTGTCGGCATTTTCAGACTACTCAAAGGCCACCTCCATTACCTTCTAAAGCACGGTAGCACTCTGTAAATGCCACACGCGTTCACTAATCTAGCTGGCGTCCTCTCTAAGCGTTGCTTAACTTACCCGACCTAGTACGAGTGGCAAGCCGGACCACGCTATGTACGCTAGCTGTAATTTCGTCATCGGTCCATCTGGCTGCGGAGGGAGAATAACATTAAGTTTGCCAAGAGTCACCATTCGAGAACCTACTTACTCCACCGACCGCCGGTTCTTTGACGGACATGGCCAGTCCACTGCCCGTTCAGTTTGCTACATCTCTGAACTATGTCAGTTACTTTGGTCTTCTGCCGGATAATAACGTTCCGGAGTGTGTGTCCCCTACATTTATCTAAATCTTTCCTCTTACAAATAAAATAATAGTCTGGGATATTCTCATCGATCCCTGTTTTTGTATCGGTCTTAAAGTTGGTATTATTTAGACTTACCAAGAAATTCTAGTAATTTACGACTATCGAGAGCTTAGTCATAGTAACAATAATTAAAAAGCAAAGTTCAACGAAACACTAAAATATAAATAACGAATTAATGTGAAACTCAAATTAATAAAGGTTATAATTATAAGAGCACTTTCGTGAATTTAGCACTTAATATTTATAATCGGATCTGGTGAATTTGAACTAAAATAAATTATTTTGATAATAATTTCTTAGGCGTTTCTAAGAATTTTTGCTGCTAACAATACAGTGGCATTTTTAGGGTTCCATGTTTAAAAAGGAGAAAATGGAACCCTTTTAGACTTACTTTGTTGTCGGTATGTCTGTGTCTCGCCTGCTGACATGCTATGCGGCTGTGTGACCTTTTGCTTTTATTTTCGTCACCTTAGTTACTGCCTCTGTGGTCCAGTGGATAGCGTATGTGTCTGCTGATCAGGAGATCCCGGGCAAAAAGTGTTACTGAGCTTTTTTGAATTCTCAGTAGCAGCACGGACTCTGGCAATGTGCCCGGTAACGGCAATAGGCTCGCCCCCTATTACTTAGAACCTTAAATGACGAAATGTGGGTGTAATATTACACACTGCCTATCCCTTCGGGGATACAGGAATGACGATTTACAAAAATCATAGTTGTCATCCGCCTTGTGAATAATAATCATTACTTATCCATTTAATTCGATTTTATATTGTTATTCGAAAAAAAAGGCAATAATATTACTATCGTAAATAGGTAGCCCACGTGCTAGTCTATTGTACTAGAACGAGGCTGCGCCTCGGTGTTGTAATAACCCATATGCCAATTTAATGGATAAGCTGTATACTAAAAAGTTTTATTAAAATCCATTCAGTAGTTTTTGGTTAAGGAGTAATCATCCATCCATCCATCCTCATAAACTTTCACATTTATAATAGTAGTAACATAGTAAGTAGTTTAATTGGTCACTTTTCACGAACAAAAATAACAAAAAGTGTCCTACCATGCTATTCTGCGACATTTTGAAAGTCGTTTCTGTTCATAAAATAGAACCAGATTTCTAAAGCAATACGGCTAACTATATATAATGTATTTTTAAATTATCCTAAGGTGACAGAACAATGTTATTACTTAGCCGGTTGTCGTATTTCAGTCTTAGGCCGGTGGCTACAAGCCAAATGGTGGAGAGATAATATTGAAAAAACCGGCCAAGTGCGTAACGGGCCACGCGCAATGTAGGGTTCCGTAGTTGCCCATAATGACTTGCTGCAAAGGGTGCACTTAAGGTACACAATGTACCTACAACAAATCTGACTGTTAATTTTGCTGAAAATATAATTTTAATAACACTATTATAAGAACCTAAGTTTTGTTTAGAAAAATACTAGGTATGTATCCAGTTATGTATTGTAAACATAAAATGTGGTTTCCAAGATATACTACTACTATACATACGTAGTACCGTAGTACATTACTTATCAAAGTACAATATCTTTAAGAAAGAAAGACTTGCCAGCGCGCTAGGCATGGGCGTTTTCGGATTTTTCCACAAACCGATACAAATTCGATTTCAGATACTGAAATCCATTTCAAAAACCGATTTTAGAAATCGATTTCTGTAGCGGATGTCAGAGCGACGAGCGTAGTTACTAGTTGCGTAGACAAACGCAAACAATCGAATTCTTATTGTATTGTCATGTCATGCGTCCATATTTCGCTTGGTTTGCGTGACATATTGAAAAAGAAAACCTCCTAACTACCTAAAACTAAGAGTTAAAAAACTCAGTCACCAAACAAACTAAAATTACACAACACGAATTGTTTCTAATTATTTACACTTTACAATCCTAAACTACTACTACCTAAATTTAATTGTTAAAAAACTAAGTCGCCAAACAAACTAAAATTACACAATATGATTTTGTTCTATTTATTTACACTTTACAATCCTAACCTGACCTGCTAACTACCTAAAACTAATTGTTAAAAAAACTCAGTCGCCAAACAAACTAAAATTACACAACACGAATTGTTTCTATTTATTTACACATTACAATCCTAAAAACGTAACAATAAAACTTTTTAAATCCTAATATTATAACTTTCACGAAAACCAAATAGGTACTTAATTATTATTACGCGCGCACCACACTGCACATGTCACCTAGGTCAAGTGAATAAATAAACATCGATCAAGTCAAAACTCTCCAAACATAAATCCCTAATAACTATTAAAACTATTTGCAATTTTCAAAACAAACATAGTTGCAATCTGAATTAGATCTTATCGCCTCGATGTTTAGTTTTATTTTATCTATTCAATCCTTCTGGAATTCATAAAACCGCCTAAATCCAAAACGATTCGCTTGCTTCGTGACTTTAAAATTCGCTTCATCTCTTTCGCTCTTTCAACGGATCAGTAAGTTAGAAAGAAAGGGAAATGAAATTCGCTCTCTCTCATTCTAACTAACTAGTCGTTTGGTAGTGTGAAAGAGAACGAATGAATATGAAAACTATCGAAAACGTAAGCTTTAGATTTACTTTGTAGTTTTGTTGCGCTTGCTCCGTTTTCGTTTGGTTCGTATTCGATTGTTTGCGTTATCGTGGTATTGTTTTGCGTTTTCTAAAATCGGTTTTCTCATATTGGAATATCGATACGATACGATTTCTGACTGCAATCGGATTTCAGTTTCGTTTTGATATATCGGTCTCATGCCTACAGCGCGCCCAATGTAAACTCACAGAAATAGGTATTTATAAGTTAACCGACGATTACTCGTAAACTAGCGATATCTACTTAGCCGTGATAGTTTTCCTTTTTAATTTGTTATATGTACTACATTTGTGATTTTTTTCACCTCTTCCAAATTAATAGTTTAGCCGGCAGAGGGGGGGGACACTTGAGTCTAACAATTTTTTTCACTTCAAAGCTTGATATTTGCCAAACCAATCACTTAATCGAAAAATGATTTGAGCTAACTAATAATATTTTTTCAAAACCTATTTAATGATACCCCACATGATAGGGTACTCAACCAAAAAAATATTCAACCCCACTATATATGTAGGGGAGATACCCTTAAAAAAATATTTTCCTAAATTTTATTCTACAGTTTTGTTACAAAATCTTATGTCTATATTCATGTCAAATATCAGCTTTCTGGCACCAGGCGTCTTTGGGCTAGGCTGCGGACGGACAGACGGACGGACATGACGAAACTATAAGGGTTCCTTGTGCACTACGAAACTCTAAAAATGCAATAAGATTTTGAAATTCCAAATGTGTCCCGATGCCGACTGTCGACATTGGCGTTGTGTGCTTGTGTAAACTAGTATCTCAATGAAAATCATGTGAAGCTATGCATTGTGTATGACCTTTTTATTTTTAAAAGGAACAAAGGCGATCACTAAAAAAATATCCATGCTTCCCAAATTCAGCTCTGTAGTTTCACTACGTTCTGGCGCTCGAGTCGCAAAATACTAGGGGCATGGCCTTTCTTACTTCTTTGTCTCTTAACCTCTTGAAATACTCCCATAACGCGAAAAGAAATATAACTTAGATGTTACTACGTCAAAGGCTTCGAAAAACTATTGAAAATAATCACCTTATAACGAATTATTCCCCTGTTTATTGAATTAAGACACACAACTTAAAATGCCTACCAAAGTACGACAGCATTCTTAAACAAAATTGCAATAGCTATCGGTCACCCATCCAAAATGTGCAAACGTTGCTTAACTTTACAAACAAGTCAAGTGACGCTATAAGCGTTACTATTCCAAACACACCAGTGTGTGTAAAAACAAGACCCAACAGAAAACGTCTATCGTACTCTTTGCTCGTTCAGCCATGATACCCTAACATAACAATACATCAGGCTAAGAGTACAAACACCATCTTGGTTTCTGAATTGTTTCCCAAGTACGGGGTTATGGCAATGCTCAACTACAACCGTTACTTGAGAGGGTTTATTGTGCTCTATATCAGGGAGTAGGCGTTTACTAGATGTTTCAAGGTTTTAAATTGAAATCTTGAGAGTGAAGGATACTGTAGTGTTTGTGATAAAAACTTTGATAGCAAATAAAATAATATGTGTATGTAAGACACTATCTTTCAGATGAATTCAAAATCGGAACGACGTTTGTGTGAATTTATGTGACAAATAATTTAAGCGGCATTTATCGAATCGTGGTTAAAATGGTCTTTTGTCTAATTTGCATTCTTTTAATTTTCTTAAGCTTGCATCCGTCTTCCATTGGATAGCTTATGCCTCTGCTGATGCAAAAGTGTTACTGAGCTTTTCCGAATTCAGAGTAGCAGCATGAAGTCTGGCAATGTGTCCGAGAACGGCAATAAGCTCGCCTTCTATTACGTGGGACTTAAAAATTCTGAAAATGGCGAAATCTGGGTATAGCATTGTACACCTTTGCCTACCCTTTTGGGAATACAGGCGTGAGTCTAAAAATATATTTAAAAAATACCTATATCATTTTGTTTTGTATTGCTGATTCCTTCTTAATTTCCAAACGTATACTGTTTGAATTTTGGGCCAATGTATTTACTTCTCTCTTCTGTTAGATTTCGAATTATTTATACAAAGTATTTCTACACTGCCGTGATTGCATAATTTTCTTGCAAAAGTGGGTTATAAATACAGGTAAATATAACTAACTTTCGCAAAGTGGTTTTGAGCTCGCTACCAATATTATTTTTATAAAGAATCTAGTTTACCTCTGAAAAGTTCGTAACGTTACGAAGACGTTTTATCCTTCAAAAGTTTTGACACTAAGTAATTTTAAACTTGGGTCCAAAATTATACCTGTCCAAGAAGACTTGTTGTTCCCTAAAATTGGTTTTATCCTATTTTCAGAGATATTTTGTACGTAAACAATATAAGGAAAAATTAATATAAGCTTACCTAGGTTAGAGATTTTTTATTTACATACATACATACATACATCGACTCACGCCTGTTTCCCGGAGGGGTAGGCAGAGACTACGGAGCGCCATTTGCAACGATCCTGACATATCTCTCTTGCTTCATTCACTCCCATCAGATTCCTCATGCATGCTCTTCTGTTCAGGGTGCTTCTAACCTGTCCTGTTTTTAGGATGTCTCCAATCTGGTCAGAGAACGTCCGCCTAGGTCTTCCCCTTCGTCCTGTCCCTTCCACACTTGCCTTATATATCTGCTTGGTCAGTCTTTCGTCATCCATCCTCTCCACGTGCCCAAACCATCTTAGCATGCCTTTCTCGATGCTTGTCACTACATCTTCTTTTACCCCACAACACTCTCTTATCACACAATTATTTACTCTGTCAGTCAAAGAAACACCACACATACTTCGCAGTGCTCTCATTTCTACAGCATTTATTCTACTTTCATGACTCTTCTGCCATACCCAACTATCACTACCATACATAAGAGTAGGTACTAACACATAATAATATTACGCTAGATCTAGAACCTCATGTCAAAGAACGTTGATCAGATTTCGTTTTAATATTTTTTTGGCTTTAAATGGGTGCAATGTTCTAAAGCGGAGTAACCTTCGGGAGAAGAAGTCTATATAAAACTCCGTACGTACTCTATTAAAAATATTTTAGGGTCTACCCTTACGCTGCTGTATCATTATTGTCTCATGGGACATAGGATTAAGTAATTTTAAACACATTCTGCATGTCAAGCGAATGATACAGTCACTGGAATCGGTAACTGCGTTGGGTGATTGGCTCAAAATGCGTTGTGAAGGAACATTATCATAATCATGCGCATAAAAATGGATGGCCGTTTCGGAAACGACATTGCTCTCTGATTCTGATTTCATATAAAGCGTATCATGCTAGCCATCACGGACATCTACGCCAGTGAAATTTTCTAAAATTATGAGTATTACTCTAAAATTGTACCATGAGCACAATATCCTCTTGCGTGGTTTCATTAATACCCTGAAATTCTGTTTGGGGTATATAGTCCGTGTGGTGACGGATTAAGAAGTCCGTGTGGTGACGGATTAAGAATACGGAATGTCACCACCCCATATCATCCCATAGGTGTCGTAAGAGCCGACAGAGGGAGCATATTATGCAGAGAACAGCACTGTAAGAGAAGGAAAACTTGATACAAACCCTATACCAATCCGTTTGGCCAGCGTGGTATAGTAGGCCAATTCCTCCTTTCAAAGGAGAGGCCTAGTTCAGCAGTGGACTATTATAGGCTGATGATGATGATGATATACATATATAGTTCATAATATTATATTCATTCATGCAAATATAATCTTGTAATTAGGACACATACTATTTTTTCAAAAAGTCTCGCGCTCAGTGGAATATCCTGTATCGCATCGGATTTTACAAAGCAGATATCTGAAATCTGAAATATTTTATAGTACGATGTATAGCCCTAGATTTAGTTGTGTAATACACTTTCTTTAAGCAAGCTCTTCAAACGTTGTCACTAAAAATGGGGCAGGCCAAATAAGCAGCTAAAGCCTATTGGAGCGACTAACTGCTACGCTTGCTCTAAAGTGAAAGAAAACATTGTGAGGCAACCTGCATGTTTGGGAGTTTGAGAGTTGTTGTGGAGACTGCCAGCCTACATTTGGTCATAGTAGTGGACTATTGCCCTTAGCTAACCTTTTTCATAAATGAGAAGATGTGCCCAGCGGTAGGACAGATTAAAAATAAGGATGTTGATGACGAATTTTATAATTAACTATAACTCGATGCCAGCGGCTTCGCATGCACATATTTTCGAATTCCCCGTTTTGCACGATCCCGTGGGAATTTCGAGAAATCCCGTCTTAGTGCACCCCTACGGTCCCGAAGGAACATACATGCTAAGTTTCAGCTTGTTGCGCCGAGTAGTTTCGGCTGTAGCTTTTCTGTCAGTCAGTCAGTAACGCAAGGATTTTATATATTAAGATTTCTTTATTTTTGTACGCAGTTCTCGGACAACAATGCTACAACGAGCACTTTGAACCTGGTGCCGATAGCTGAAGATCACGAGAAGTTCCTGGTATGCAGAGCAGACAACCCCAGGGTGCCTAACGCCGTCATAGAAGACAGGTGGCTTCTCAATATACACTGTGAGAATTATAAATATGATGACTGATTTCTTAGGTGATAATTAAATATTATTTTTCAAGCCGAGGAACAGTTATCGAGACAAAAAGTAGCCCGTGTGCTTTTCAGAAGACCAATTTTCGTATTTTATATGACATCGAAACTGTTTTGAACGAAATGAGATTAGATTTTGAATTGACTCATAATCCATATTCTGCGAACTTAATATCATACTCGTCTAATTTGACTTATATAGTACGACGTTAACACATACATAGTTTTACACTTTGTTCAATTATAATAACATTTTACCACATTTTACCATTTACACACCATCACCATCTAGTCCCATACTAAGCAGAGCTTGTACTATGGGTACTAGATAATGGATAAACATACATAAAATTATACTTTCTTTTTAGTAATTATTTACTTAGAAATATCCAGACCAAGACAAACATCCATGTTCATACACACAAATGTTTGACTTGACCAGGAATCGAACGCGACCATCGGCGTAGCAGTTGCACACTCCCGCTGCGCCAACCGGTCATGGTATATTTACGATCTAGACACAGTATTATCTTCAAATCCTAGATTATTTCAAATACCAGTTAATTTAGGAGAATACCATTTGTGTCTAAAGTATGACACTGACATTAGATGGAAACTGCATTTTGAATGAATATAATAACGAGCATTGGTCCTCTTCATCACTATATTACTTCGAAGTTTCATACAAACCGATCAGACGTTTTTGCTTGCAAGAGTAACAAACATCCAACCAATTCTCACAAACTTTACGTTTCGACGATATAAATCAATGTGACTACAAACAGTTTGTTAGTTTTCTGCGAATCACAGCGTAGAAATACAAAATTTCTAGATGTCACTAACAGTGAAATAAAAATAGAAGTACAGTCTATCTGCAGAATACTAGGATCTACATATGACCGCACCTTTTACTTTTTGGCGTTGGAAAGTGACATCCAAGGTCAGTTTCTTTTCCAGTACAGTTACAAAGTATGCTTATATTGGTTAAAGCAAAATTTACGCCCTGTACATAATACTATACATAAAATATACCTTTTCTAGCGTTTTAAAAGCTTTAAAGTATCAGTAATCTCAAGCAATTTTCTCCCAATTTTGTTTACAGTTCAAAGTTTTCACAATCTAAAGTGATATGAAAATATTCGATTGGTATTTTTTTGCAAATAAAATTAGACACAAAATATATGTAGATGCCTTCATCATCAGCCTTTAACAGTCCACTGCTGGACTAGGCCTCTCCTTTGAAAGGAGGAATTGGCCTACTATACCACGCAGGCCAAATGGGTTGGTATAGGGTTTGAATCAAGTTTTCCTTCTCTTACAGTGCTGTTCTCTGCGTAATATGCTCCCTCTGTCGGCTCTTACGACACCCATGGGATGATATGGGGTGGTGACATTCCGTATTCTTTATCCGTCACCACACGGAAATGTGTAGATGCCTTAGCTTGGGATCTCCACCTTGTCGTGGTGGGGGGCTCAGTAACCGTGGCTTGGACACCCACGTTGAAGCTAAGAGAGATCCCGGGAATGGACGCTCCGCGTGGGATTGTAGGAGCCTGCGCAGGATGCGTCCAAAAGTGCGGGTGTGTGTCTCCCGCGACCAAATGGGGGCGCACCATTGTTGCATCGCGGTGGGGCCGCAGAGGAAGAGGAGATGCGGTGTTGCCAGGTTGCCGTCCTCCCTACCCTCTGCGGCCGCTGGGTGATTTGGCGTCGGAGCCCAACACCTTCATCCGCCGCCAAGGGGGTTTCGTTCGGGGCCCGCCTGACCATCTGGCGGGCCAATACCCGTCGGGCGGTAGCGAGGAATGCTTCGGTGAAACCCTACCCTCCGACACATGGGTACATGAGGAGCACGGGTTGGTTTTTAGTCAGTAAGAGTCTGACAGTCCCCTTCGCCCTTCCCCCCAGGGCGGAGGGACTCCATGAAGATTTTCCAACCCGACACCAAAAAAAAAGGCATTCAAGACCAACTTCTTAGAAAGTAATTAACTTTTTGTATTTATAATTTAAATTTTTAAATAGCATCCCTCTATCTCGTTACAGGACTTGACCAAGGTGCATTTTGTTTATTTATGAATCTCAACATCTATAACTCGTATACCATCCATAGAACGATGGCGTTTCAGAACACCGGGTACGGTCCCGCAACCTTAGTGTCGGCCTCTTTCCACCAATTATGTTTAAATACCTTGTAATAAATGGACACCGTTTTGTTTGTGTACGGTTCCGACTAAAGATTTGCTTTATTATTTAGACTTACAAAATTGTGGAATTGTTAATAAAAAAATGTCGTCCCGCTGTCTGTAATGAAATCTTAGAAGATAAATTTCAGCTTCTTCGCGGTTGTCTATTGAGCTGAAATTTTGCATGCATGTGAATATCACATAATATCGCGTGACAATGCAATATTATGACGTCATCAAGCTGATCTGATAATGTAGATGAAAGATGACCATTGAAACACACTGCAATTAAAAATACAACCCCATCGAGTTTGGTTCGTATTGACCAGTACCTACTTTTAATATGTTTAGCGCATTTAAACTTTTAATTTTTTACTTCCAAACATATTATTTTCAATACATTTAGAATAAACTCTAATAATATGAGAAGAAATCTAAATTCATGGTCAAAAATAATTTCACTTTGTCTTGCACATAATTTGTCACAACACGGTTTAATTAAAAGGTAACAAGATATAAATTACTTATACCAAACCGCTACAATGGTAACCAAAAGCCGAATGATGTTCTCTTTAATTATAATTATTAATTAAATACACAAAACAAAGTGATTCCCGTAATTAGTAACATGTTGAAAACTGTTTAACCTCGATATCAAAACTAGGTTTTTAGGTCAAAACAAATTTTAATTAGGATCATGTATATTATGTCACTAGAATAACCCACTAAATAGCAGAAATATCATCATCTTCTTGCCCTGGTCCCAATCTATTTGGGGTCGGTGCAGTACGTCCTTCGCTTCCATTCTTTTCTGTTGCCCGTCATCTGATCATTTACCCCTTTTTCTTTCATATCCAACCTCACACAGTCCATCCATCTTTTCCTTGGCCTCCCTCTCCCTTTCCATCCCTCTACCTTCATATTCATCACTTGCTTACCTACATACATATCATCTTTTCGCATAATATGTCCATACCAAGCCAAACGACTTCCTTTCACTTTCTCGTCTATAGGCGCCACTTTCAGACTACCTCTCACGTATTCATTCCTAATCTTATCCATTCTCGTAACTCCACACATCCATCGCAACATTCTCATCTCTGCCACATGTAATCGTTTTTCATCCATCTTCTTAGTAGCCCAACACTCAGCTCCATACAATACGATAGGCCTTATAACCGCCTTATATATGCGTCCCTTGAATTTCAAAGGCATTTTAGGATCGCATATTGTGCCCGAGACCTGTCGCCATTTCATCCATCCTGAGTTGATCCTTTGCCGAACATCTCGGTCAATTTCGCCGTCGTGTTGCAGGAGTGAACCGAGGTAGCGAAAGTCGGAGCATACTGGTAGGGGTATACCGCCGAGTGTAACCGGGCTTGGACTAGAGAGGCCGCCAAAGTCACAGAACATGTATTCAGTTTTAGTTCTGCTTATCCTAAGGCCTACGTTCTCCAGTCTCTGCCGCCACTCCTCCAGCTTGCTCTGCACCTCCTGTCCACTTTCTGCTACCAGGACGATGTCGTCGGCAAACAGCATGCACCAGGGTTCTCTTCCTGTATGTCCGATGATATGGCATCCATAATCAACAAGAAGAGGTAAGGACTAAGAGCCGACCCTTGGTGCAAGCCTACAGCCACGTCGAATCTGGCTGTGATTCCAACTGCGGACCGGACTTGCGTGTGGCATTCAGCATACATAGCTTGGATCAACTTCAGGTACTTTTTAGGTACTCCTTTCTTCTTGAGGGCCCACCACAAGACTTCACGCGGTACCCGGTCATATGCCTTTTCGAGGTCAACGAATACCATATGCAGATTTTTATGCGCCTCCCTGTATTTTTCACAAGTTTGGCGAAGTGCAAAAATGGCATCCACCGTACCTCGACCAGGCATAAAACCGAATTGGTTACGTGAAATCTCACTCTCTGCTCGCAAACGTCGCTCAATTACTCTCTCCCATACTTTCATACTATGAGGCATTAACTTTATTCCCCGATAATTGTTGCATTCTTGGACATCTCCCTTATTTTTAAAAATGGGCACTAGGTAACTGCTGCACCATTCCTTGGGTACTGTCTCCTCATGCAACATCTTATTGAAGAATAAAGTCAGCCACGCCCATTCATCCTCCCCTAACACCTTCCATGCTTCTACTGGTATTCTATCTGGTCCTACTGCTTTCCCATTCCTCATTCCACCCACAGCCCGTCTTACCTCATCCTTACTTATTACATTCACTAGTCCAATATTCTTCGCCTTGTTCTCAAGCATTTTGCAACAATCATTCTCTTAATTCATTAGTTTTTCAAAATATGTTCTCCATCTTTCTTTAATCCTATCATCATCCGTAAGAACCACTTCTGCTTCATCTCTCATACACTTGATATGGGATACATCCCTCGCCTTTCTCTCTCTAGCCTAAGCCAGTCGGTATAAATACTTTTGGCCCTCCGGCTTCTCAATGAATCCGTATATATCGTTAAGGGCTTTGCTCTAGCTAAGGCAACGGCTTTTTTGGATCTTTTCTTACATTCATCATACTTCTTTTTCTTACTCTCTTTCAACGAGTTGTAGCGAACCGAATCCGCTACCATACAGATCATCGCAAAAGTCATTATATTGGGCCTTGTAAAATCACGCCACAATTATGACTAGACCACCGGCGACGATTAGGCCGCGCCCCCAAGAAAAGGGTCAGCTACCTGCTAGCTACCTGCTATTGTCGACCGGCGCCCGCGCAACATGGCCGCCGCAGATCTTTTGTTTACTTGTGTACGCCCCTCGATCAAAAGTGTCAAGTGCGAAACTTTATTATTAAAGTGCCAGGCGTGATCGTTAATTATTATTAATTATGTTTACCTATAAATACTCGTGTCATAAGTAAATAAATTCATTACGCATTCGTCTTCTGCCTTTGCTTTCTTTTCCTCACACGCTTCACCTTCTATCTCAACACTTAAACACGTATATTGTAAGTGACCACAATCACTTCACTGGTGACCCCGACGTGATACAAGATGGAAGATCAAGGAAAAGACCTCGTATTAGGAGAAACCTTCCGCGTTGGAGTTAGGGTACCTCCCTTCAACCCAAATGACCCGGAGCTGTGGTTCGCCCAAACGGAAGGCCAGTTTGTTCTAGCAAACATGAGCGCCGACATCACGAAGTACTACTATGTGTTGTCGCAGTTGGACGCACAACATGCAACAGAGGTGCGCGACCTGTCTGTCCTCTAAAGACAGAAATAATACGGCGTCTGTCAGCTTCAAAGGAACGCAAAATAAAACGGTTCACGTAAGAAGAGAATATCTCTCACCGGCAACGCAGAATCCAGCCGCCACGCAGCAACTCCCCGACTCACCGTGGGACACTCACTACACAGCAACCTCGCAGCATCTCCCCGACTCACCGTGGGACACTCACTACGCAGCAACCTCGCAGCATCTCCCCGACTCACTGTGGGACACTCACTGCGCAGCACCTTCGCAACCTCTCCCCGACTCACCGTGGGACCATTGCGAAGCCACTATCCCGACTCACTGGGATAGTTCACCGCAAACCGCACTTAGACCCGACTCACTGGGCCTACTAGCGGCACACAGTTCCGACTCACTGGAACTAGCGGCACCTACTCTCCTGCCTCTGAAGCTGACACAGACATCACAACTCTGGCGGCTAGACTACGTGCTCACGTCAGTAAACTCCCGCCGCTACCTACGTCATGGCACAGCAGTTCCAGTAGAACATTTTACGTACCTAAGGACCTGCCAACAGCAACACATGTCTTCGTTCGTCAGGGTCCGGCAAGAAGACCACTTGAAGCACCGTACTCAGGTCCCTACAAGGTTTTACACCGCGATCAGAAGACCTTTGACGTGGACATCCGGGGTAAAACGCAACGCATCTCACTAGATCGCCTAAAGCCAGCCTACATCGCCAGAGAAACATCGCAGACAACTCCGCAAAAGACGGCCGAAGACCAAGACCAAATTAGAAGGACAAGGAGTGGCCGTAAAGTGAGATTCCCGGATTACTATCGCCCGTAACGACGGGCTCAAGAGGGGGCAGTTGTAGCGACCCGAATCCGCTACCATACAGATCATCGCAAAAGTCATTATATTGGGCCTTGTAAAATCACGCCACAATTATGACTAGACCACCGGCGACGATTAGGCCACGCCCCCAAGAAAAGGGTCAGCTACCTGCTAGCTACCTGTTATTGTCGACCGGCGCCCGCGCAACATGGCCACCGCAGATCTTTTGTTTACTTGTGTACACCCCTCGATCAAAAGTGTCAAGTGCGAAACTTTATTATAAAAGTGCCAGGCGTGATCGTTAATTATTATTAATTATGTTTACCTATAAATACTCGTGTCATAAGTAAATAAATTCATTACGCATTCGTCTTCTGCCTTTGCTTTCTTTTCCTCACACGCTTCACCTTCTATCTCAACACTTAAACACGTATATTGTCATTACCTTCTTTCATGAGCTGCCATTCCTTAAACCTTGCTTTCTTTTCCTTGAGCACACTCTGTACTTCCTCTGTCCACCACCAGGTATCCTTATCTTTCATACGTTTTCCTTTCGATTCTCCTAAAACATCTCTTGCCACGCATTTCATACATTTACTCATCTCCTCCCAACTCTCATTCACGCTGCAATCTTTCATATCGCCCATCTCAATCATTTTATCTACCACTCTATTTCTGAACTCTACTGCACATTCATCCTACTCTAACATATGCCATTTTACTTTTGGGGGTAGCTGCTCCTTGGTTCTTTTCGAGCACAGAAATAGCAGAAATATGCTCATTTATTATAATTGAACTGTCAATAGAATTCTATTTCTCGTAACCGACTCAAATATAATTGAACTAGATTTCATCCGCTGCTTCGTGCGCAGATGAAAGGTAATATTGTACGTATGAAAGAAATAATTTTATAAAAGTATATCTAAACGCCTTAAAACATACCGATTTCCTTGTTGACGCCTCTTTTGCATGTTATGTCCGATTCAAAAGAAAATTATTTGCATCCTTACTTTTGAAATAAAAGGGAACACACAAACATGCGTTTATATCATTAAATAGAGATTAAATTTAATCACGTAGGTAGATTAGCTTTGTTAATTAGGCCTGTTTGCTAAGCCGGAGGATGTCGGTTCGACTACCTCCTAGTATAATTATATTTATGTAAACGAAGGTTTGTCCGGTGCCCAGTTATAATATAAATACACCAGTTGACCCCGCCCACGATGCGATAGCTTTTAAAATTGGGAAAAAGATGTGTAGATTCAGAGTTATATATTTTTTATGTCAAATCATAAGTCTCTGGAGAGGGCTATCCTTATCGCATATTTTTATTTATTACATTAGGCTGTATAAAAATGAAAGGATATTCATTTTCTAAATTTGGCATACCAAAGCCACTTGACCTATAAGTTTAGCATGTAGGAAGAAAAGGTCAGCTTAGAAATGGTTTCTGAAAATTCATCTCGAAAGTGTTAAAAAGGGGATGGAAAATAAAAAGAGTTCTGGCATTTTATCTATAACTTGTTTGTACTGAATATCATAGATTTTATTATCGGTATTTTGGTTGTTTTCGGTTTTGAATAGTTGGAATTGCTATCAGAAAGTATCTACCTATGTGTCCTCTTAATCACTGGAATTTAGAATTTTCCAGATTTTTCACAGAGACCAGAGTTTGATAATTTGAGAAAATGATGGTACGACAGTGCTTTTCTGTTCTTTTGTTCGACTTGGCCTGAGCCAAATGTCATTTCGAGCTCTCAAATAATTATATTATGCTAATATTATCTATCGAATTTTAAAGTTTCATTGGTTTGACTATGTCCACTATTATTGTTCCCAGATGTTCCAATAGTAAGTCTGAAGCTGGGATCCAATCTGAACCCCGGCTACATCAAGGAAGGAGACGATGTGTACTTCGAATGCAGTGTCAAAGCCAACCCGAAGTCCAGGAAGCTAACGTGGTACAAAGGGGTAAGTTAACACTTTTTACTCATTCGGTCAGAAATTATCTTGTGAATTACCAGGTGATTTAGGTAGAGGCACAATTTATGAGTGCTGACCACAAATGAGCCAACCTGAAATATGCAATGCGTTTAGCTTGTATTGGAGATGTACTAGGAATGTATATGCTCACGACTGCCCATCAATGTAATTCAAATATTACGATGTCATTTGAAGACACTAAAAGCTGCGTGCGTTTCTTCTTATCTAACACAAGCTTAATGCCACGAGCTCCACATATTGTCATTTAATTATATGCATATAATTCCAAAAGACACACCAGCTTGTGCCTGGCATTCAGGAAGAAAAGAAAAGTAGCTGTATATACACATACAGCGATAAGGCCGCCCATTGTACTGTATCTTACATATGTAAATTTCTTTACCATATTTGCAAAAGTGTACAATAAAGTGTATAATAAATAAATAAATAAAATACATTTCACTCGGTATTCAACGATAATGTTCTGATGCGAGTGTATTTCGCAGAAAGAAAATAACAGGCGTCACCAAAGTTATATTTTTTACCAATATGACAAGTAATTCTACAATTGCTGTCATAACATTGTATAGATAAATTTTATTGAATCTTTGTTACTCTGTGATATTATTATTAGCAATTTTAGATTTTAACATTACTCATCATCTACCACCTAGCGTTATCCCAGTTGCGACCCGGGGCCCGCTTACTAGTCTTCACGGCCCTTAATTGCATGATTTAATATTTTCTTGTAGAAAAAATCATAATATGCATGTAAATATAGGCCTAGGATGTGTAAAAAATAATAAAAAAATCTATGACATTTTTAAGTATTTATTTTTGAAAAAAACCTGTATGGTGGAAATTTACATCATTATGCAATTAGTAACATTGAGCTTAGTACAGAATGTATATAAATAGTGTGAATTTGGTGGGTCGTCATCATCAGAGTCATCAGCTTCTAGTCCGTCTTCTGACAGCCACCCATCTTCCAGTTGTGATAGATAGTGTTCTATACATCTCTCTTGTAACTTATTCTAAAGAAACAAAAAAATCATATGTACTGAAAGATGTCATAAACAAAAATTTCTCCATATTTCAGGTGTGACCATACTGCATAATGATGTAAATTTACATCATTCCAAATCAACATAATTTTCGATATATTTTTCATATTTTCGTTACAAATATTAGTATATTCTAAAACGTTTACCTTGTACCCCTACCATTTACCACCGTGTGGCTGACAGCATAAAATACAAGTGTCACCACCCCCTATCTTCCCGTGGGTGTCGTAAGAGGCGACTAAGGGATAACACGATATAAATACCATCTTTGCGTAGAGACGGAAAACTCGACATCAAACCTTAAACTACTGCCTCGTTGGTCTCGCGGCATAAATGTGCACGTGGGATCGGGAGGTCCCGGGTTCGATTCCTGGGTCGGGCAGTGTTATTGGGTTTTTCTGTCACGAAATTCTCAGTAGCAGCACGGAGTCTGGAAATGTGCCCGGTACGGCAATAAGCTCGCCCCTTATTACGTGGGACTAAAGTATATCTGGCGAAAAGTGGGTGTAGAAATACACCTCTGCCTACCCCTTCGGGGATAAAAGGCGTGACGATATGTAGTATGTATGTATTTACCTTATTTCCAATCATTAATTGTGATTGTATTTTGACATTGACGTTTGTTTTTTTTACGTAGGTACGTTTCGTTCCAACCATCAATATTTCTAGTAATAGTCAGACGAAAAAGTATCAACACCGCCCCCTGATTTGTGTGCTTTTTTAACCTGTGAACCGTATGATGGAAATTTCCATCAAGATGCAATTAAGCGTTATCTCTTACACAGAGCGACGATACGTCTGACCTCTGCAACCCAAATAAATAGAGATATGCCTTGGTTTAGACTACTGTCAGTTTATTCAGAGGTACTGACTTCCTATAACGACTGTCAAAGATCTTCATGAGAGCCGGAACCAACCGCTTAACGTGCTCCCCTGACAAACGATACTTCAAAAATCAATATGCACATAAATTCGGTGTCACTCCGAAAGTCAGTGTTGCGCGCCGTGGATTCGTACCTGATACCCTCTGCATGGTTTTAAGTTTTAACATTGCTTACTCAAAATTAATATGCATATTCCCAGTTTTCCAACTTTAACAGAGATATTTTGAATTTTAAGCAATGTACAAAAGCCAACTATAAACATGATACCGTCTTTACATTCAGTCCAGACTGTATCGCCATTTTGAAGTTTGTTAGCTACAACTTATATTCGGCTTCTTGCAGTTTTTAGCTCAGACGCTTATACTTGTATTTGTACAACATTTTAGCTTAAAGCTTGTGCAAGGAACCTTCTTGAGATGAATCCTAAGTACACATTTCAAACTATTTCAACTGAGGAAGTAAGGAAGTTTTGAATTTCAAATTCTGTTTCTAGTTATTAACTTAAATTAAATATCTACTGTCTAATTCTAGGTTTTATGCAACATAAATCATGAGTTAATGTTTAATTTTTTAAGTATTTCTGTTGGCCAAAATCAAGTACCTATGGTCAATCGTGGTGAAAAAATTATATTGTGCCATGAGCTATTGAAGAAATAGCATATAGGGTGCAGCCATTGCACTACAGTGCCGTTAGACCACCTTACCATTAGCAGACAAAACTGTGTCGGTGGCGTAGTACGCATGTAAACAACTGCCACGCCGAAGGTCATGGGTTCGAATCCCGCTCAAGTCAGACATTTGTGTGCGTGTATAATACGTATGTATTTACAAAAAAAGTATATGTATGTTTATCCATTGTCTAGTAACCCTAATAAAAGCTCTGCTTAGTTTGAGACTGAATGGTATTGTGTGTATATGGTATAATATTACTATAACTATTACAAAAAGAAAATGAATCTCGGAGTCCAAAGCAAAACGACGCTAGAAAATTCATGATGAATGAGAAAGTTCTGGCTAAGCAAACGCTTCTACTCCATGTTACGTAATAGCTTAAAAGTGTCACCGGAGTATTTTCGTTTTTGGGGACTTCAACAACCATTTATTCGTAGAACTCAACTCAACATGTTTTTCAGGTGAAAGAAATCCAGCACAACGCAAGTGCCGGAGTAATCCTGAGCGACCAAAGCTTGGTACTGCAGAGTGTGACGAGATCCGCGGCAGGGGATTATAGCTGCCTCGCATACAACAATGAAGGCAGTGCCACGAGCAATCCGGTGTCGCTACAAGTCAATTGTAAGTTTGTTTTCTTGGTTGATTCCAGTATAAGTAAATATCTGTGCAGGGCTTTAGTAGAGGACTAGCAGGTGCTTCGCATGCACGCGCGATGTATGACGTTTTCTAGCCACCAAATATCTGGAAAGTATTGCTGCAAGACAATAAAATTGTAAGTTCATGAATCTTTATTCATTTTGTTTTGATAGCGTTCTATGTATAGATTTTCTAAATTATGTTAATATTGTTATAAACATCAAGCTCCTGTTTGTATCTCTGATGTTAAAATCTGATCTGACAAATGTTTCATGGGTTTGACCATCTGTTTAGGATAAATTGCAAAATGGTAAAGTAAACACAGAACTAATAATTTATTAATGTTAAACATGGAAAATCTGTAAGTTTATTCCATGATCAATAGTCATCATGTAGGTACATGTCAGAACAGAATAGTTTATTCTCACAGAGTATAGGTACTATTCATCATCATCATCAGCCTGCCATAGTCCCCTGTGGGATATAGGCCTCTCCAGTGGCACGCCACTGAGCCCATAAATAGATACTATAATAAGTTTGTAATACCAAGTTTGTATGGCTTTAAAAATTATAAATACCTTGCTATGAGCTACAGACCATAAATAGAGATAAATAAAAACACTTTTGTAGTGGAACTCAACTATATATTCGCAAAAACATAACGTCAATCCATCGCTTTGTTGTATCGCGAAAAATAAAATTGTTTTTAAGTCAGTGACGATTTGGATTACTGCTAACCGTATTGTTGTTACCCAGCAAAAGAAAATTTCAAGCTAAAATATGATACCACCCAGAGTTTATATCAATAGTAGAGTTCGATCGAGTTTAATCATAAGACTCAATATCTAAGTGCTTTAAATATTGAGACATAGAAATAACACCAAAATTGTTGACGCCGGGTACAACACAAACGGATTGACAAGATTATAGAATCATCGTCGGCTAGACTCTAGCAGAAGATCTCCTAAAGCATCTTTATTAGTTAAATAGCGTTTTATTTATTGAATGAATCTTGAAAATAAGTGAGAGCATTGAAGACCTAAGTCATCTTTCCTACTATCTCACTCTCCTCTAAGGAATAAGAACTGACTGAATGAGAAGTCAAATCAAGTCTACGGGCGATAAAGGTCTACGGTTCTAATAAAAAATGTAAGTCTCTAATTAGTATGTTGATAAAATAAACACATTTTTTTTAGATTGCGAAGTGTAGCCAGGACTTCTTTAGCGAAGCCGTTCGCAATATAATAATATTATTCTACCACATTCACACAACACCATCTAGTCCCAAACTAAGTATATAATTTTGCCCATTCTAAATTTGATATAAAATACTTTTCATCCATAATAGCGACGAGTGAAGGTCGTTCTACAGATCTCACAATAAGTATTACAAAAATAATCGACTGTGTATAAGTGTCTCTCAGCAATATTGGTATACATAATAGATCTTATATAGACTATTTCATAACACAAGGCATTTATAGGCTCTGGAAAGTGCTTTCACCAAGAACGTCGTCAATGATGTCCCATAAGTGTAAAATTACTTTTCCTATAAAACACACACACCTTACATATGCGTCTGACGCAATAAATTGCCCATTCCGATGGAAATCGTTTGAGTCATATTGAGAAGCAACGATCAGTTTCAGTTATACGTGAATATTTTTTTATATTTTGGATAGTAAAAGATATCACCTCCTCCTTTGAGAAAAAATCAAATAAAGAGCGAGTGGGCCTTAGAATAACTTTAGTCCAAAGTCCCTAAAAATACCACGACTAATGAAGAAGGGTCATTGAAGCATTTCTCGAAGAAAATATTTTGAGTTTGTTTAATGGCGCTGATACACTTGAGCATTCACCTATAATTCGTGTCACCAGCATAAAGGATTTGGGAGTGACCTTCGACCGTGGTCTGACATTCTGAGATCATATTGACGATTTTGCTACGGAGTCTTCTAGACGATTAGGATTCGTTTTGCGTAACGCCCGGGACTTCACGAACCCACAGGTTACTAAGTTCCTATACACCACCCTGGACCGAAGTAAATTAGAGTCAAGTGCCTGTGTCTGGAACCCCTATACTGAGAGTCGTATATTAATGCTTGAAAAAATACAAAAAACCTTCCTAAGATTCCTTTTTAAAAGGTTATACAATTACTATCCCTATATTTACCCTAACAATTAGCTTCTTGGAATTTTGGGATTCAATTCCTTGGAGGTAAGAAGAGGTTTAGATCAGCTTGTGGTGACTTGTAGGACCCTTCGAGAACAAACGGATTGTCCTGAGCTACTTTGTCAATTCTGTCGACTATATGTGCCCGGAAATTATCTCGGACATCGTCAGAACCGTCGACATATGTTGTTCGCACAGCCGGTATGTCATACTGTTGCTAGGGCACAGTCCCCTGTATGTTGTACCCTGAGGGTGCTTAACACGCTCCTCACTGTCAATCCTGCATGGGATGTGTTTGTTGATGGATGGACAGAAACCATGCGAGTGTGTCTAGAGTTTAGCGAGGGAAGATATGCAAGGGTGTCCACTGTTCGATGTTAACTGAATGTACATAGGTTAAGATATTATTATAGTAACATCCGTGCACTAAATCTTTGTTTGGTTATAATGTTTAACGTAAGTGAATTTTCTGTCATAACTATTCATTTGTAAGCAATGTTTCCATGTTAATTAATGTAACTGGTTTTATTACCCTTTTGAATTAACTATAAATAAATAAATAAAAATGAGCATTCTCGCGAATGTTACAAAACAAATGAGTGTGTTTTAGCGAGCATTCTCACGAACATTCGGGCGAGCCCTAGAATATCGATAATACATAGAATTCGCGCTACGATGGCGATTTAACCCAAAATATTTACTTCACTTTGACTTATGATGTTAATCTAGAGAAAAATCTTCGTAGTTTGTCACTAATTTTAACTTGACTAGTGATGGGCTTGCTCAGAATAAATATCGATAATGTTTACAATAGATCCTTAGATTTGGTTAACTCAGAATTAATTTCAATAGAATGTTGATAAACTCTCGATATCTATACTTATAATAAAACTGTAGAGCAGTCAATTTTGTACATTGAATATATATTCAAAATTAATATTGGAGGATGAATGGTTATTGATATTGTTGCCAAAAATGCAATCAGTAGATTTTTTGTCTGTCTGTCTGTCTGTCTGTATGTATGTGCACGCATTGGTCAAAAACTACTGAAGGGATTTTAACCAAACTTGGTACGATTGTAGCCCATACTCCTGGGAGGTTATAGGCTATATAACATAACGCTAAGACACATAGGAGCTGAGCAGTGACGATAAATTTGAAGCGAGTCGGATGAAAATGTCCTTTCGAGCTCTTATCCTCGCATACGTTGATCATACACCAAAAGTATGTATTACAAAATTATGGTCTTCAAACGATCTACAAAAAAGTCCTAATAGTAAATATCTATCTTTTATAAATTAGCCACAATAACGTGTTTAATCGTTAGGCATTTCTTCAAAGTGTATTAACCCTAGAATACTAATCATCGCCTATGAGGCCGCGTTCGGTTGATCTTTTAAGAATATTTTTAAATTACGCCTATGTTTCGCGGCGTGCGTTCGTGCCAATATAGTCCACCCCGCGACACGGTGGAGAGTGGTCATGGGTTCAGCGGGGACTACTCAGGTATAGAGTTATTGACCTCACGTTCGCCTGGGAGGTGATCATTAGTATTAACGTAAGTTTTTTACAATTGTATTTTTTTTGTTTTTTGCCATTATATCTTTATTTATTTGTAACAATAAGTTTGATTTAACTGAGAATTTATCATTTTGTTTCATAGATGAATCTCGACGAGAACCAGATAACAAACTATTTGGAAAACGAAGATTCGGACAGTGTAACTGAGGATTACGATTCAGACGACAGTGTGGCTGATCCTTCTCTCTTACCCTCGTGCCAGCTTAAATATTATCGCCAAAATATTGCTCCGAACAATCTTAATATACCTACTGAAACATCTCAAATACAAGCAAGCACAAGCACCGAGTTAGAAGCTGCTCTACAAGCCCAAACTCGATATCCAAACTGCTGTAATTGTGATAGAAAATATAAGCTGATTTTAATTTACTCTCAAGCCAAATATCTTATAATTATTTACGAATATCTTATAGTATTTTTACCTTTATGTGATAAAGCACTGTAACAATACTTAATTAAGAAAAAAACTTAGAACTTAAAGAATATGTGTCTTTTTATTTTTTATTATTATTTTTCAAAAGACTGTTCAAACAAGGGTAATGTTAGATTTAAGGTTGATTTTAAGACTGAAATTATAATTTTAAGGAAAATGTGCCATTAACTTTAAAGAAAGAGGTCTTTCTTCATTATTTTGTTACATTTAATACAAATTTTGATAGAAAAATCTTTCAAAAATCTTGTATCATTTATGAAGTAGCCTCCCAAGCGATCATTAGTATTAAGCAGTAAAAAAATAAGATAAGTACTCTAGGGTTATACATAAATATATTGTATTTCACATAGATATATCTTTATCAAACTCCCATATTCAAAAAGTACACTTTAATATCTATTTTATAAAAAAAAACATAGAAATCGGTTTATAAACACACAAGATATAGATGAAATTTGGGAGTTTATACGGTTGATTTTTGGTTAACGCGCGAAACGGTCATCTATACATTATTATAATAAACTAGCTTTTGACCGCGGCTTCGCTCACGTAAATTCGGGGTTCTCTGTTCTCTGTAGTATATCATCTATGTTCGGTATACCACAAATCTCCTTTATTGGACGGATACTAAAATAATTGTCGTTTTAAATGTTTAAGAAATATAACTGCAAAAAGTATTTACATATACAAACTACTTCGTACTAAGACTTAGTAGTACTCAAAATGTTATCCGGTATCAGTGACGTTTCGATAGAGTGGCCAATATGGCGACTGTGATTTGTCTGTCAGAACCATTACAATTTAAGAAATTACTCGACAATCAGAATTTTGCGGATATATGTTGTCGACTCGAAATCTTAATTTTTTAATGTTTTATCATTCAGGTAAGGTTTCGATGTACTCCTTGACGAAATTAATAATATAAGATTTGACACTGCGATAGCAACGCAGTCCGTCGGTTCCAATACAAGGGTGGAGAATTGTCTTCCTTGAGAAGAACCAGGTCGTCAATTTGCAGGCCATCTTTCGAATCTATGCGCCACTTCGTCCTCGACTGCAGTTTAGCGATGTATTCATGGCTCCAGCGCTTCCAGAAGTGCTGCATGGTCTGTTCAAGGCGTTTGTACCTGTCCAAACGATTGGCATTAGCGGTTTGTAAAAACGGAGATAGCAGCGAGTTCAGTGGTCTACCAATTAAAAAGTGGCTCGGGGTTAAAGGACAGTAATCATTGGGGGAAGGACTGAGAGGACATAAGGGATGGCTATTTAAAATGCACTATATTTGAGCGAACAGAGAAGACAGTTCTTCATAGGTTAGATGCGTAGTACCTAAAATCCTAACTAGATGAAATTTAGTCGATTTTACTCCGGCCTCCATCAAGCCATTGAAATGAGGAGCGTATGCAGGCAAGAAAGAAAATTCGATGCCCTCGCTGGCAGCAAAACCGTTAATGGAGTCGGCATTAACATTAAAAAATTCTTTGACTTCCTTTGAAGCAGCGACAAAGTTTCCACCATTGTCACAAAATATTTGTTTGGGTAGTCCTCTTCGAGAAATAAATCGTTTTAAAGTTAAAATGAATGCTTCCTTAGAAAGTTCAGAAACAGCTTCTAAGTGGATACATTTATATCTTAAACATATAAAAACACATAAGTAACATTTTGTTATTTTACAACCACGACCCTTGCGATCCGTGATCATAAATGGCCCAGCAAAATCAGTCCCTAAAGAAATGAATGGAGAGTCTAGCGTGAGCCTTTCAGCAGGTAAGTTGCCCATGATTGCTTTCATAGGCTGACCTTTGAATCACCTACAAATGTTGCAAATACGTACCTGAATTTGCGTCTTATCCTCATTGGAAGTCAACAAATCGTCGACATATAAATCTTTTTGGATAATGGTTACGTTAATGGTTTTACATAATTGATACCCAAAATTTTGTAAGTTGCATATAATACCTATATCGAAAAGTGTAGATGTAGATGTCCTGAAAATTGCTCAAATTACTTTCACTTGTTCGTGCGACTCCACACCGCGAAGTTACCAATCGCGAGTTTTTCCCAATATATTTTTAGCATCTATGAGACATCTATCAATTTTTGGGACGTTAAGACATACGCTATCTCCTATATCTAGAGCTGGAAGTTTCTTAGCCGTATCAGTAATAATTTTTTCCGCCGCTCATTTTACGCCTTGATGTGATTTATGCCTCTCTGATTGTATGTCCTGTTTTCGTTTACACATCAAACACAAAACACTCGCACCGTAACCATCGTTACCAATTGTTTCCCCGCAAATAGTGTGAACCGGTCTAAGGCAAGAACAACATTGATGGGCACCACTAGTCCCGCCTTTACATAGATGCTAAAAATAGCATCTATGAGACATCTATCAATTTTTTGGACGTTAAGACAAACGCTATCTCCTATATCTAGAGCTGGAAGTTTCTTAGCCGTATCAGTAATAATTTTTTCCGCCGCTCATTTTACGCCTTGATGTGATTTATGCCTCTCTGATTGTATGTCCTGTTTTCGTTTACACATCAAACACAAAACACTCGCACCGTAACCATCGTTACCAATTGTTTCCCCGCAAATAGTGTGAACCGGTCTAAGGCAAGAACAACATTGATGGGCACCACTAGTCCCGCCTTTACATAAAATGCATCTAGTCATTTCCAAGGGTCGAAATCTCATTTGAATCCTGCATTTCTATAGAATTTCGTAGAACAACGGTGCTATTGGTGTTTGATATCTCACGTGGATATTCAGTAGAAGTACAGGTATTAGTAGTAGGGTTGATGAGGATGCCGTGTGGTGACGGATTAAGAATACGGATTGTCACCACCCCATATCATCCCATGGGTGTCGTAAGAACCGACAGAGGGAGTATAATTAAGATGCAAAGAACAGCACTGTAAGAGAAGGAAAACTTGATATAAACCCTATACCAACCCGTGTGGCCAGCGTGGTATAGTAGGCCAATTCCTCCTTTCAAAGAAGAGGCCTAGTCCAGCAGTGGACTGTTAAAGGCTGATGATGATGATGATGAGGATTCCTATTCCTCATCCTCACGGTGCGAAAAATCCTCATATTTCTACAATTCCTCCTCCTCCTCATCCTCTAAAATTAAAATATTAAAATTCCTCATCCGCTTCCGCATCCTCCATCTAATGAGGAATTCATGAGGAATTGGTGTCAATTGTTTCACGCGAAAATAAATCGTATTACATTAATAAAAAGCAAACAATTTAAATGTTACTTAGGGCGGAGGCTACGTAATACGTGTACCTAGATAGTTTCGTCTTGCTCTCAACAAATTGCGGGTCAACACGTCGAAAGTTTCGACATGTTGACTTCAAAGTTATTTTTTATAAAATTCAACCTTCATTTCGTTAATTTTTAACTACTGATTTCTTTTTGTTGTTTATGTTTTATAAATATTGTTTTTGTTGACTGGTTTGATATGAAATAGCTTTCGTATAATTAAATACTTCCCTTCTTATTTTCTTCTTGCCCGTTCCGCTAGTCTAATGGTAAATTAATTACGTAGGTAATTCATTAGGTGACTATAACATTTCTGGTCGAATACCAAGTCGTTATACCATAGGTAGTAAAAGTTGCATAAGTACTCTTTACAACGCTGATCTAATCTTCGTGTACATAGGCATGTTAATATTACACTACTTACATATTTTTTATATCTTCTCTGATATTATTTCTTCCTCATCCGCATCCTCTTCCTCCACCTCTTCCTCTTTGTAAAATCCCCATCCTCATCCGCATCCTCATAATTTAAAAGTTATAATTCCTCATCCTCATCCTCTTCCTCATTTATACATCCTCATCAACCCTAATTAGCAGTATTGATAGAGGCGTTAATTGGTACAAGCAACTTAATTAGTTCGTTAGAATATATTACGACAGAACTGTTTTCGATTTGTGCAGAATAGTCTTAAGACTCATCTGTTACACTTTTGGGATATATGTCATAAGAGCTATTTAAAACTGAATTCCTATTTTCTACAAAGTGATGGAAGAAACTTCACTTATGACAGGTGCTTCACATGTTATCAACGTCTGACTCATTTTCATTACTGGTATTTTAAATGATAATTGTATTTTCGGCAACATCAAAATTTGGAGTCTGGTTTTTCTAAGTATTGACTTGAACAACTTCATTAACTTCAACTGACCCTTGAACATCTCCTTGTCTTGCGTTACATACTTCATGTAAATGTTCCTCAGTGGTGATATGCTTAAGAATACCATGAGGAATACTGGAACTTCGTAGGCTAGATTTTGGTTCCCAACCAAAAAGAGCACGAAATGGCGATCTTCCTATAATTTTATGGAAAGATGTATTTTTGCTATACTGCAAAAAGAAGCAGCCCATTGCCCATTTTGTAGAATTATAGTCTCGCATCCAAGCACGTAGCATGTTTTCTACGTCTTGGTTACTCCGCTCAACACTACCCTGACTCTGCGGGTGTCGCGGAGTACCATGTATTATTTTACACTCTGGCTACATTTTGACCATTTCTTCGATGATGTTAGCGGTGAATTCTTTGCCGTTGTCGCTCTGCTGTATATATGGTGCTCCAAATTCTAAAAATATTTTCAGCAATTCAGTGGCAACTTCACTTGCTTTTTTTGAACAGAGTGGTCTTAGATGTATAAATTTTGTGCTGTGATCCTGGTAGTTAAGTAGCCATTTATATTCACCATCTGGTGCTGACTGTAAATCAATCAGGTCGACTTGTCCCCGCTCATTAAAATCTAGAGATATAATTGGTTTAACTACGATACCTTTCTTTGGAATGTTACGTTTGGATTCACAGACAGGACATAATGAGACAAATAAGTCGATTGCTTTTCTCAGAATAATAAATCGATCCTAAATTTGATACTGAATTTTATCTCGACCACCATGTCCGCAGCCTCTATGAATATCTAACAATATGTCGTAATATTCTTCTAACGGTATTACACGCACTGTTGGACTGTCAGGGCTATCTTTTTTTTAAATAAGGTTGTCCACATCACTAATACTCATTACCTCATATTTTTTTGACCAGTAATACTTTGCAGGAGTTTTCCGAGAACCAGATTTCATGGACACCTTAGCATTTTGTAGGTGCCGGATAACCTCAAAAACCATGTCAATTGTCCACGGTTTTTTTAATGATACCGTTTGGGAATCGTAAAACTTTTTTTAATTCACTGTAATAAATGTCTTTAAAATCACAATTATTTGGTGAAAACTCTTTTGAACACGTAGTATTTGCACTGTTTTCAATAACTATTTGTGTCACAATATTACTACTTGACGCCATTTTGTTTGTTTTGATCAACAGCGACGCGTGTGGTAAAAAACAGAACTAAATACTTAAATATGCCGCGGCATTATGTAGACGGCGTTTGAATCGTCAGTTAAATGTTTAGGCATGATACATAATGTCGCGGCAATATACATTTTGCCTTCGGCATTTTACATAACCGCGAGCATTTGTAAACTGATGACGCCGTATGTAAACGGCGGAATCATAGTTACAAAATGCCTGCGACATATATACCACAATTAGTTGTGTCAAGTCTGACTGTATTTTGTATCCATTGAATAAATGATTGTTCAGTCCCACGTGACAAGATCTGTTCTTAGTGTGTGAGATGTATTTTAAATAAAATTTCATTAAATTGGGTGTTTGTTATGATTTGATATCTACATTAACTGCCATGTTTTCAATGCACGGAAACCGTACGAATAAAAACCTGGAAAATATTTTTTGGATAACTAAATGTCGATTTTCCGTATTATATCGTCCCTATTTATAAACTGTTCCACTGCTCTTCACGAGCATTTTCTCATTAGAACACAGTGCACAATGCTGGTTAAATGCGGGTTAACAAACTTCACAAGTCTTTTGAGCACTTCATGAAGAACTCTGAGACATGCAGATTTTCTCATGTTGCTTTCCTTCGTCGTTTAGCAGGCGATCATTAACAACTTTTTTACAAGTAGGTAATTATTTTACAATGTGAAACCGTTGCAACTCCTACCAAATTTTGTTTGTCAATTATTGCGATTAAAAAGTGGCCATGAGTTTTATTGCCCGTTCTTTCTCAAGATTCTACCAATTGCATTAAAACGTGGCAGTAAATGTAGAATCACTCGGTAATTAACTTCGAATAGACGTTTTAAATCAGAAACTTGGCGTAGCAGTCTTTAGTTTTTGATAATAAACGATTACTTCTTTTTAACTACTAGTACTTACTTTACTAATGACACACTTGAGCAATTAATGGTTGGTGACCCCGAATGCCAAGACGGAAGTCGTGTGTCTGACTCGCATCCGGGACAAAGATTTATTTGATGAAGGCGATTATTTGTTCTCTGCCTGAATTTTTGTTTTTAGTATGAATATACTTATTTACAAGTATTTTATCAGTTTTCCTGTTGTCATAGTACAGGATCTGCCTAGTTAGAATCGATTCTGTTTTTTTTCGAACTTCCTAATATTTACTTCTTTGCATATAACATTAAAATCCAGAACTTGCTATGTTTCTAAATGTTGAACAACAAAAAATAACTGCGATGTGAATGCGAGATTACCACAAAGAGTAACAAATTATTGATATTTCTTACTTTTACTTTTATTAAGCACGTGAGTACATACTGTGATGTTAAAAGACGCCAGACCCAAAATTACGTTCTATTGTGTTACACCTATGAACTCAATGTGTTTAATACAAATTTATTTGTTCTCAACCGTAAGTTGCATAAGTGCTGAGCTCAGACCGTTAACCATTGTCCAATTTGCATAACTTATCAATTAACAAGACGTGTCATGAAAACGAAATTGATAATATCAGGCTCGAAATTATTTCAATATAATCCTATTACTACTTGCAAACTATCAAAGTAGTTGTAATTTCTAGTTTCGTTATTGGATGCTATGTAAGTGACAATTTGTACTCCAAACTTACTTAGTCGCTTGGAAATTGTTTGAAAGCTTTGCTTTAAAACCTTTGAACATTTTGAGGAGCTTTTAGGACTGGTAAAATGTGAAAGGGCCTTTAATACTACCGAACGTTTTTTTCATGTTGTAGGTGGTAATATAATTAAGTATTTTCAATCAAATTCAACCTCAAAGGTTAGTTATGTGTCGTATAAATTAAACTATTCGTTTTATAAACTAAATGTTACCCGCGCTCGCAGCTACACGCCTTTTAATTAAATTGAATTGTTTCTTTTGTAATCGTTTCAGCCCGATTCCGTGGGAATTTCGAGAAATCCCTTCTTAGGGCGCATACATGCTTAAGTTCAGAATCTTTTGAACGTAAGGCTTTTGACATTTATGTTTCTTGTGTGAAATTACCAAGGGATCGGGCAGAAATACTAAAATTTAAAAAAAGGGGCGTGCTCAACAACTACTCATGGCCGGTATCATGCATACTGGTCTGGAGTTGTTGAGTCTGAAAGAGCTAGCCGAGGAGTTGGAATGATTCTGTCGGATAGGATGAATGAGTGTGTGAAAGAATATGAATATGTCAATTCTAGGCTTCTTTGGATGCGATTAAAGCTTGGTTTAATGAAAGTCTTTGTTGTGTGTGTTTATGCTCCGGACATGTCAAAACCAGTGAATGTCAGAGAGGAATTCTGGGACAAGGTCAGAGATGTGCTCGCTAGGTGTGAGAATAATGAAAGAATAATTATGTTAGGCGACTTTAATGAATGGGTGGGTGTGTCTCGTAATGGATGTGAAAGGGTTCTAGGGCGATTTGGCGACGAGAGAGTGAATGAAAATGGTGAGAGTTTGCTGGACGTTTGTATGGAGAGAAAACTTGTGGTGACAAAAACTTTGTTTAGTCACAAGTTGATTCATATGTATACATGGCAAAGGCAGACAGAAAGAAGTTTGATAGATTTTGTGGTGGTAGATGAACGTTTGAAAGGAAAAGTGAAAGGTACTAGAGTGTACCGAGGCTTAAATGTGGGTACTAACCATTTTTGGTAGTTAGCCGCATAGCGGGACTAACCACTAAATGGCGCCATCGTCCTCGCATACACTCACCTGCTATAGAAAGAGTGAAAGTTGAAAGATTTGAAGAAGAGGATGTACGTAGTCAGTATAAAGAGCCATTGGAAGAAAGGTTCAAAGAGTTGCTTGAGGAAGATGATTGCGAGATAGAAGAATTTTGGAAAGAGTTTAAGAATGGAGTAATAGGGACAGCTACACAAGTATGTGGCGTAAGCAAGAGGAAGCATGTTAAAAAGATTTGTAATGAATGGTGGGATCAGGAAGTAAGTGGTGTGGTCGCAGAAAAGCGCAAAACCTGGATGGACTTGCTGGCCATAAGAGCCAACAAAAGGGTACAAGGTAGTGTGACTGACAATGAGAGGATAGTGAAAGAAAAGTATGACAGATTGAAATATAAAGTAAAAGAGACGGTAAGAAGAAAGAAAGAAGAATGTAAGGATAAATTTGATAGAAAGTTTTCTCAGCATTTTCGGGCCAATATAAAAATATTCTTGCACTTGGTTAGAACAGCCCGAGGCAAAGCAGGAGATTCGAAAGTTGGTGTGATGAGAGATGTAAATAGAAATATTATAAGAGAGCATGGGGAAGTTTTGGATCAGTGGAAGGTGTATTTTGAGAATTTGTTTAAACGAGGAGAAAGTGACACTAGGAATATAGTAGCGAATGAGGAAGATAATTGTGAAAGTAATATAAGTATGAAAGAGATACGGTATGCAATGAAAAGTATGAAAACGGGTAAAGCTGCGGGATATGATAGGATATCTGCTGAAATGCTCAAGGTAGGCGAAGGCCTCACCGCAAGCCTGCTGTACCTACTTTTCAATAAATGTTGGCGGTCCGGTCGTGTACCAGGTGACTGGAACAAGGCCGTCATTGTGCCACTGTACAAGGGAAAAGGGTCACAGCAGGAATGCAAAAATTATCGCGGTATAAGCCACCTGAGTGTTGTTGGCAAATTATATGCAGAAAGAAAGATACTGAGAGAAGATACTGATTGAAAGAGTGATCTTTCAAACGTACAGTAAAATTTGGGATGTGCTAGCGGGATTCAGAAAGGGAATGGGATGTACGGATCACGTCTTTTCCTTAAGGTGCATTTCAGAAATACCTTAAGTAAACACCAGAAGGTTTTCTGCGCCTTTATTGACCTGGAAAAGGCTTACGATCGAGTGGTGAGGGATGAACTTTGGTCAACACTTTCTGTGTATGGAGTAGGCAGCAATCTGATACGGGCACTTGAATCCTTATATAGGGATTCAAGTGCCTGTGTCAGAGTAAACGGGGCCTACACGGACTGGTTTAACATTGATCGTGGTATTAGACAGGGATGTGTAGCGTCTCCTTGGCTGTTCAATCTATTCATGGACAGTTGTTTGACCGATCTGAAAGGGTCTGAATGTGGATTAAGAATGGGTGAATCTGTGTTTAAGACCTATACTGCTATACGCTGACGACCAGGTTCTTTTTGCGTCGTCAGCGTCTGATTTACAGCATATGGTCACCGTCATGAATGAGGCGTATAAGAAGAAGGGCATGAAAGTGAATGTAAGCAAGACTAAGGTCATGGTCATAGAGATTGAAGACAGTATAACTGAATGTAACATAATGATAGGAGATGAAACCATGAAACCAACCAACCACTAACAAGTGAATGAGTTTGTGTATTTAGGCTTTTTGTTTACGAGAGATGGAAAATGTGAGGGAGATGTTGAAAGGAGAGTGAAAGCAGGAAATAGTGTGAATGGCGCCTTATGGTCCATCATCAGTAGCGAAATTATCCCAAGTAAGGCTCGCCTTGCTGTACTGCAGGGAGTTTTGGCGCCAACACTGATGTATGGTAGCGAATCATGGGTATGGCAGAAGAAGCATGAAAGTAGAATTAATGCTGTGGAGATGAGAGCTTTAAGGAGTATGTGCGGAGTAAGTATGATAGATAAAGTGCGTAACAGTGTGTGTCTAGAATTTTGGCTAGAAGGAGCTGGGATCAATTGCAGCAGATTTGTGGAAGCGTGACTCTATTCATCAGCCCTTGTCAGCCACAACAAATCTCAGACACAACTGTACTGTGTTGCACAGCGAATACAAGTAATCTTAATATTAATGTGTTTCACTTACCCGCTATCCTTGCTGATGTCAGGCTTGAGCTAAATTAGACACATTCATACAAGTATATTGGCCAAAATAAATGAATGAAGTATCTTATACTTAGCTATTAAGCTTCAAACGCGACGTTTTCAGGACACGTTGGCACGTGGAAGTCGATACCAGATTCACAATTTTCACAAATATCAATCAATAGTTCACAATCAATTTACCGTTGCCAGCACTAGATCAGGCGGCGTTCAAGGCGGTTTACACTATTTAGTTCAATTAATCAATTCACACGAAATGCAAAAGGTGTGCTCACAATAAGAGTCGACAACGTGGTAATTTCTCAACGGGAAGCGAACGGAAGTTGACAGTTCAGTGTGACCATTGTCAGAAATTTTCAATAGACTAAACAAAATGTTACTCAATCGATCTAATCGATTTGACTTATAATAAAAACTAATTCTATTTCAAACATCCACCCGCCCCGGACCGGCCTACCGGTCCGCTAATCGGTTGGTAGACGTGATAATGTTGCAACCGCTCTCCTCAGAATCGAACCGTCCACCAAGACCTCAGCAAATCGGGGAACTCCATCAGCCCCAGTTACCAAATGAAGGATGCGCCCCCTGCGCCATCTGAGTGGCGGAAGGTTAGCCTCCTTGATCAAAACGAGGTCACCAATCTTGGGTGGATCGGTCTTGTCGGTCCACTTAACGCGTTGCTGGAGTATGTGCAAATATTCCAAGTTCCAGCGTTTCCAAAAGCTCTGAGTAATCTGGCGTACCAATTCAAAACGCGAGAGACGACCAGGTCTCGTATCAATATAGGGGTACTCAGGCAAGGCGACAAGTGGGCGACCAATCAAAAAATGGCCCGGCGTAAGGGCCTCCAAATCATTCGGATCTGAGGAGTTCGGGCACAACGGCCGAGAGTTCAAAACGGCCTCAATCTTACAAAACACAGTTGCAAGTTCCTCAAAGGTAAGAACAGATTCACCGATTGTCCTGCGCAAGTGTGTTTTGGCCGATTTTACGGCGGCCTCAAATATACCACCCCAGTGTGGACAATTTGGTGGGGAAAACAACCAATTTATCCCACGTCGGGCAAGCCTATCACCTATATCAGCTTTGTTGGTTTCAAGAAAATTAACAACATCATTCAGATAATTATAAGTGCCCTTGAAGTTAGAGCCGCAGTCAGAACGGATCAAGGAAGGCAGCCCTCTGCGGGATACAAATCTGTCAAATGTGGCTACAAACGCCTCGGTCGTAAGCGAGGAGACCAGTTCTAAGTGTACGGCCTTTGTGGAGAGACAAACAAAAACGCACAAGTAGGCCTTGACAGTCTTGCTGTTTAGAAGTGTCGACGTTTTCACCAAAAAGGGACCTGCGAAGTCCGTGCCAACACCGTCAAACGTCCTGCTCTCAGTTACGCGATCTGCCGGTAAGTCTCCCATCAAGGGCTGCATGGTAGAAGCCTTGAGCTTATAGCAAGGGATGCAGCGAAAGACTACACTCCGAATAATTCTTCGGGCAGACAAAATCCAAAATTCGCGTTGCAAAATAGCCAACAAGGCATTACAACCAGCATGCGAATTTTTAAGGTGACGGTCAGTTACCAACAAGCGTACCAAATGACCGTCCTTAGGTAACAAAAGGGGGTGACGTGCTCCGTAAGGGAGGTTGGCGTTCTTGAGACGCCCTCCAACGCGCAAGAGACCCGTATCGTCCAAAAAGGGGTTCAATTTAGATACAGCTCCCGATAATTTCGATCTCCCTGACGTAAGGATAGCAATCTCCTTTTCAAAATGCGCCAATTGCACAGAACGAACCCAAAAGGTGAGGGATTCCTGTCGTTCCTGTGGTGAGATAAACGGTGTCAGTCGTTTCTGTTGTGGGTGCCTAAAGTTAAAAACAAAACGCTTTATCCAAGCAGTGACACCTAACAACTTGTCGAGGGAGCTGTAACGATTCAACAAAAAATCGGGGTCGAAGGCGCATTCCACCTTCTCAAGAGCGAGTGTTCGTAGACCCGGCAAATTAGAAGTATTCAAAACTGGCGTTCGAGGCCAATCAATTTCTGGTCGACTCAACCATTCCGGACCCCACCACAGCGAATGACCTATCAAACTAGGCGTCAAGCATCCGCGCGAGGCACAATCAGCGGGGTTGAGCTCACCTGGCACGTGTCTCCAAACCAGCGTGACTTCGGATTTTTGGATTTGGGAAACGCGATTAGCGACAAATACCTCCAAGGTGTGGACAGACGCCTTCAACCAACAAAGTACAATTTGGCTGTCTGTCCAGGCGTTGGTCCCACTAATACAAATGCTTTTACCCAAAGTACTGGACACGTGGTTCAACAAGCGTACAAGAAGGGCTGCTCCGGAGAGCTCCAATTTCGGAATGGTCAGAGATGTCCGAAGGGGTGCAACCTTGCTCTTTGCCATGATCAGGGAAACCCTCACCTGACCTGAGGCACTGACTGTGCGCAAGTACACCACGGCGGCGTGACCACGTTCCGAGGCGTCACAAAACCCGTGAAGGGTGGCCTTGTACTTCCCGGGAGGAAGGATGGGACGAGGCAAGGAGATCTCATTGACGGCAGGAAGTGAGGATACAAAAGAGGTCCATTCCTCAACAAGAGTGCCGTGCAGAGGTTCGTCCCAGGTCAATCCTGCTGTCCAAAGCTTCTGCAAGAAGCATTTTGCCCAAAATATGATAGGACAGATCCAACCGTTCGGATCAAAGGTTCTGGCGACAGTAGACAATACGAGACGTTTAGTCCAAGAACACGGCAATTTCAAGTCTACGTTATATGTAAAGATGTCTTGGACTGGTCTGTACTGAACGCCGAGAACAGCCATCATGGCGGGGTTGTCAACAATCTCAAATAGATGTGGATCTTGCTGATGATCCTCTGGCAAGCCTTCCAAAAGCGCTGGTGAGTTGGAAATCCATTTACGCAACTCATAACCAGCGGAGGCCAAAATACCTATCAATTCGTCCTGCAGGAGGATCGCCTCGTCCACTGTGGAGGCGCCCGAGCAAATGTCATCGACGTAAATATCGTCTTTCAAGATGGCGGAGGCTCGTGGGAAGCGTAAGCCTTCGCGGTCTGCGAGCTCCCAAAGAGAACGTATTGCCAAGTAGGGGCTTGACCTTAACCCGTACGTATTAGTATTGAGCTCGTAGACGACCATGGGATCGCGAGGAGACTCTCTCCAAAGGATCAGCTGGAAGCGACGGTCATCAGGGTGGATAATAGTCTGCCTGAACATCATTTTTATGTCGGCCACAAAGACAACCTGATGTCGTCGGAAGCTGGTGATGACGTCACAAAGGTCCTTGACCAACTTGGGACCAGAATGCAAGCACTGGTTCAAGGATACGCCTGTTGAAGTCTGCGCAGAACCATCAAACACTGTGCGCAGCTTGCCAGTCGATGGCTTCAATACCGCATGATGCGGGAGAAAGTAATGCTCCACCGAACGCCAATCCAAATTTGACACAGACATGTGTCCCAACTGTTCATATTCCCTCATGAACTCAATGTACTTCTGTCTGAGCTCCGGATCACGACCCATGCGACGCTCCATAGCCAACAATCTCTTTTCGGCTAAAGGTCGTGACTCACCAAGCGGAGGCCGAACAGACAGAAAGGGCAGCTTCGTGATAATCCGACCAGAACGGAGTCGACCAGTGTTGTTCTGGAAGAACAGCTCGCACTCCTCATGTTCTGGATTCAAACGGGCAACTTGAGGGGGCTCCTCTACCTCCCAAAACCTCTGAACTGCATCAGAGAGAGCAGAGCCTACAGCCAACAAATTATCAAGTTCGGGTGGAGGGGGGTCCCTAGGTACAGGTCCCATCAAAGCAAATCCAAATATGGTCGGGATGGCAGTCAAACCATTTGGCACCAAGACCCTTTTCCCACCAATCAAAATTCCACCGAGGACATCAGAGCCAATCAACAAGTCGATTTGTCCCGGTGTGTCAAATTTGGGGTCTGCCAGTTCCAATCCCGATGTCAAATTCACCACAGCAGCAGGTAGCTGCTTCTGTGGATGCATACCCAAAATATTCTTCAGCACAATAGCCGAGGTTTTAATCCTCGGGTGTGAAGATTCAACAGGGCCAAACAAAACCTTAACTTGCCCTTCAACATTAGAGGCTACGTCACCTATGCCCCGTATACAATTTGGAAAAGAGCCAATATTTAATTTAACCTGCCCTACCAAATAAGTGGAAACAATGCAACCTTGTGAACAGAGGTCCCCGTGGGTCCCCAGACCCTTACAGCAACCGTTGGTAGGATAACGGTCTCAATGGGGGAGGTTGGCGTTATAGGGCAGGAGTTAATTACCTATTGTTGCCTGGGCGGCGACCGTTGGCCAGGACCAGGCAAGTCAAAGCGAGGGTGCGGCTTGAAGTCCTCAAAGGCGCGATGACTCGATCCGCGTGCCATCTGTGGGGGGTCATAATGACGCACCCGCCCAAAACGAGGTGGGCGCGAGTCAAGGCGGGGACGCTCCGCCAAAGGAGGGGAATACCTGGGGCAGCAGTCATGGTGCTGGTGACGCTGAACAGCACATTCAGGTGCGCGAGAGAGAGGAGGCGTGCGCACGCTACGGTTCTCCAAGCGGGGTGAGTGGCGATAATTGAGCGAGGCGACTCTCGGCTACGCGCCGGTGAGCCTCAGCTGCCACCTTCAAAACACCCGCCCGTGCGCGGCGTCGGCTGGTTGGACAAGCGGCCAACCTCTCTGGCATTCATACAGAGAATGTCCAAATGCTGTCCTCCACAGTGAGGACAGGGGCGAGAGTTTGGGCAGTCTCGCTGGTAGTGGGACCCCAAACAAGAGAAGCAAAGGCGGCGGGCATTCGCGATGCGCCTACGAGAGGCGACATGTAGGTCCAAGAATGCCCTACAACTGGCCGTTCTGTGCCCCGTGACCTTGCAGTAGGAGCACTCCGCTGGGCTCTGCGTGACCGCAAAGCGAGGAGGGCGCCGGTCAACATTGGCTCGGGTGTGACCGCGAGCCTGCTCCTTGACCTTGGGCGGCTGCGTCTTAGCCGGCGTATCACCACCGGAGTTGTCCAAGACCCGGCACTCATCCTCCAGGAACTTCTCCAGGTCAGCAAAGGGGGGCAGATGGGTCGCGCTATCCCCACCAAAGCGCTGTTCAAAACGCGACCTCAGGTCGGCAGGCAGCTTCTTCAGCACAATGTGCACCAATAGATAGGACCATTGGTCCACGGGCAGGTCAAGGCACTTAAGTGCGTTGATGGCCACCAAAAGCGGGTTCAACAGTTGGGTGCGCAACCCAGAGACCCGGGTCAGCGTCGGCAAGCCCAAAATCTGCTCAATGTGCGTGTCGGCGAGGCCACGCTTATTACGGTACCTACGGGTGATAAGGTCCCGAGCCGTCTGGTACGCCTCGTCAGACACGGGCAGATGCTGGATGAGGCCCTTTGCCTCCCCATCCAGTACCGACATTAGATAGGCCAACTTTTGTGCCGGCCGAAGGTCAGCCCTATCATGGACTAGGCTGTCGAACAAATTAACGAAGCCCAGGTAGCTTCCTAGGCAGCCATCAAAATGGGGGAGGTCCAATGTAGGGAGCCTACTCACCAGCCCCGGTGCTGACCTAGGAAGCTCCTGCTTCAGGCCGGGTTGCCCTTCCCTATCGGCAACTAGTTGTCTCGCAGTATTGGAGACAGCATCATACAGGTCTAAGACCTGGGCATAGTCTTCGCTGACCTTATTTCGCTGGTCAGCGGTGAAATCATTGATTGACACTTCAAGACAGCAAGTGCTGAAAGTGCGGAATTGCTGTTCCACACTTGCCAGGCGATCATCAATCCGCTCGTACCTCTGAAGTAAGGCCTGCTGGCGATCAGGCCGGTTCACTAAAGCATTGGCCGAGGCAAACCAGCGCAGATCTGATGCAATAGCACCAGCAGCCGCACGCAAGTCCTTGATAGCTGACATAATCAAAATTTCAAAGGAGCCCGGACAAGCGTTAAACAATATTAACAATCAAAACTTAATTTTTCTCAATTCTTTGAAACCAACAAAGTATTAGCCTGTTTACTGCAAGTGCAGGCAAGTGACAGGTATTTACTGCCCAACAAAATTAAAGGTTTCAGTATATTGAAACAAACACAAAAGTTATCAAAGTTATAACTTATAACAAAGTAATAAAGTTGAAACTTCAACTTAATTAATTAATTATTTGCAACAGACAGACTAACTGTGTTATTTATGATATACAATAGGAAGTAAGCACAGAATATGTGTTACCTAACAATATTATCTTTATATTATAACAAAACAAAGTTTATTAATGTGACCCGCCCAAGTGGCAAGGTCAAGTTGGTTGTTATGTTTATGAATATATGCAATAAACTAAATTTACTAAATTTATTGATACATACAGCTGTTATGTATCCAAACAAACTGACTTATTAATGCAACAACAAATTTAAGTTAGATTTTCCAACAATACAAATCAACAATTACTGATTGAGGTTATGTGACAATGTGTTTCAAATTATCTAGGTCAACTTATACAATTAAATATTATGTATTTTAGACAATAACTGACCTGACAAACACTACAATACTGTCTACAAGGTGATAAGATACAAATTTACAATATAGGCAGTTAACCACGCTCTTGCTATCAAAAAATTATGTCTAGAATTTTGGCTAGAAGGAGCTGGGATCAATTGCAGCAGATTTGTGGAAGCGTGACTCTATTCATCAGCCCTTGTCAGCCACAACAAATCTCAGACACAACTGTACTGTGTTGCACAGCGAATACAAGTAATCTTAATATTAATGTGTTTCACTTACCCGCTATCCTTGCTGATGTCAGGCTTGAGCTAAATTAGACACATTCATACAAGTATATTGGCCAAAATAAATGAATGAAGTATCTTATACTTAGCTATTAAGCTTCAAACGCGACGTTTTCAGGACACGTTGGCACGTGGAAGTCGATACCAGATTCACAATTTTCACAAATATCAATCAATAGTTCACAATCAATTTACCGTTGCCAGCACTAGATCAGGCGGCGTTCAAGGCGGTTTACACTATTTAGTTCAATTAATCAATTCACACGAAATGCAAAAGGTGTGCTCACAATAAGAGTCGACAACGTGGTAATTTCTCAACGGGAAGCGAACGGAAGTTGACAGTTCAGTGTGACCATTGTCAGAAATTTTCAATAGACTAAACAAAATGTTACTCAATCGATCTAATCGATTTGACTTATAATAAAAACTAATTCTATTTCAAACAGTGTGATACGGGAAAAGTGTGGTCTAAAAGAAGATGTAGTGACAAAGATTGAAAAAGGAATGTTGCGTTGGTTTGGACATTTGGAACGGATGGATGAAAGAAGAAATACGAAAGGAGTGTGTCGTGCGAGAATGAATAGAAATGTCGGTAGGAGACAGGCGGATGTATGCCGACCAAATAGGTGACGTACTAAAAAAGGGCCAAATTAAAAGTACCCATAACCGACGCGCATGCATGATGAGGTTAATGAATGTCGAGGAAGCGAAAGAGGTATGTTTGAACCGAAGCATGTGGCGTTCCATAGTCTCTGCCTACCCCAATGGGAGACAGGCGTGACGATATAGATAGATAGATAGATGGGCGTGCCTAGCAGCATCCTCTATTTTTATACTAAAATTTTAATCATTCTTTGACGGTAATTATTTTAATATATTTCGACACACAGACGCTCCTGCATGCAAAACCGTCAGCGATGGCGAGGTGTACGGAGCTCTCAAGATGGAGACGGTGGTGCTACAATGCGTGGTGGACTCCAGTCCTGCGCCGACGTACTTCAGCTGGTTCTTCAACAGCTCAGGGGAACAAGCAGAGATATCGCCAAGGTTCGTTTGAATACTCTCTTTAATTTCTATGAGTATCTATGATAATTGTGTAAACATAGATGGATTTTTGGAAAGTTTTTATGCATGTTTGATGTATCGAAAGTGGTAGGTATTCAAATATTTTAATGAATTTTGACACGTGGCCCAGGCAGTATTTAAAAATCAATGCGCAATTGGAACAAAAAAATTATATTTTCTTTAAGCATCTTTATTTTTTTTAAAACACCTTCCACCTCCTTTCCTGACACTAGGTTGCAATTCTGTGCCGTAATTTACAAATATTTCACCAACGGACATTAAAAACACCCAGACTCTGATCACACAAAGTGACGTCTCAGAAGGAATCAAACTCATGACATTCAGCACAAATAGCGAAGCGACAATTCAAACCACTACGCCATCCGTCCAGTCCATATGTTCAGTATCTACAATAATAATCAATGTATTTTCGTGCAATTTTTCATTCTATACTGTGTTATGTAGCCAGCAATAAAAAATATGTAATGGGGCATAATGCAGAATTGACGCCGAAATGATTTATCTTTGGTTATGGTGGCAATGATATTACTTTTTTAGGTTCATAATATGAGAAGTTCGTAGTGTGAATCATGATGCAGCATTTTGTGGTGTAAAATGGCGTAGACGAATATGGAACAATGAATACTTTAATAACAAGTATTAACTTATTTCTTTAACATATTAATAAGCAATTACAATACACCGACTAAACCTAAAAGTAATCTACGAATAAGAAATGAGAAGGAGAAGGGAAAAGCAATACTAATACGATTAATACCGCAATCGAAAAAGCTCTTATAACTTGATTTATTATTGATATAGATTTATGCACGGGTGAATCTACCACCCGCGTTATATTATAAACCTATAACTTTTTACACTTCACAATGTGCATTTCAATATTCAAAATGATTGGTTGAGCAAATAAGGTGCAAGAGCGTTACAAACACACACACACTCACACCCACACGCACTGAAAATTATTTTATCTCGTTCACTATAATTAGCCACAAAAACAATAGGTATCAACAGTTTTACACGAAATAAAGAAACGCTGTATTTACTTAATACTGTTTATTAACTAACCGTAATTATTATGCTATTGTACCAAAATATTAATGTTTATTGGACATCGCTAGTTTGATACGTATAAACAACTCCAAGGAAGTAGAAAATTTGACTCCGATACGGTCTCAAAACCAACTTAACTTTCATATATGGCAAAATGGTGCGTACACTCTTGTAATAGAACAACGAGCAAGCGAACTTCAAGTACCATGCTCGACGTTTGGTTAAAATTCGATTTCACAAACCAAAAATCCTACAAGAGTAATATTACGTAGGATGAAACGCAGTACACGTGTCCTGTAATTAAACCAAGAGATAGAAAACGATAGTATTACGTCAACCACAATGTTAAACATTTTCAGGAACGTTCATCATCATCGTCATCAGCCTATAGTCCACTGCTGGATATAGGCCTCTCCAATAATATTAATATAATATACTGTGACACATATACAACAACATCTAGTCCCAAACTAAGTTTGAGAATTTGAAGAACTAGACAATAAAAAACTTACACATACTTTTATTTTTGTAAATACACATGTATATACGTATTATATATAGGTACACCAAGACAAAAACAAACATCCGTTCATTCACACAAATGTTTGTCTTAAGCGGGAATTGAATCCATGACTTTCAGCGTGGCAGTCATGGCCTTAGATTAATGACATGCCACTGATCTCGGGAACGTTACAGACGCGTTATATAGAGATTTTCGTGTATCGTACCATTTGTAAGAATGTTACATTACAAGTAAATGCTGAAGTTTGTACTCACCATTAGATTATGACTTAACGAGTAGAAAGTTTATGGGTCACATTAATATTTTGTTATTTATGCAGAAATGTTGGCATTCAATTCGTACGTAAAACTGTGTCGAAAATATTGTACATTAAAATGATTTTTCTGAAAACGAACTGGATAAGAATGGGTTAGTAATTAGTTTTCTTGATATATGTTTATAGAGATTATGTTGAATATGTAAATCTAGTTCTAGTCTAGTTATAAAGCCATGGGTAGATCGGACATTGAAATTGGCCGTAAACCACCACGGTGTCCATTGACGTCTTGTAGTGGCGCACGCCACTGAACGACCATGGGAGAGACCCACATATATGTAGTGGACAGACCTACATATATGTAGTGGGTGAAGACTAAAGATTATGAATATGACTATTATTTTACTGTCTTGCATTTAATCCTATTTAAGATCTTTTGTCAGGGTGAACGACATTGAAGTAATCCAATGTCACCTTATTTGTTTATGGAGTGCTATAAAATGTTTTAGCCGCGCTCGTACAGACGTGACTTTATTTCAAAATAAATACAGTAAAATGAAGTTAGTTTGCTATGGCATGGCAGCATGTTACAGAATTATTGAATAATTTGAAATGACGAAAAATACTGTTAAAATGTTTATAGTAACGTTTATCAAATCATACAATGTTTATTGGGATTTTACTTTTTTTTTTATTGCTGCTAGTGGCAGACGAGCGAACGGCCCATCTGATGGTAAACGGTAACCGCTGCTCATGGACTTCGCTAATGTCAGGGTATACACAGCAAAGCCGCTGCCTACCGTGAAAGTAATGCTCTCTTTAAACCTCGTTTGAAGAAGGACTAGTCACTTATAGAAAAGACTTTATGCAGTCTTATTACTTTGGGGTCAAATAACTCATAATAAGGTACATGATATAACCATTGATATACAAAAAACCCAAGTCCTGGTTGTGCAAAACTAGTTATAGTTATGATAATGATCGTAGTATTTTGTAAATTCAACGAAACATACCTACTTGTCTTAAAGTTTTATTTACGTTACCGTAACATTTTGGTATTTAACGGCTGCGCCGGGCGACCAACGATACAGAACTATTTGAAAAAAAATGTGCAAGTTCGAGTCGGACTCGCGCACGAAGGGTTCCGTACCATCATCTTTAAAAGAAAATCACGTTCGTTGTATGTATACTTAAACACTTTTTAAGTTTCTACTTATTTATTAAGATCGAGTAACAAATTGCTTAAAAATTACGTTTGTTGTGTGGGAGTTATTATTTACTTTTTTTTTTACTTATTTATTTTGAAAGGTAATATACAACTACATATTCTGCGAAAATTTAAAGCGTCTACCTGTTACAGTTAGTAATTTTGAGCAAAAAATACGAAAAAAAACACATTTTTTTCACCTTAATATTTTCATTTTTTTATTTTAGTATTCGTTGTTATAGCGGCAACCGAAATACATAATTTGTGCAAATTTCATCTTTCTAGCTACCACGGTTTATGAGATACAGCTTGGTGACAGACAGACGGACAGACAGACAGCGGAGGCTTAGTAATAGGGTCCCGTTTTTTACCTTTTAGGTACGGAACCCTAAAAATATGTAAGTGCAGGACACTAATGTATCAAAGGAAAATATAGATAATATTTTACGCTGATCAAACACACGCAGTGTATAACAAAAATTTGTAAAATATTTAAAAAAATACACATAACGTTTAATACTTTAAACCAAAATCCATTAAGGCGCTTTTAGACAATACAACAATTTTACCATAGTTTCAAATATTTACTATTTTTTTACCAAACCCATTATTTAGAGTGTCACGCCTGTATCCCCGAAGAAGTAGGCAGAGGTGTAAAATTACACCCACATTTCGTCATGAATTTTTGTTTTCTACGTAATAGGGGGCGAGCTTATTGCCGTTACCGAGCACATCACCAGACCTACTGATACTGAGAATTCGGAAAAACTTAGTAACACTTTTGCCCGACCCGGGAATTGAACACGGCACCTCCGATCAGCAGTCGCATACGCTATCCACTGGAGCACGGATTGATACTGATTTAGCCTTTTTTAATTTTCTTACCAGTTTATACACAAGCCACGGGAACACCTCAACTCTTCGGTATACCCCGAGCACCGATATGGACTTCGGGAATATTCTGTGCTCCGCCACCAACATCGTCGGCAGGCAAGAAGCGCCGTGTCCCTACAAGCTTGTTGCTGCAGGTAAGAAATCACTTGTAATATGATGTAGCGGACAGATACTGTGGCAAAGAATAAGTCAGTAAACTTGGAAGTTACAGAATTGACAAAATACTGGCAATCAACTTCTAATGAAGCTTCATTAGGATGTTTTCTTGGAGTTATCACAAATCATATGAATATATTTGAAAAATTTGGCTGTATCTAGTTTATAATACAAACGTCAAACATAAAAATATGCTTTTTAAGCATGATACATTTTTCTTATACATGTTGATGGTCTAGGAGGCGGCTAGGACCGTACAAAAGTCACGTTAGTATTTTTGTAACTGGTCCCCATAATCTGTAATTTTATGACCACGGCTGACATACATCATAGCTATGCTGAAACCTGGCACAAATTTAATTACAGGTTCCTTTTCATATTTCATATTTATGTAACTGAAACAGAATAAAAAAAAGATTCAAAGTATTATAGTTCAATTTAAAATTGTTTCTGCGCGAACCACTTCTTCAGATGTACTCCGTGTTAGCAGGTAACCCCACGCCTCTGCAGAACTGCTCTATAGTGAATCAGAGCTATACTCTGCTGGTGGAGTGCTTAGAAGGCCTCGATGGAGGCCTCCCCCAGGTGTTCTATATGGAAGTGTTAGAACTACCTTCTCTGATGGTGAGTGGTCACTATTTTGATTGATAAGACAAGGAATTTGGGTTATAAATTATGATTTTGATATTCGTATCGAACACTTCGACCCCTTCTTGCAGACACTGCTTGCAGACAGAGTAAACTAGACAAATTTATGCTTAAAATAATATATGTTTTATTTTAATAATATATTCTAACTACATTCACACAACACCATCTAGTCCCAAACTAAGCATTAATTATTATTTTAGCACATATTTTAATTAAAATATGTGCTAAAAGTAACATTTATTCACTACGAGGCAAGCAACCGTGATCGTGAAATCAGGAGCACTTTAACCTCAATCCATTGCACTAGTTAATTTTCCACGGATAACTAAAATAATATATTATTCTTTTTCCTAGCGTTATCCCAGATTCAACCTGAGGTCCGCTTAATAGTCTAACCAGATTTGGCTGAATATTAGCCTTCCATAGAGCGACTGCCTGTCAGACCTCTGCAACCCGAAGAGATAGCGTTATTCCATAGTTAAGACTACTGACTCCTTATGACAACTGCCAAAGATCTTCATGACAGCCGGGACCGAGGTTAAGGCTTCGGTCCCGGCTGTCATGAAGTGCGTTCATGCTCTCAGAGTGTGTTGTTGATTTCAACTTACGTTACTTGCCTGCATTAATCTGTTTAACAACTTGCCTGCTTCTTCATTAAATGTTGATCGTGTATAAATATTGTATTTTACATTTGTACACCGTTAAATACGGTATATCATAGAGAACTGTCACAATCGTTTTAAGATCTCACTGCTTGTATTTATAGCAAATGTATGTGTACCTGTGATAACAAATAAATTATTTTGATTTGATTTGATTCTTTTCATGTGAATTTATTTTCCTACGAAATATTGGTCGTTTTCTCTTTTAATAGTTACTTTTTACTATTTCTACGGGATATATACCACGTACCTTTGTTTTGAGTAAGCGATATTTCGGCACTGTTGCAAGCGCCATGTTCACGGATATACTGAAGTATTGCGGGTGTATGAATATTATAAACAAGTGAACCGGTCTACCCGCTTTCTTACTCGTTTATTGCGCGCACAACCACTACCACCGTTTTCACTTTCACAATGTACTCGATCGCGACACACTGTACTCACTACGTCGGCTCGTGATTTAAGTTTTTGTGGTTCACGGGTTTTGCATAGACGTACCACTGGATGCCAGGTATTCGACAGTTGAAACCCATCTTCTCTATTGAAGTTTTTATACTTTTTAATTTCAATAGCTTCTTTAACCATTCTAGGTATATAGTGGCGTTCTGTCGACAGCACCTGAGGGTTATGTAACTCAATCCAATGGTTCGTACCCGAGTCTAGGAGATGTTGAGCTATTGCCGACTTCTGAAGTGCAGTGGAACGTTTACCAAAGCCGACTTTGATAACTGTGACCGAATCACCTATCTACAGGCACAGCGTTCGCGAGAACTGAGTGCCTTGAAACATGAACGTAAGTTTGAATTGTTGATAAGTAAACAAAAAACAACTACCCCCTACCATGAAAACTCAACTAATCAACGAACAGTTGTTAACTTATCTGGTAAAACGTTGACCGAAGCGGCACTCACCATCTTACAGAGAGGGTTAAACTTTGCTCCAACACCAAGTCATATTCCATATGAAAAAGTAATCGGCACGGTAGAGGAGGTTATTCGGTGAAACAAAATACCCTCTGAAGAGGCGGAAGTATTGCGACAAGATGTCGCAGTCTGTTTACGTCGAGCAAAACTACCTAAACCAAACATAAACAAGGCTGAACGTGTCGCTTTACGTGAACTTCGAGAGGATGACAGCCTGCTCATCCTAAAGGCTGATAAAGGAAACGCGACGGTCATCGTGGACGTTACGGAGTATGATGAGAAAATGCGTCATTTGTTAAGTGACACTAATACTTATAAAAAAGTAAGTTACAACCCGACCGCTAGGTTGAATCGAAGTACTCGGAAAATTATCAAGGAGTGCCAACACGCGATAGCGACATATTTATTACGACCCAGAAATGTCACACCCCCGAAACTATATGGATTGCCAAAAATTCACAAGTGCAACGTTCCGTTACGGCCAATAGTTAGTCAAGTAGATTCTCCAACTTATGAACTGGCTAAACACGTTGCGAAAGTTTTGCAACCTTTAGTAGGTGGAACAGCATCGTATCTAAAAGACTCCCGGCGTTTCATAGAGATCGTACGTCAGAGCAACGTAAGTGATAAAGATGTGATGGTCAGTTTTGACGTAGAATCACTCTTTACAAACGTGCCGATAGCAGATTGCATGGAAGTTATTCGACGTAAGATCGGTGAAGATCGTGTTGCTATAGTATATGCTGACCTTGTACATCATTGCCTGACCACGAATTATTTCATATACAGAGGTGAATATTACCTACAAATCGATGGCGTAGCAATGGGCAGCCCGGTAGCTCCAGTGGTAGCCAACCTATGGATGGAACATTTTGAAAACCAAGCCATTGCTACTGCTCCATCTAGTGTGAAGATTTGGAAACGGTATGTGGACGATATTTTTTGTATATTGGAAGGCAATGAACAGGTAGTACAACAGTATTTGGCGCATTTAAATAGTATCCACGCTAAAATGTGCTTCACGTATGAAATATAAAGGGACAGAAGAATGGCGTTTCTTGACGTGATGGTTGGTGTACGATCTGACGGTTCTCTTAGCCACTCTGTACACAGAAAACAACGCATACAGACCGCTATCTACACGCTGACTCGCATCATCATCCACGTCAACTGAACTCAGTTATAACGTCACTTACCAACCGGGCATACAGCTTGTGCGACGAAGAACACTTAAATGAAGAACTAGCACACATAAGTGACGTTCTACGAAAGAACGGGTACAACGGACGTGTCAAACCACCTAGACACACTCAAAAACACCTCGACTACAAGGTAGAACGACAACCAGCGTACTTACCGTACGTCAAAGGAGTGACAGATAAGGTCTCTAATATCCTTGAGAAGGTTTCTGTTAAAACTATCTTCACTCCTTTGAAGAAACTGTCACAATACCTAAGAACGCCAAAGGACAGTTTCCCCTTGGAAAAGCCGGGTGTATACAGAATTGACTGCAGCTGTGGGAGTTCTTATATAGGACAAACGAAACGCACCATTTCCTGCCGCATCAAGGAACACATCAGGGCAGTCAAAAACAATGAACCACACAAGTCGGCAATAGCTTAACATCTCCTAGACTCGGGTACGAACCATTGGATTGAGTTACATAACCCTCAGGTGCTGTCGACAGAACGCCACTGTATACCTAGAATGGTTAAAGAAGCTATTGAAATTAAAAAGTATAAAAACTTCAATAGAGAAGATGGGTTTCAACTGTCGAATACCTGGCATCCAGTGGTACGTCTATGCAAAACCCGTGAACCACAAAAACTTAAATCACGAGCCGACGTAGTGAGTACAGTGTGTCGCGATCGAGTACATGGTGAAAGTGAAAACGGTGGTAGTGGTTGTGCGCGCAATAAACGAGTAAGAAAGCGGGTAGACCGGTTCACTTGTTTATAACATTCATACACCCGCAATACTTCAGTATATCCGTGAACATGGCGCTTGCAACAGTGCCGAAATATCGGTTACTCAAAACAAAGGTACGTGGTATATATCCCGTAGAAACAGTAAAAAGTAATTATAGTGACCACGATAGTTTAAATTCTTTTAATAGTTAGTTGAAAATATAATCATATTTTCTTTAATCAAATCTAAATGTTTCTTTGCAAAGTATAAATACATCATATTATTAAAATGAACTAGCTAATATTTCTCTAAAGTATCAAAATCTAAATTGTCTTACGATTTTGCACACGTATTTATTATGTAGCAGAATATTATTTTAATCACCTAAGTGCGGTTAAAATCCCCACAATATTACATCTAAATATATAAAACTCAAAGGTGACTGACTGACATAGTGATCTATCAACGCACAGCCCAAACCACTGGAGGGATCGGGCTGAAATTTGGCATGCAGGTAGATGTTATGACGTAAGCATCCGCTAAGAAAGGATTTTGATAAATTCTACCCCCAAGGGGATAAAATAGGGGATGAAAGTTTGTATGAAACTTTGTCAATTTTAAACCGATCGGGCTGAGACTTTACATGCATACAGCTATTATGACTTAGGCATCCTTTAAGAAAGGATTTTGATAAATGCCACCCCTAAGTGGATAAAACAGGGGATGAAAGTTTGTATGAAACTAAGTCAATTTTAAACCGATCGGGCTGAGACTTTGCATGCATATAGCTACTATGACGTAGGCATATCCATAGAAAGGATTTTGATAAATTCTTCCCCTAAGGGGATAAAATTGGGGATGAAAGTTTGTATAAATCTTCTTAGATTTTCGACTGATTGAACTAAAATTAAATATTGGAGCTACTATGATGAAGACGTCCGCTTAAATAGGATTTTGATAAATTCAACCACCATGGGGTTAAATAAGGGATGATGGTGGATATGAACATATTAGTTTGAACTATCAGTACCTAATGGAACGAATAAATTAAGATTAACAGAATAATTTTAGTTCTAAATGTTGACAATAGATAACGTTTTGCAATTACGTCATTTTTCTGAATCGCGGTCAATAACGTCATTTTGTTAATGTGGCGTATATATAGTGTGGGATTTTGCAAATGTGGTATTTTGTGAATGTGGCATTGTGCGCCTAACTCTACGGGTATCTACTCGTGATACAACAATTGATTTGCCTAACATATTCCTATGCATATTTTGATTTTCAACAAGCTCTGCTTAGGTGTTCGCTCAGATAAGACAGCGCATGTTTTATTTTTTAAGCCCCTTAAACTTTTTCCCTGACAGGTTATAGAATTACGCCCATAAAAAATACACTTATTGAAGTGTCACTATCTGTATATATATATTATCTTAATATATAAAATCCTTGCGTTACTGACTGATTGACAGACACGCTACAGCCGAAACTATTGGGCGCAGGAAGCTGAAATTTGGCATGTATGTTTCTTGGGGAACGTAGGGGTGCACTAAGAAGGGATTTCCCGAAATTCCCACGGGATCCGGAAGAAACAGTTAATGTGCGTTAATTCTCCTTTGAGGGACATGCCGATCACCCATTTTAGACCTTCTTTACTGTAAGAAACAAATAAAACCTGTAAATAATATATCCACTAAGTTAATCAATAACTATGCACAATAGCTACGAAAAAAACATTCAAATCAATTTTGATATTAAGAAAAAAATACTTACACGAACGGGCGCGCGATGAGCAAAATGCCGCGCTTCACGATACACCACTCACAAACCCATCACCACGCACTCCTGGCGGCGCTGAAGAGCGCGGCAGTTGCGTCAGGAGAGAGGGGGTGAAATTTTAGGAAGGTACTGAGAAGCTTGTAGTGACACAGTTTAGCTAACGTTGAAATTCACAGCAATGAATTTATGCGTGAGCAAAATGCTCACAGCGCGCCTTCCCACGGGTTAACCGCATCCATTTTACTTATGACGTGAAATAGTACTACATATCTTTTGTGGGCCTTTTCCTTGAACTTCTTAGAAGAGAGGTCTGTGCAAACAAGATATTGTATAAAACGCGAAATGTGTCGCAGTTGACCCTAGTTGTGGATACTATAGCTACGTTCATAATATAATGTTACACTTGTGTAAAGATAACTATGTATTTTTAAATTTTTACGCGTATATTTCTTGCGAATATTTTATAAAAAAATATTGTTCTAATATTAAAATGTTGAGTTAAATGTTTAGTTTATTAACATGAGAATTTTTTCATTAAATTTTAAATAAATACAGTCAAATCATTAAAATGGTCTCCTACAAAGGCTGGCTGACCTGCTAAGTGGCAGTACGTGTGGAAGTTCCGATCATAGTTCTTTATTAAGCAGAAGTAATTGACTTCCTTGCACTTGTTTTCATCAAACTACACAAGAAATGTTTGTTACAAGTTTGATAATTCTGTGTATCCATGTATATGTCTTAGGCATCGTAGGCCTAAATAAATGGCGCTTGATCAAGTTTGCTCTTATAGCTAAGGGGCTGACGAGCAAAAAATCTATATGATTTGTTCATGTGGCGGACTTTATAAATAGCGGTAATTATGCGATAAGGAGTATTGAGAACCGCGCCTGCCACCATTAAATATAAAATTAAAAATGTTTACAAAAACAGGTATACTAAGTCATTTGCTCATGTCTGCCTCTAAGGCTGATGTTTAGAAACCTTGTCAAAATGAAAAAAACGAATAGGCTGACTATCTAGGACTCTGACTTTTGAAGTTATGAATTTTAAAACACGTTTTAATAATTAAAAAAAATATATATAAAATGCACGCTTGGCAAACCTGCAGTGTTCCTTTAAAAACCCCGTTAACAACCGCGGAAAAATAGTCTGCCACCATCGTAGTGCTGCGTTTTCAATTAAGACCGCTTCAGAAATGTCGGCAAAAAATGGTTTATATCATTTGCTCGTGTCTGCCTGTTTGACCGTTGTTCATATTGTTTATATTAAGAAAGACCATAAATGAGGCAGACCTAGACACCTAGGCCACTGAAAGGTCAAGCATTCAATCAACAGATGGGTGTTTACAAAATATTAATAAAAGTAAATAATGTTCACACGCACACACACACACACACACACACCTACTTCCGACGATAGCGACGATGGCGACATACATACATACATAGACTTACGCCTGTTTCCCCGAAGGGGTAGGCAGAGGCATATTAAACGCCCACTTTTCACCAGTGTTTTGATCGCACGTAATAGGTGGCGAGCCTATTGCCGCTTATTGGGATATTTTGTTTGCCAGAGCCTCGTCTATTGATCGGCAGGTGCACCACTTGCAGGTGAGGTTGGCTTGGGACCCTAAGTTCTTGGTGGGAACCTGATGGCGACACTTAACTTGTTTTTTTTTTGATCCAAATTCATGTCATGATCAATAAAAATTTTACATACACGTACATACATATACTCACGCCTTTTTCCCGTCAGGGTAGGCAGAGACAACGGAACGCCACTTGCTTCTATCCTTACAAACCTCACGCGCTTCTTCTACATTCATTACCCTGTTCATACATGCTCGCCGGTTGCGGGTGCTTCGGACCTTGCCATTTTTTAAGATGTCGCCAATCTGATCGACGAATGCCCGACGAGGTCTGCCGCGTCCGACTTGCCCACACACGTTCGCCACATAAATTTGATGCGTCACTCTTTCTTCACTCATTCGCTCCACGTGCCCAAACCATTTCAGCATTCCTTTCTCAATTCTTGTCACGACATCTTCTTTCAGGCCACATCGCTCTCGTATTTCTGCATTTGGAATTCTATCAATCAGTCTTACCCCACACATACTACGCAGTGAACGCATCTCAACTGCGTTAATTCTGCTTTCATGCTTTTTCTGCCACACCCAACACTCACTACCGTACATCAACGTAGGCACAAGCACTCCATTATGAACCGCCAGTCGCGCCTGTTTTTGCACATTCTGGCCGTTCGTAAAGGCATGCAGCGCTCCATTTACACAATTGCCCGCAGTCACTCTCCTTTCAATATCTCCTTCACATCTTCCATCCCTTGTAAACGTACTACCCAAATATACAAATTCTTCAACTTGTTCAATGTTTTCTGTATTCTAATGTCTCTTTTACATTTTTACATCTACCTCCTGTGATAATGCAGAGCCCTTAATATCTGCCTCATAGATTTTCTTCGTTATCAAAATGGTATTCGGGTATTTTTTTTACAGATTTAAAGCCCTGTAGCTATCAAACGCAGCAACTTACGACCTTAATAATTAATATCTGCCTCATAGATTTTCTTCGTTATCAAAATGGTATTCGGGTATTTTTTTTACAGATTTAAAGCCCTGTAGCTATCAAACGCAGCAACTTACGACCTTAATAATTAATAAAAAAGAAACTTATTGATACGAACTTTAATGCCCATCAATACGAATTACGAGCAAATCATATACTTAAATGCTCGCTAGCACCCTAGCTATTAGCTACAACTTTGACGACCCGGTTGCGTAGCGGGAGTGTAAGTGACTGCTACGCCGTAGGCCGCGGGTTAGATTCCCGCTCAAGTCTAACATTTGTGTGCGTGAACATGCATCTTTGTCTTGGTCTGGGTATTTCTATGTCTAATATGCACAGTTTGTTGACTAGATAGTATTGTGTGTTTGTGGTAGAATGTCATATTATGTTAAAACATTAAGATACATAGAATCATCATAAAATCTGATTTATAAAATTGAACTTTAAAACCATATGATTAAAGCTCAATATTCCTCACCAGATCCGAGTGAACGTCACATCCAACCACACGCCCACCTTCGAGGTCCACGACTGGGACAGCCGGTCCAGCTACGCGCTAGTCCTGTACGCGGCCAACGCTAAGGGTCGCAGCGAAGAGGTCACCCTGTATACAGTGGCTATACGACCGCCTGATAAGTATAGAGGTAAGTGGAATATACACATTTTTGTATAACTAATAGGAACATAATTATTATGTATGGTAGCCATGTTTCTATCATAATACTATTTATTAATATTAATTTCGTGTATTTTTTTATATGTTGTTTTCGTTAAAGTAGACTGGTTGACCAAGTTTCTCTCGCTTTTGTTTAATAAATCGTGTTTTTTTTAGAAATGATTTCTCCGAGACCTGCATACTAAATTCTATGAAAATCGTTGGTGCCATTTCCTAGGTTCAGATTACAATATATATAAGAATTGCTTGTATAAAGGAATTAAATTTTGGTCATATTTTCACTGAATATACTCCTGGCCGAGTTGGTTACAACAAGCTTGCTGATATTATTATGACGCTTTCAAACTCTAACATCATAACAATATGCCAATAAGGGATGGCCAGTAATAGACACACAAACGATGCCAAATTAGCAAAAATAGCAATGAAAAGTACGTATGAAGTATATTTTAAAGTCACTGACATCAAGAAACTGTAATACTAGTATGGAGGTCGATCACTTTTCATATGACCTTTTGTTTAGGATTTTTGACAACTTCATCTCTAACGGAGTATGGAGTAAACGGTATATTAAAAATTCGTAATTTTCGAAGTAGACTGAACGGGCAGTCATTACCACCTAAATGTACACGGATATCGATCATTCTCAAAACTGTCATCTATGACTAGGTGAACTAACGGTTGAAAATTAATACGCAAAATTCGTCAGTTTAGAAGGAAGTATGAAGTTCAATATCAAATCGTATTATACGTTGCCATCGTGAACTGTTTATGAATAGCGATACGGTTTCGTTACGTGGCTTAGTAACTTTATGAGGAGAAGTTAACTTTTGATATCCTCAAGCGTGGAAAACCACAGGCAAACGCTAGTTACTTGTACTTTTCCATAGAAGCGTTACAGTTTCGGCAATAACTATGATCGTATACTTTCATAGTTATATTATATATTCCCTTATGTTATCTGACTGTCTCTTTCACATCTATTTTGCAGTAAGTTAGAACCGGGGTCAAACGCAGGCTATTTAAAAGGCTGAAAAAGGGATTAAAGTTTGTATGAAATTTAGGTTTTAAACTAATGTGACGAAAATGAGTATTTGCTTTGTTGGTAACTTTAAGGATAGGTCTATGGATGAGATTTGGAAGAAATGTAGCGTAAATAGAGGCGGGAGTGGACAGAGGTGTCACAGCATACGAAGACGCAAGTAGCAACATGTAGGTTTTATTTTGAAATTACATCAATTATTGCAGATATACCACATTCAAAAGCAGTATACTTATATAAACTGATTGCCAATGTTTTGTTTGCCACGGTTTCATTGTTCTTATGGCCGTTTCCAATATTTGATCTATGGATGGATTTGGGTACTACAGAAATATATTTAACGTAAGGAACGGCTGTAAATCAAGATGCCAATTTGTTAATTTGTAGTACCAATATTTAATACGTGTATATCACTGTACTTCATGAAGCTCTTTGTAGCCCCTTACTCTCATCGAACTATATTACCAGGTCAATACATAACACAGCTGGCGAAGGAAATGCAAATTGGACTAGCCGATCCTACAATCAAACGATTTATCAGAGAACGGACACTACTGCAGTGGGTTTGTCGTTCGCAACACAACTTGATTAAGTCTTTGATATAGATAGCTGGAGGAGATTGTCAACTAGTTTATTTCCATACAATGTCTTGCACTTTCGATCACTTGGTCTAGTGTTTTCTGACGCCTTTTAAGGTGAGGATTGTGGATTTGAACCGTATACAGGATCTTTGTGTGATGGATTAAATTATTTTTTATAAACATGGTTGGTTATCAGTTATCTGGTTAGCAGCATGCAAACGTTTGCTACGTCTTGTTATGTGAATTAATGAATTTTGGTAGAATTCATAAAATACTGTTATAATTATTCCTTGATGTCTTCATATTTATTATACCTATCATTATAATTTAACTAGCGACCCGCCCCGGCTTCGCATGGGTGCAACGATTGTGCATGTATTATACATATAAATCATCCTCTTGAATTATTCTATCTATTAAAAAACCGCATTAAAATCCGTTGCGTAGTTTTAAACATTTAAGCATACATTTTCACTTCAACTTCAACTTTCATTCAACAATCATTTATTACTTACAGGCACCGTAAATACTTAGTTGTCATGTTAAGTAAATATGCCGTGAAATTTTGCTCTATCTGACTAAATTCTAATGTAACAAATGTTCGAACTATTTAAGGAACTTTGACCCCACAGACTGTGCCCCTTACGGTCTAATGAATAAGCGACCAAAATATGTCACTCTACTTGACAAGTTGCGATACATTTTCGCAAAGATTTTCTAGTCGATGCCTTACGGCCAAAAGAGGATAACCGCCACTTTACAAACTTTACAGGAGAGTAGTTTAAAATTCAAAATATGTGAAAAAAATCATAGTAAATTTTCTGTACGTTCCAATAGTTTCAAAATATAACCCTATAGTTTTTTATTAGGTTTCTATGAAATGACATTGTTAATTAAAATAAATTACACGCCTAACACTATTTACTGTCGCTTACCCTCAAATGCTCCTAATTATCTTCTTTCTCTTAGCGTTATCCCAGTTTCAATCTGAGGTCCGCTTTCCAGTCTAACCGGATTTGACTGAATATTAGCTTTTCCACGGAGCGACTGCCTGTCTGACCTCCGTAACCCGAAGGGATAGCGATATTCCATGGTTTAGACTAGTGTCAGTTTTATTTAGAAGGTACTGACGCCCTGTAACGATTGTCAAAGATCTTCATGACAACCGGGACCGACGGCTTAACGTGCTCTCCGAGGCACGGGACAAGCGATAATTAACAATTCAATACGCACATAACTCCGAAAAGTCATTGGTGCGCACCGTGGATTCGAACCCGATACCCTCTGCATGGCAGTCTGTTGGTATATCCACTCGGCTATCGCCGCCTTTTTATACATTACATACAAATGCTCCTAATTATACTAATAGGAAAAAACGTCGTAAATGAAAACAACTCAATTAATGAGTTCCAACCCAAATGATTTAACTGCACCATTTATTTTATTTCTGTTGAAGAAAAAGAGCATTCTTGTGCTTTTTCTGTTCGTCAAGTGGAGCCAATATGGCATAACCAGCTATTGGTTAATGGCAGAAGAACAAGGAAATTGTAATAAATTAATTACCTATAAAAAATACAATGAGCTCTTTTATACAACGCGAAAGCACATTTTGATTAATTCTTATAAAATTATACATACATACAGGGTGTCTACAAGATACATCTGACACCAAGCCGAAATCTACTCATTTTGGACATCAGGCCAAGTCATACTAAACAAAAATAAAACCTGGGAAATGTTTATTTTTACAAAAAGTCTCATTTTTTAAGCCACAATTAAAAGTGAGCGCGTGCAATTTTCGAAATACCTCCTTATCCATGGGTGCATAGGACATCCATAGAACAGGCTGGCGGGGTAATTGCATCGATTTTGTACTATTACAAAAATTGCAAAGTAACTTTGAGCCTCAATATCTCCTGAACCAGTTATTTCCCAGATATGATGCCGAAGTTAAAAATGTTCGTAACGATTGGTTTAATATGGGGTTCAGTTTTCGTTATTCTTCTGGGTCTTTATACACCCTGTATTTACATACATACATAACGTCACGCCTTTTATCCCCGACGGGGTAGGCAGAGGTGTATTTCTACACCCACTTTTCACCAGATATACTTTAGTCCCACGTAATAAGGGGCGAGCCTATTGCCGTACCGGGCACATTTCCAGACTCCGTGCGAATTTCGTGACAGAAAAACCCAATAACACTGCCCGACCCAGGAATCGAACCCGGGACCTCCCGATCCCACGCGCACATTTATGCCGCGAGACCAACGAGGCAGTCGTATAGGGTTTTATGTCGAGTTTTCCGTCTCTACGCAAAGATGGTTTTTGCATCGTGTTATCCCTTAGTCGCCTCTTACGACACCCACGGGAAGATAGGGGGTGGTGACACTTGTATTCTATGCCGTCAACAGCACGGCCAAAAAAAGATAAATTGTAATCAATCAGTCTTTACTTTAGAAAATTGAACAAAACAATTGTTACTCATTGTAAGTTAGTCTTGCATTATACATTCATGCTGACATTCTAGGTATGACAAAAAATATAAACTTAAAATTTCGTACCTAAGAACCACTTTTAGGTATGACAGCGTTTGGTCCTCGTCGTCGTTTGATTTACCTTGTTAACTAACCACCATACCAGATGTTTTTTTTTGGGAGGGAAAAAAAGAGTAAGTGACAATGTAAGGCGACATTAGTTTGAATGATTTTATCCTAAGCGCCTTCGATGATTGATTTGGTGACTAGGGAAAATAAAAATAAGCGCCAAATAATGTCACGGAAATGAGACTTAAATGTAATAAATGACATATATTTTATCCAAAGAAACTGCCCTAATATCCTAACCGAAAGTTTTACAAAAAAATATTTACAGCCCAAACTACTTAACGTTCAAGTAAAGAAAAAAATATTCAAAGCCAAAATTGCTTATCTCACAGTTTTGAAATATTATTTTTATCCAACCACCATAATACAAAATTCACTAAAAATTCCTGTCGTTTATGACGAAAAACAGTATTAGAACCTCAATTCTTTTACCGCCTAAGCGACAAAAAGTGTGTCCTAGAGCCACGAAACTTAGACCATTAGACGCAGAAAAAAAAGCCGATTCTAACCATATATATATATAAGTCGATTTCGCAAAAAATATCGCGTACCCCCTTTTGGCCGGAAGGCATCGTAGTAATTATTGTTAAATTATTATTTTCTGCTCGAGTAGTGAAAGGAAATAACAAATGATCATGACTGTTGAGTTTTGACCGCCACTTTAGCTCATAACCTTATATTCTATTCGATCTATGAAATCACCTCTTCAGCATCTAATCTAATTCAATCATCATCTTCTTTATCCTAGCGTTGCACCAATTACGATTCAAAAACATTACCTTGGAACATGGCACGCATTTTTTTTTTTACCTGGAGTCAGTTCAGATCCATTCGATCAATATCTTTTAGTAGTAAATAATTCTAGTAAAAATATCGAACTGGAATTCTGGTTTGATTTGGGTTGGGAATTTTGGTAAGAGTTTGTGTCAGTACATCTCAAAGTACTGACTCTTCATAAGGACTGCCAAGATATTATAAACCTCACTTATGGATTAGAAGACCTCCACCCTTAAACGTACTGCTAATTAAAATTTTGAAATGGCAGTCCTTATGTATCGTGGTTGATACCGCATGTTAGTCTATTCAATTTTCTACTAAGCTATCGCTGCTCACAGCTATTCTAATTCGAATACTTTATTCAAATCGTCAGCACCGGCCATCCATTTTTACTCACATTTACTAAATTGCCGTGCCCACTCAAAGGTCAGAACACAAATTCATATATACAGAATTAGTATTACTTTTTGTGTAACATATTAATACAAATTTTGGTATCGTGTAGATAAATTGTTATATGTGTGGTCTCGAATCAACCTACGTGAAGACATTTTTTATTTATTATTGCGGTCGATACCGCAATACTTGGAGCGTGGGAATTATAGCCTTGCACTCCAATAGACTTTTTAGGATTCTGGACGAGACGGGCACTGAACGGATCCTGTTATTAATTATAGGGTCTCGTTGGCTAAAACCTCCGTCGTACATCCGTTTGTCTGCCTGTCAGCAAGCTATATTTTACGGAATTGGTTGAGTTGTAATTTTCTCAGAAAAATCTATACGTAGTAGTAAGTACTCTTTTCTTCCTGTCTCTCTGTATAACGCGATAAGCTTAAAAACTACCAAACGGATTTATTTACATGTTTACCATTACATAGTGTGATTCTTGAGGAAGGTTTAGGTGTATAATTTACAATTGCATACGAAATTTTCCTTTTGGTACAGTAACGTCCTCTACATGGAAAAGAGTGTGGAGTCTCTATCGAAGCAGGACAACTTAAACACATACTGCGCGTCACCTAAGCTGGACTACTGCAGTCAGTACGAGCTGAAGATGGAGGGCAGCGGGGAAGACACAGATCCTGATATCATACCTTGTCACTATGGTAAGTCACAGAATTTCTCTGGTCATTAAGAATATTTTTTTAGTAATATATTGGTATTTCCCGCGATGTTGTTTGGGTGGACAGCATTCATATCATATTTTCCTCACAAAATCTTTACTGGCTACGAATTATATCCTACCTGCCTATAGCACAAATGATTGATAGCAGAGGGTATCGCGTTCGAATCCACGGCGCGCACCAAAGACTTTTCGGACTTATGTGCGTATTGACTTGTAAATTATCGCTTGATCTGTGCCTTGAAGAACATGTGGAGCCGTCGATCTGGGCTGTTACGAAGTTCTTCAGAAGTGTCATTAATGGGTACATTAATAAACTGACACTGGTCTAAACCATGGAATATAGCAGCAGCTAACCCTTTGGGATGCGGAGGTCAGACAGGCATTCGCTCTGTGGAAAAGCTAATATTCAGTAAAATTAGGTTAGACTAGAAAGCGTAACTTGGGTTCTAACTGGGATAACGCTAGGAGAATGAAGATTATCCTTTAAAATTACGTGCATTTTACTAAACTATAATTTAAATGGTTTATGTACAGTATTTATGTATATAGATTTAGATATTTCGTAATAACTATGCTGAAAGATTTAAGAATGAGATACATTAATTCTCTAGTAAGAGGTCTGTGGTTAGAATAATATGTTTAATTCGAACGAGAATGACCCATTTTTTCCTGTCATACTCTCAATATTTTTAAAACGCCATCAGATGATACTGAACTCGACTCAAAGTCGTTTGAGAAAAGGTTGACAATGATAAAGGTACCATATTATATAACAGAAAAATGAAAATGATTTTTTTTATTACTGCACACAAAAAAAGCAATACATCGGGTAAAGTCACTCATACAACAAAGACAAAGGAAAGTACATATATCAAAACACAAAAAAAAACCACAGTCTTCAAAAAAAATAATTATAATAATGCACATATAAACATTTTACGGTGACTAAGCATGTGTCCCACAGCTGTGCAGCAATCAGGACCCCAGTTCAGCATTTGCTAGGTCACAAAGACCGAGCGCTGATCTTCCACTGGGCCTGCTGGAAAATGCCGTACGGAAGCCAATAAGAGTAGCCAAAGTAGAAGTTTAGGGTTACTCCATGATATCTGATTTTATCAATATATAGATATACTATTAATATACGTAAATACATAAATATAATGTGGATAGGATAATAAATGATAATAGTAGGTATCTTATATATATACATAAAAATATTTTACGAGCATTGATAAAAAATTTACGAAGATAAATTATATGAAACAATAATATTATGGTTTAGGATAACCCGTTCCCAGTCCCATGAGCCACATGTGGCTCATAACAATTGAATTTCTATTGTGTCTGCGGTCGGACAGTGAAAGTGTTAAATAAATGACAAGTCGGTGTTAATATTGCCATGCCGTCGTTGCGCGTCAGTAAGGTACTGTTTTAGTTGTTTTCTAAATGTGCCTAACGTGTTCAAGTTCTTTATGGGCGGTTGGAGATTATTCCATATCTTCGCTGCGGCGTATCGGTAACTTCCTTTGCACCCAGCCGTCCTGTGAGGCTGGATGGAGAGCTGCTGAGAACACTGCCTGCTCGTGCAATCCCTTTTACTAGTCGTCCATGTCTGCTTATTGTACAGATAAGAGGGCTCACGATATTTAAGGAGACCAAACAGCAGACATGCCAAATGATGTTTGCGCCTCGATTTCATCTTGAGTATCCCATCTTGATTTAAAAACGGTGTAACATGTGTTTTAGGTGGTATGGTAAAACAAAAACGTGCACACGCATTCTGGACCCTTTGTATAAGATGTTGTGGTCTAGCGAGCAATCGGGGTCCACATACAACATCCGCGTAGTTAAACCGTGACAATACCAATGACTCCACTAACATTACCCGCAGGTCCTGTGTTATGTAAGGTCTTATTTTATATAAGACCTTCAGACGATAAAAACAATTTTGGATGGATGAGGCTATATGTTTTTCATACCTAAGGTTTGAATCCATATTTAGGCCAAGGTTTTTGGCTTGATAAACCCTTTCTATTATTTCACCCTTGAGTACTACCCGTATATCTGTCGGTAGTGTTTGCAATTGTCTATCCGTGCCAAACAATATGTATTTTGTTTTTTGTTTAAGTTCTAGACAATTGTCATCAGGGTAGCAAAGCCCTTTATCTAATTATATTAAGATCCTCTATGATTTTAATAAAGACAATTACAGTATAACGTTGACGAAGGTAATATTAACGCCTGAAATAAGCAAGTTAACAAAAATCTGTGTAGAGATAATGTCGACGAAATTTGAGTGCTGTGGCCGACTGGTTATACTAATCATACTTATTTTTGCTTCGAGCGTGGATATACTTACTTCATTTACGAATAGTATTAGGGCCATCAAATCTGTCCTATAGGGATAAACTATGTTTTTTTTTTTTATAATGGCAAATTCAAATTCAAATTCAAATAATTACTTAAAGACTCTACATTTACATTTACTGCCACGTTCGCAAAGCAATAGGTAGAACCATGAGAAAGAACGGGCAATAAAACTCACGGTCACTCTTTTTCTTCACCAGGTTTTGCATAATACACATAATTTACATTTTGTAAGGTGCTGCAACTGTTACACCTTCTATATCACTTGTATTTACTGTAGATAATAATACTCAAGCATAATACTTTTGATGTTCATTTGGTTAGTCTCCTCAGAATAGACATGGTGAAACAGGAGCATCCACTTACATTATATATACCTAACAATGCAGGCAATCCGCGAAAGTGATCAGACCCATGATGGAAATGATGCAGTTAAATATTAAAATCTAATACCAGCCCGCAAGACCGTCATCGACCAGTCATCGCAAGTAGCACCCGTTCACGAGTATGACGCATGTGCCAGCCATCATCCCTCTCGCCATATTAGAGGGACAGGGATGACCCGACACACGACGCCACCACAAGAAATGACATTTTAGTGAGCATGACGATAACGGTATACGAACCGGCAGTAAGAAACAATCTATTGGTATACTGACCATGACCGCCAATTACCTCCATTTTCCAGATCGTTATTATGAACATAAATCAGTGGACCGCGTGAAGGAATGCAAATGTAGAAAGAATTTTGTGAAGGTGACAAGTGAACAACGATATGATCAGGAATAAATAATGTTAAACTACGTTCAACAAATCGTAATAATATCCAAATCCTGCAAAAATCATGTGTTCACGAGGCACCTCCACTTAACATGTTACTAATTAAGAAGAGAGTATTTTACACAGTCATAAAATTAACAATAATGGTGAATTTAAAAAAAAGCAACTAGACCCATGATGTCTTGTCATCTAGAAATTCTTTAATAGTGTAATAACCCCTTTTTAAAAGAAAATTCCTAGTAGTGGTTTTAAATTTGTGCAGAGGTAAATTCATTATTTCCAGAGGTAATTTGTTGAAGAATTGTATACCGAGTCCCGCAAATGAGTTATGAACTTTATGTAGACGGTAGTTAGTGCCCACTAGTTTATGCTTATTCCTTGTGTTCACTTTGTGCACGTCACTATTTTTACGGTAAAGAGTTAAGTTTTTCTTAACGTACATTAAATTAGCAAATATATACTGCGATGCAACTGTAAATATTTTTACTTCTTTAAATTTATCTCGTAAAGAATCTCTAGCACCTAACTTATATATTGCACGTATGGCCCTCTTTTGAATAACAAAAATTGTCTGAATATCGGCCGCCGTACCCCATAATAGTATCCCGTAAGACATTACACTGTGAAAGTAACTAAAGTAAACTAGTCTAGCAGTATCTACGTCTGTGAATTGGCGAACTTTCCTAACTGCAAATGCTGCAGAACTAAGTTTGACTGCCAGACAGGATATTTGGGCACCCCACTGAAGCTTACAATCTAAAGTTAAACCTAAAAATACAGTTGAATCAACTAGGTTAATTGTTTCGTTATTTAAAATTATATTAGTAAGAACATTTTTGACATTCGGCAAAGTGAATTTCACACATTTTGTTTTGCCAGAGTTGAGTAGCAAATTATTTGTCGTGAACCAATGTAGTACTTGCGCAAGAGAATTATTTACGCTGTCAATGTTACTTGTATTACGATCAACTTTAAAAATAAGTGAAGTATCGTCAGCAAAAAGAACAATATCACATAGATTTCTAACAAAGAATGGCAAGTCATTAATATATATTAAAAAAAGAAACGGACCAAGAATAGAGCCCTGTGGAACGCCCATTCCCACTGGCAAACCTTGAGACCTACTTCCACTAACATCTACATACTGAACTCTATCTCTAAGGTAACTGGCAACAAGATTGAGTGCGCTATCTCGAATACCATAATGGTTGAGTTTACGTAAAAGTGTATCATGTTCAACACAATCAAAAGCCTTTGACAAGTCGCAAAAAACACCAATGGCATCCTTCGAATTTTCCCAAGCGTTAAAGATATGTTTTAATAGAGTTACACCGGCATCAACAGTGGAGCGACCCTTAGTGAAGCCATACTGCTCACTGTGCAATAAATTATTTGTGAGAAAGTGGCTCTCTAACTGATGCAAAATAACCTTTTCAAAATTTTTACTGATTGCAGGCAAGATAGAAATTGGCCGAAAGTTACTAGGGTCGCTCTTGGATCCTTTTTTGAAAAGTGGTATCACCTTGCTGTGTTTCATTAAATCAGGAAATACCCCTTTATCCACGCATCTATTAAATATTGCAGCTAAATATGGAGCTATGCTAAAAATGATTTGGCGAACAAGACTAACTGAAATACCCCATAAGTCAATAGATTTCTTAATATTGATGGTCTTGAATGTCTTGAGGATGTCATTGGTGTCAATGTATTTAAAATTAAACAGCACATCACACTCATTCACATTGCCCCTAACTAACATCTCTGCTTTGCTTGGGCATGAGTCTAAACACTTGGTTGTTTTCACTGGTATGTTTATGAAGAAGTTGTTAAAAGCCTGAGCAACATCAATTTTCTTTGTAAATATTTCTCCATTACATTTTAATTCATAGCTATTATCTACTAACTTAGCTCGACCAGTCTCACTATTAATAATGTTCCAAGTTGTTTTTATTTTGTTCTTGGATTCTTTAATTTTATTACTTATAAATATAGACTTAGCTGAAGCACATGCTCTCTTAAAAACTTTTGAGTAATTTCTTACATATTCAATAAATGAAGGATTAAAATTGTATTGCTTCATACCATACAGATCATACAACCTAGATCTACTTTTGTATATTCCTACTGTTGCCCAATCACAAAATTTAACTTTAGAGCTCTTGGCAAATGTCTTCTGCTTAAAAATTTTACTGTACTCATTTTTAATAACATCAAATAACCACTTATATAATTCATCTGGATCATCGTGAGTTAAGTCAATGCTGGCGATCTTAGCAGCAACATCATCACTAAAGCGATTAAGGCGAGCAGAGGTCATAGGCCTACATGTGATTTTTTGTACTGTAGGGGTTGTATTAGTTGGAATTACAACCTTTTGTCCACAGTGATCCGATGTCAAGTCACTCAAAACAGCTTTACTTAAGTACAAACAATTGCAAAAAATATTATCTAAGCATGTAGAAGAATGTGAGGTAGTTCTGGTTGGTTCAGAAAATAAAACATTCAAATTAAATGACATAAATAAACTAACTAACCTAGTACAAGTTGGTGATTGTTCTAACAAGTTAACATTAAAATCACCACCTACGATTATTGACTTCCTGCTGGAACTTAAGTGTTTTAAGACGTCCTCCATGATGCTTTCAAATTGGCTAAAGTCACTTTGCGGTGGTCGGTATACACAGACTATGACGTGTTGCTCAAGTTCAACACAAGATATCTCAGCGGTGCGCTCGATAGAAAGTTCGGCTATGTCCTTTCGTTCTTTACATTTAATACTATTACAAACATATATGAGAGAGCCACCACGAATAGCGTTCTTTCTTACGAATGCACTAATCACTGTATAAAATTCATTATTGAATATTAATTGGTCACCTCTTAACCAATGTTCCGTAATGCATAATACATGCAACTTATGTTTCTTTAAAAATAAATCTATCTCTAATTCTTTGCTAGATAGGCCTTGTATGTTTTGATGAGCTAAGTTTAAAACACATGAATGCCTATCTGTTGTCTCATCTAGTAGTTTAAACTAATAGATTTGTCAATACTACTATTGGTATAACTATTATCTACCAAATTCCTAAGTACTCTAGTAGTACTGCGTTCACTATGTAAAATAAATGCTAATAATTTAGCAAGTTGTCGCCTATATATAAAAGAGAGATACATAGTATCTTTTGTTAAAAAGAAATTACTAATAAAAATATTAGAGTCAAAAAATAAAATATGGTCACTATGACTACAAGTGCTATTATATAATAATAGATTCAATTTACCTATCTGGCTATTTTCTTTATAAGATAAGTTATTGGAATATGGTAATGCACAGACAATAAAGTTGCACCCCACTTTAGAACTTTGTTCTATCATAATATCTGATAAAGCTAATATTTCTTTCTTGGTAACTAGTAGGCTATCCCCATATAAAATTATAACTGTAGAATGTTTATTTAGTCTAGCATACTTTAATTTATTAATTAACATAGACATTCCTTGTCCTGGTGAACAAATATTTTGTATTGACCGATCAGTATAACTATTAATCAGGCTACCCATACCAATTCCTAATTGGTCAGAAAAAATTAAAACATTGTTATCTAAAACCTTATTATTTTCATTATGTAACAATGTGTCAGAACCATGACATGTTTTCGAAGGATATTTATCTTGAAAGTCACTATATAACTTGGTTGTATGAAGCCTCTAACTTATGATTTGAACAATTTAAACAGTTACCGTTGTTGGTCATAGAGAGCAGTTGTTTTAGATTTTCTCTACCAACTCTGCTAATTTCATCATATTTCAATATATATTCCTGTGTTTCACTTTGATGGTCTATTATCAATTTGTTGAGCTGTGCATTTAATGATGTGATTTGTGTTTGCAGCTCACATGTGTGTTGTTCATACTGTAATCGGCTACAGGCTAATTGCTCACTACTATCCTTAAGCTTAGAAACTAATAACTCACTCTCTTTAACTAAATCATGGTTAATTTGTGTTAAATCTACAATTTTCTTTGACCTCTTATAGCCTAACTCAAGTCGCTTTATTAATTTATTTAATTTTGTCAATTTCCTAAATTTACCATTTGACACCTTATATGTAAAGTTACAATTACATTTTACAGATTTAAAAATATTTGCCTTTCCACCAATGACTTCAGAGAACAGGTCCTGGTTTGCTGCGCTGCTTAGTGACTGAATGGAATTCTCCAAGGTTGTTATTTTGGATTGAGCTTCAAGCTTGTTTCCAACTCCATGATGCGACTGAGCTGCCTCATATATGTATCATCGCAGCTACTATATGATCTGACTTCTTCCTGCAGTCTGTCTCGCTGGTCCAGAATGTCCATATGTTCTATGTGGAGTTCCGTCAATTGTGCTTTCAGTTGTGAGACTTTGTCATTAACATACTTAATTTCCTCTTCACTGTCAATTCGTTCCTTCAACAGTTGACTATGATCTTCCTTATATTTCTTGAGTTCCAATAGTGCAATCTTCAACTTGTGCTCCGTTTCCTTTGCCAAAGCCTTACGGGTCATCAAAGTGTGTGTAGACATATTTTGTACCCAAATTACCTTAAAAGAAGAAAAATAAAACAGCTGAATTATTTGAAAAATATTATAGGGTATGGGGAAAGGGATGTTAATATATAAATATAACAAATACTCAGAAAAAGTTGAAAGACAGAAATATTTTAAGAAAGTACAGTGATGTAGGTATGTTACAAAAAAAATAATAAGAAAAGTTATACAGATTGAACAGAAAAAGAATAACAAAGGAACTAGAAAGGTAATTTGATTATTAGATACCTATATTACTTATAATATCTTAGTTTCTTGGACAATCTTAAGTACACTAGGTAAGATAGCTGTAGGCTGTAGCTATTATTATACTAGGTACTAATTATATTCAAATAAATCAACTGGAAATTAATGCATATACACTTAAAATAATAATTGTGAAGTGTGATTAGTGTAGTGGGTGTTTGTATGGGGCATTTGTTCGGTCCGGCACCCGTCATCACAGGGTGTTGAGCCCAGTTCCTTCGATTTATGTCGAAGACCTTTTTTTACAACATTCGTCCGTCTCCATTCTCATTCGTTCATCGCATAGTTTACATATTTTCTTATCCTAATTCTTATATCTAACATGGTAACTGTTTCATTCGGGTCTGCACGAGGGCCGCGGCGCAGGCCGTGCACAGACAGGTTTATTAGGGCGTCCAGTCGTCATATTTAACAAATAGGAGCTTACGCCCCACTTTACCTATTTCTGTGCACGACTCGCCCCGCGACTTCCGTGCAATACTTAATAAATAACTTTATTGTAATGGGATCAGCCATAAGTGCGGGCAGATTATCGGCAGTTATGGCTGCTCCCATATCTTGTTGGGCATTGTATCTGGACATCACATAAATCGGACAATCACATAAAATATGGAGCACGGTCTCCCGCGTTCCAGGGTCGCAATGGCACGACGGGTTGTCCTTACACTTAAACCGGTGTAAGTATTCGGGGAACCCGCCGTGCCCCGTTAAAACTTGTACCATTAATGCGGATAGGCTGGTCTTGCGGACCAGCCTGTACGCATCAATAGCGTCGGGGTAAAATAGTTTGGTGACCGCGGCGGTCTCACCCTCCCTGTATCGACGGTTCCATTCGTGAAGAGACTCCTGTCGGATATGTCGCTTCACGAATGAAACCGGACACATGTCGTAATCAGGGCGGCTCTTGCTCCTGAGGGCAGCCTCTTTGGCCAGTTCGTCGGCTCTCTCACGACAGTTGTCACGTCGATGTAGTTTATGTCGGCTTTAACTTAATCTGTTTTATCTGAGATCCATATAAATTTGCATAAGCTAAATTAGATTCGTGTTTTGTGTGAAACTTGCGTGCTGTTTAGTGTCACGTTTCATTCAACGCATTCAACGCATATTTTGATCAAACATTTTCAATTTTTTATGTTTTGAGTTTATTGAATATGTTTACAACATACTACTCACGCTATCCCACCTACATAGAATGTAATATCTAGAGGATAGTGGGCTTTATCGTAGCATAAGTGCCTCTTAAGCAAGTTTAAAATAATGGTACATAATGTGACATGCACACGCATAACCAGAATGGAAGGTTAAGTTATTATGTTTTGTATTATCACGAAGGTGCTCTTAGTGGCAGCAATTACAAACTATGGTCAACAGAGACAACTTCCAGTAGAATCAAGCATTCATATAATTTGTTTATGCGCAGCTACAAAAACAGATTGATGATGAAGTAAATAATTGTTTGTTTGTTTTCTGTCATCTTACTTTCGTTCATAATTTTTAGTCTTTGCTATTTTCGACGCCCTAACATCACAATTAATAACTATAATAGTTACAATTTTATTCTTTGTACATTAAAGTTGTCTTCTTCAGCATTAACATCAAAAACACCCTACCCCGATCTATATATTTTTTTAATTTACTAAAGTACCTTTACTTAATGACTTAGAGTTATCTATTTAAAATGTAAATAAACAGCGTCCACTAGTTATGATTTTTTTCGATAAAGAATGTGGGTATTGCACACTTCAGGAATTACATTGTTCACTTTGTTACAGATAAAAAGCCCATAAGTGACTACAGTAAGCTACCGACCCCTGGACTGAACACAGATCCACATAGGGTTTTCGGTGAACGACCCAATATTCCTGCCAGTGCTGTAAGTATGAACAATAATAATAAATAAATCCATTAATGCGAAAAAGTTCAGAACATTTTTGTGCTATAAATTTTACTAATTAGCTTTCGCCTGCGGCACTCTGTGGGCCAGTTACCGCTAAATATTTTATTGCGGTGAAAAGCCACCTATGTCGCTATCTCCACACCTAAAACTCATACATCGCTCTGTTGAGGCGTGAAACAAGGACAAACAAATAAATACACATAAACTTAAAATATTAATAGGGATTTGTTTCTGCATTAGTTGCGGCTTCGACTATTTATTACCCTCTAAAGCTTTACCAACCATTATTTACTCTTCTCTTTATTCTTCTCCAACAGTCATCAGTAAGCATATGCGTAGTCAATCGAGGCGTGACAGCCCGCAGTGCAGACATCGCAGCCGCAAGAAGGCCGGAGGTCGTCACCACAGCGAGGAAAGTTCGAGAAAGTTGTATATAAATGTGACATTGTCATCGAACTATATATTAATATGACTGTCAGAAAGGCAAGAAGTTGAACCTAAAAGAGATAAGTGTAAATTTGTATGTAATTAAATCTATCGACTCTAATCACCTGTGTGTCAGTAAAAGGCAACTGATATTGTAATTTGTGGCTTTTTGGTTATAAAAAGCATCATATATCCCTACTTCGAGGGTAGTACTGCAAATGTGTACAGTGTGAAAATTTTGGATATAGTTGAACGTTACTGTGACAAAAATATTTCTGATACCCTATGATGTATGTCTTAAGATACAAGCACCGCAACAGCATAGCACCAACTAAGCGATTAACTTGTCTATTACATAGAAATTAAATAGTATGTCGTAAGATATATTTCACATCGACAGAATAAACAGCCAAGCAGGTTGTCAGTGCGCTTACTCCGCAACATTCAAGACAGCTCCGCGCGCCGTGGTGTGCTATTACGGTGCCGGTACACTATGCTATAACATTCAAACGTCCCGAGTGCGTACGCAAGACGATCACGTGCCCCTTGTTTATAATGTATGGGACTGTGTGAGACACGAAACCATATTACGCGTTCGTATACGTACTTGTCACGTACATATATGACCTGCCACGTACGATTCCGGCGTCCTTTAGCTTTAGTTACTACGGGATATAAATCATTGTAACGATAAAATAAAAATTAATGTTTGGATTCCACAATTCGTAGTAAGGTACAGATTACATATTATGATTTAATTTGTCAATATTTTAATAGCATTTCAATACCGAAATATGTTAGAAATCTCACCGAAAATTATGGCTTTAAAAATAACGGTAAGGCATAATAATTGACACAGTGATGAATTGTATATATTCTAAATGAACTTATTAAGTACAAACATACATCCACCCAATCCTTCGAACAATTCCATACAAAGGCTGTTCAATTATTTGAACATCATAGTATAGTGATACACAATTATTTATAGAATTTGTAAGATCATAGTCCTTTCAATTCAGTTATGCTTTAATGTTGAGAAAATAATAACCTACATTTCTATAAATCTAGGGCAGCTTGGACGGTCGACTTTATGATGTAATAATAATAAAAATAAGGTTTTTTAGCAATTTAAGATGTAACTACATTATTGTTTATTATGTAACTATATTATTTTAAAAACATGACCATTGAACTCATTTCTAAAAGTAAGAGTAGGTATAAAAATATAGTTTTATTTTATTTTATCTTTAAGTCCAGATTAGTAAATTTTTTATCAATAATGTTAAAACCACTTATTTAACTGCGAAATACATCATAATACAATCATCTTAATCTATAAAATCCTTGCGTTCCTGACTGACTGACAGACACGCTACAGCCGAAACTATTGAGCGCAGGAAGCTGAAATTTGGCATGTATGTTCCTTGGGGACCGTAGGGGTGCACTAAGAAGGCATTTCCCGAAATTCCCACGGGATCGGCCAAAACGGGTAAATTTTAAAAAAATGCAGGCGTAGCTGCTGGCGTCCTCTAGCAGATTATATAATTTAAGTTTCAGATTGTCATGTTTACCAATAAAATTGTTATTTTTTTACCAACAACATTGAATATTATCGTAATAACAATACATTGTAGGTTCTAACGAGTAAAGACTCGTTAGAACCTACAATGTATTGTTATTACTTACTAGAGTAATGTCTGATGGCAAGACTAAAGAGTCTTGCCATCAGACATTACTCTAGTAAGGCCCTCACAATATGTAACTCCTACTATAGATTGATCACGAACTCATTAACTGAGCGATGAAGGCAGAGCTTCGAACAAAGGTAGCTTATCTGAGAATTAGTGTCCAATCTGTCTAGCCGTATATACTAAACGGTATAAACTTTGTTTTAGAAGCAACTTCTATATCAAATTAAAGACGGTATCTCTATAGAAATTCCTTCTGATAATTGATCAGCTGATAACTTCATAACTTTACGCCTTTTATCCCCGTAGGAGTAGACAGAGGTGTATTACACACCCACACTTCACTAGTTATGTTTCGGTCCCAATGTAAGGGGGCGAACCTATTGCCATCTACTGGGCAAATTGTTAAGCGGGCGATATTTAACATTTTTAATACACACATAACTTCGAAAAGTTAGAGGTGGGTGCCCGGGTAACTGGGGATCGAACCCGAGACTATTGTCTCGATTGTCCGTTACGTACACCACTGGGCTATTGCCGCTTCGCGTATAATGTTTGGTATAATTGAATAAAATGGGTATAAGTCATAAGTATTTATTTCTTAACAATATACATTGTGTTGAAATGATTTGTTACACTAGATACATTAACAATAAAGTACACACATTCATTCACTACATAACAATTATTACAAAGAATCTCAATATAAAAAGACATATATATAAACACATTAGAATATTCCATTAATGTCAATAGTTAAATATATTACTGATATAATTAATTAATTCAATGTCAATTAGGTTAATTTTAAAATACATTATTATGTCTGCCATTTGACATTTAGAAACTCTTCAATGCTATAATAGCCTTTCCCCAATAAATACGTTTTTAATTTATTTTTAAATATGTTTGCACTATATATACTTTTGAATTCTTCGAGTAGCTTATTATATAATGACACTGATTGTGCTCTAGTGCTGTGTTGAACTACATTGAGTTTCGGCTGTATTGTTGAGGCTTGTTCCTTTCTACGAGTGTTTTGTCTAATTTTCCTTTGCTCATTAGTTTCTACATTGTTGAGATTCTTAACAAAGTTAGTTAACAGAACCAAAATATAGAAACACGGCACTGTTAGCATTTTGAGATTTATAAAGTGTTCCCTGCACGAATCTGTTTGTTTAAGACGAAGGATTGTTCTAATGGCCCTTTTCTGCATGAAAAAAGTAGAGTTTATATTGTATTTATAACTATTTCCCCAAAATAAAATGCTGTATCTGAGTTTAGATTCAACTAAAGCAAAGTATATCATCCTAAGTTGAGGTATTGTAAGTTCTTCCCTTAGACTTCTTATGGCGTAGCACGCAGAACTTACAGACTTAGTTACGGCGTGTGTCTCTTGCTTCCATTTTAACCAAGCATCTATATTAACACCCAAGAATTTGATGTTATCTACCACTTCTACTTTATTACCGGTAGACGATACTTCTATACTGGCATCATTCCTTACAGTGGATTTAAATAATACACATTTTGTTTTGTTTGCGTTTAGTTTAAGATTATTTATTCTAAACCATGGTTCAAAAACTTTTAAAACTGCGTTAACCTTAGATTTTAAATCAGTAGTATTATCTGCTGATATTATTGCATTTGTATCATCAGCGAAAATAACGAGTTTCGTGTCAGATAGACGATTTTGCACATACCCTATCAAGTCGTTTTAAAACAGGATGAAGAAAATTGGGCCTAAGACTGATCCCTGAGGAACACCACGAGATACTGGGGTTAAATCGGATTTAACGACTTTTTCGTCTCCATCCACTACTGACCTGACTTCTACATATTGTCGTCTATTATTTAAATAGGAACTAAACAACGCAAGCACATCGTTTCTTACACCATAGTATTCTAATTTGTCCAAGAGTATATCGTGATCAACAGTATCAAACGCGGAGCTAAGATCCAGGAAAATACCTGCCACCTTACGCCTATTATTCAAGTTACAGACGACCTCATCAATTAACGCCTCTATGGCATCAGTTGTGCCTACTGATTTTTGGTATCCATACTGCTGGTTAAATAAGACATTGTGGGATCTTAAGTGATTCATGAGTCTATCTTTCATTATTTTTTCCAACATTTTGGACAAAACCGGTAACACGGAAATCGGCCTTTAATTTGAAGGGTCTGTTTTTGTACCTTATAAATTGGGAGAACCCTTGCAATTTTGAACTGATCCGAGAAAAGACCCTCTTTAATACATTGGTTATAGAGGGATGCTAAGGGGGCTGCCTGAAGGTCAATATTTTCTTTAATAATTGTTAGTGGTATTTCGTCAAAACCAACAGATGACTTGTTGTCCATTTTTTTTTACCATTTTGAATATTTCTGAGGGTGTAACCTGCTCGAAACTCATTTTAATACCTACTCTGTGAATACTTTCATTTAAATACGCCATAGGTAGTATCCTATTACATGAGGTCAAGCGTACAGAGTTGTCGAACTTCAATGAAAATATATTAGCTACATCTAATGCATTACTAGTAACTGTGCTGTTAACTTTAAGTAAAATTTGCTCATCATCAAATGTCTTAGCGCTGTTGCGCTGCAAATTGACTAATTTTCATATTTCCTTACTAGAATCTGATGCCTTTTCTATCTGTTTCCTTACATAATTTCTTTTTGCAGCGTTAACAACCTTTTTGTATAGTCTGTTATATCTGTTCCGATATTCCAGCACTGAATTATCACATTGGGTCCTATCTATAGTGTTGAGAAATCGTTTAACTTTGCTAGCTATCCTTATTTCGTTTGTTATCCATTTAGAATTGCCATTCCTTCTAATGTTAAATTTTACTATACGCTTTTTAAATATTGTCGAATGAATGTTTTTAAATTTGCAAAGAAACGGGTTTATGCCAGTGCTCCAGTTTGCCTCTAATATTTTGCCTCTAAACTATTTCTTGTTATTATCATTATAACTTCTTCTGCATAGCAGCACATAATTAGGTCGGTTTTTAAGCTCAACAATTTCTAAGCGAATTTCACAAAATAGTCCAGCGTGCCCGTCTGACAGTCCATTATGTTCAACATTTGTGTTCTTAATACAATTATCTGGTAAGTTTGTCAAGATATTATCAATGCACGATTCTGATTTATTTCGCCTAAAAGTAGGTGCGTCTATTTGATACCTAAAATTATAACACATAAGCAGTGATATGAAAGAATTACGTCTAATGTCATCTTTACATAAATTAATATTGAAGTCACCACCGATTAAACATTTTTTATTGAGGAAATACTGTAGTAGCTTTACAAGCCTATCCATGAAGTTGTCAAAATTTTTATTCGCAGGCGTTCTATAACAACAAATAACACACAAATTTGTTTCTACATCTTTGACTCCACAGACTTCAAAACAGTTAGTTTTATACAATTTCTTACATATTTGCAGTTCCTCCATTTTTCTACCATGTGTTGTCAAAATCAAAGTACCTCCCCGTTTCTTGTTAAGTCCAGGGTTGTAAGTCACCATTTTATAATTACTTAAGTTAAATTGACTTACTTGTGTTTCATTTTAAAAGTGTTCTGAAATACATATATAATGGAGTTCATATGACAAATCATTTAAATATATTTCAAGCTCATCTTTTTTACTTGTGATACCACATATATTTTGATGATAAATATTTAGTGTAGAACAGTGTGTTTCGTTTGGATACATGGGAGCGCAACAACAACTCAGAGCTCCCAGCCAAGCTCACCTGCCTGTGGTGCATCCTGCCGACCAGCGAACGAGGCTCTGGCGACCGACTAACGGCGGTATAACCGTTGCAAATAGGCGTGGCTAAATATAATAGATCGGTGACGGGCAGCAGCGTCACCGGTGCGAGAAGCTACGCCCTGCGATCACCAACACGCATGCCCAGCGTGGTGATTACGGGCAAAACCTCAATGGCACACACGCTTACGCAACGGCCCCCAGTTCCCGGTCGCCCCGCTATTCCTGGCCAAGGCGGCGGACATGGTAACGGCGGGGCAGGGCGTACGAAGAATCCCCGGGTTACGGTAGGCCGCCAACACCGACTGACCATGGCTACGTATAACGGACGCACGCTACGGCTCGACGAACATCTGGCACAACTCGAAGAGGAACTGAAGTACATAAGGTGGCATGTTTTGGGATTATGCGAGGTCCGGAGAGAGGGAGAGGATACCGTTACCCTAGATTCAGGCCATCTTATGTACTTCAGGGGGGGAGACCAGCCATCCCAAGGCGGGGTTGGGTTCCTGGTCCATAAGGTCCTCTCTGACAACATTTTAGAAATCTCCAGTGTGTCGACAAGGGTAGCATACCTTGTGATCAGACTCACCAAGAGATATACTCTCAAGGTTATCCAAGTGTATGCACCGACTTCGGCATACTCGGATGATGAAGTAGAAGAAATGTACGAAGACATTTCCAGGGCCTTACACAACACCCAAAAGGCCCACTTTAATGTTGTCATGGGGGAATTCAACACCAAAGTGGGAGTACATACTTGCGGCAAATCGGTAGTAGGACCACACGGATTTGGTAGGAGAAATCATAGGGGGTAGATGCTCGTCAACTTCTTAGAGAAGGAGGGGCTGTTCTTAATGAACTCATTCTTTAAGAAGCAGCCTCAAAGAAAGTGGACGTGGCGAAGCCCCGACACTATGACAAAAAATTAGATTGACTTCATTATGGCGGACAAAAGGCGAATATTTAGGGATGTCTCCGTGATCACTAGGTTCAAAACCGGAAGTGATCACCGACTTGTACGAGGCACTCTGAATATCGGTTATAAGCTTGAACGCGTTCGCCTTATGAAGTCTACGCTCCGGCCAAATTTCCTCCAATCCGTGGTTGGATCTGAAACATTCCAGCTAAAACTGGAAAACCGGTTCGCTGCCTTGGAAACCACAATAGACGCAGATATGGACCAGGAACTCGATAAAGTGGCGGAAATCCTTCGGGATGAGGGGACGAAACTCTTTAAGACGCAGCACACCGGCAGGAGATCTCAACTTTCGCGAGAATCTCTGCAGCTCATAGAGATGCGACGAGAAAACCCGGCAGGCACTTCGTCAGATCTAAATAAAAAGATCTTCAAGCTAGTAAGACGCGACCTCCGTAGCTCCAATACACGCTCTATACAAGATGCGATCGAGCGACATCAGGGGTTGAAAGTTTTTACTCAGCATTTAGGTCGAAGTCATCTGACAAAGCTGACCACGTCAGACGGGAAAGTCGCCACTTCTAGACCGGAGATTCTTGCGGAGGTTCAGAGCTTCTACGGCAACCTCTACACCTCGAAAGCGTCCCGTCCCCAACCTAACTCCGAGGATCTAAGAGCCACTTTAACCCGCCACTTCACGGAAGAGTTGCCAGACGTCAGCCAAGACGAAATCGTGGTGGCCCTGATGCAGCTTAAAAATGGAAAAGCCCCCGGGGAAGATGGAATTACGACGGAGCTGCTAAAGGCAGGTGGAAAACCTATACTGGTGCAGCTCCAACGCATATTTAATTCTGTCCTGTTCTCGGGGAGAACTCCAAGGGCGTGGAGCAAGAGCATAGTCGTTATGTTCTTCAAAAAGGGAGACAAAACTCTGTTAGTAGAGTAAAATTGGGGCTTCTGCATGCATCAGAAGCCCCAATTTTACAATCGAGATCGATTCATATTAATGTGTTCTGCATAACTCAAAGTGCCCAGTAATACCATACTGTTATAGTTAACATAATTTTTTAAGTTTAGCAATTATTTAGTGATCAATGGTAGCGTTACTTTTAGTGAGTTTTTATTATGAATGTGTGTACCAATGAATTCCTCACTCCATGTAATATCAATGTAATCATGTTATCAATTTAAAAAATAAATGGATATGTTAATGAGTCTAGGAAACTATTAAGTAAAATAAAGCAATGTATATTATCAATTTAAAAAAAGTTTATTATCAATGCACCATTTTTTTAAACACAAAACATTTTTTAAAGCACATATTGAGTCATGATAAATACAATTGTACAAATCTTCAGAACACTTATAGCGATCATATAAACATAACAAATTAGGACAACATTTATCTTCTAAATTAATTACATTATTAGTATTTAAAATATCCTTCAACCATAACATTTTTTCAAGACCTTTAACGTAAATACACTTATCTTTTAAAACATCTGAAATTAAATATTGATAATTTGAGTAAGGTATAAATCCTTCACCCCAGTATATTTTTCTTTTACGTTCAATCCAGCAAACCTGCCGTCTTTCTTATTTAGTCAAATCGTAAAAAGGAAATGGTGGTTTGATTAAAAACACTTGTAGGTTTTTATTACACCATACAGCTATTTCTTTTAGTATAAATTCATTTGCTTCTGTTTCAAAGCCTTGAACGTCAACAATGGCCGTCATGATAGCCTACGCATGATGTTGCTTAGAGGTTTGTATTCCACAATTCGGTACTGAGCTACTAAACTCAGCCATAACATTTATTTAATTTTTACAAACATTGACTCATAACAATTACACATTTTTAAAAAGGTAACATTTATTTATTTTTAGAAATACAACTAAACTTAAATAAAAACATTATCTTAAAACTACTCAGTATCACACAATTTCTTACTTATTTTTTTATTAATGTCTCTGTGATATCCATTACATCATCATAAGGCTCCTCAACCACATATTGTGCACTTAAGCAAGCCTCGTTTTTTTTATTTTTGTCTACATAATCTAATTCACGAATATCTATCTTAATTAGAAGACGTCCTTGCTTAGGACGATTTCTTCGAACAATGTACGAATTTGCCGATGACGTTAATAAACTTTGACGCTTTTTAGACGGTGACAATTTTTTTGACTTTGTAGAAAAGTTTGGTTCAATGTATGTTATGCCATCGTCTTGAGTGGAGAAATATGGGCTAGTAACCTGTAAAAAATAAATCACACATAAATATATAATAATGTGGACGCGCACAATAAATGTTTATAAACATAAATACATTTTATGTAGTGCTTACCTGATCAGAGGATTTGTTCCGATGCTTTTCAAAACATTCATAATTTCCTTGAGAGTAAAAAAATGGCTTGTTTTTTAACTGTCTACCATTCTCTGCCAAAGCATTGTCCTGCAATATAATAACATAAAAATATAAATGAAAAGTTCATAACTATATTAATTTAACTATGAAGAATAAAATAATATTTACTAACCTCTTGTATTTCTGTCTGGTCAACTTCGTCCAAAGGACTTGGGATTTGAGAATCAACATTATCAAATACAAATCTGTTAAATCCTCCAATGTCGAGAATGCTGGGGCTGTATGACATGATTCTGAAAATAAAACTAAAGTAAGATATCTAATTATTCATATAATAATATAATATAATTTAATATTGTAATAACTTATAACATTAAAAACGTACTTACCAATAAAACTTGATTTCTCTGCTAGCAACAGGTCCTGTTTTGGCTGACTATGACTGCATAATGAAATAAGGAATGCAATTTTAAATCTGTATGATATTCAATACCAAATGAAATCAATTATTAAAAATATAATATTGTAATACGAGAATACAAAATTCCTAACTTTCTAGACCTGTACAAACATGTTAAATGCTGTTATTTATACTTTATGATATATCTTATTTAGTGTTAAAGTTATAGCTACCTATAAATATGTGTGTTAGACATTCATTACAGTAATTGTCATAATGAAGTTGATCAAGCAACCCATATCTTTGAAAGTTAATAATATAGATTTAAATGAATCTTCTCACCAGATCAGACATAGTCCTTTATTACCGAATACGATTCGATGTATAATGTGCGGTCCATTGAACTGTGGTAAAAAAACGTTATGATTAGTTTGTTGTTACATGAAAATGGTCTAAAATTTAAAAATCTTTATCTTTATTCCAAAACTTCATTTCAACCAAAGTATCGTTTCTTGAGTGAAGTATTAGGAAGAGTCTCGCAGTTTAACTTCTACAAATCTAGCGATGATAAAGAGGTAATTTCTCCGACTGAAGCTTTAACAAATTCTGTGTTTAGTTTTGATGACGTTGCGTGTGAAAATCAAGTAAATATTCGCAACTATTTTTGTATGGGTAGACATAAACAAATAGCTTGTTTCTATTTATCTCACACCTATTCCAAAATTCCAAAACAACTGTTGCGTGACAATGTGAATTTTATTATTATATTCAAACAAGATGATGTGAATTTAAAACATATTTATGAAGAGCATGTTACTTCTGATTTACAGTGGAAAGAGTTTAGAAATATTTTTCAAACTGTTTGGAGTAAACCTTATAATTTTCTACTTATTAATAAAGAATCGTCATTAAATAATGGAAGGTACAGACAGAACTTTGATATGTTTTTTAAATTTGACTGACTGTTTATATGTATATTATAAGTAATTAACATGACAAATCAAATTCAGTATAATTTGTTCTTTAGCTGAATACAGTTGTTAATAAGTATAAAATGGAGAAAAATATTAAAATAGAATTAATGAAGTCTTGTCCGTGTGGTGACGGATGAAGAATACGGAATGTCACCACCCCATATCATCCCATGGGTGTCGTAAGAGCCAACAGAGGGAGCATATTATGCAGAGAACAGCACTGTAAGAGAAGGAAAACTTGATACAAACCCTATACCAACCCGTTTGGCCAGCATGGTATAGTAGGCCAATTCCTCCTTTCAAAGGAGAGGCCTAGTCCAGCAGTGGACTATTAAAGGCTGATGATGATGATGATGAATGAAGTCTATAGACTCCATAAAGAATAAAATAAAACAAATGAAAAACCAGGAACACTCTGCGAACTTATCACTTGAAAAAATGTTAAAACCTGTCACAGATCCCCTTAAAACTCTAGTTGATTCAAATAAAACATTAGAAAAAATACAAAATTTTGAAAATACACACTCTAGTTTTGAAGACGTGGAATTAGGTGACATTAATACTAGCTCATCTACTAAGTTTGAAGAATGCTATGACCCAGAACTGAATTCTGTACTGAACGTTAAAAAACCTCCCCAGACGGAATTACCGGATGATTTAGAAACATCATTAGAGGCTCGTGATATCCATGATAATTATGACCTAAACATACCATTTGGAATAAGGAGTGAAAACAAAAAATTATTAATGGGTAATTTGTGGGCGAAAATAACCACTCAGTGGATCCCAAATAATAGGAAGCGACAACGGGGACGGCCCAGGAGAAGATGGCGCGATGAGTTAGACGCTTATACAAAAGATTGGCAAATAATGGCAGCGGATCGTGAGAAATGGAAGTCGGAAGGGGAGGCCTTTGCCCAGCAGTGGGACACCAATTCAGGCTTGTAATAATAATAATAATTTAATAGTTTCGTTTTCTAAAATAGATAGTGCAAATAATGATAATACCATTTTAATTAAAGTTGGTGACAAAAGCTTCAATTTAACCCCTGGTTTAAAAGAACTTTTACTTCGAAGAAAACCTGATTTGAAACAAATATCGAGCAAAGATAAACTTGTCTATAAAGATATGTTGCATTATACAAATGCACATACGAGAGATTTCAATCCTAATGGGCAAATTAGAGGCGATTAAGGTATAAAATATCGTGAAAGAATCAAACCATTGTTTTCTGAATCGTCAAACAATAATATTGTCACTAAATTTGGAGGAAGCTTACCAACGTTAAAGAAATACAAAAATAGCACTGACTTGGTATATTGGGACGATCCTAACGAACTGGTTGACAGATTGAAACTATTAATTGCTTCCCGAGATGCTGGTAATACAAATCATGATAATGAAATTTTATCAATAATCGAAGAGTTAAAAGAAGCTGACATAATTAAATAATAAATAGTCCTAATAATATGCTTTTTATTCAGTATTATAGCTGAATTCGAGACAAACATACCTACTGAGTTGTGAACATGAGCAAAGCTGACGTGGTAAACGAAATTCATAAAAATTTGAAAGTGAACTATCCGCGAAGACATGTTGTAATGAGAGATATAGATGACTTGTGGCAAGCAGACTTAATTGATTTGCAATCAATTTCAAAAGAAAATAAAAATTATAGATATATTCTTACCATCATTGATTCATTTTTGAAATATGCTTGGGCCTTTCCTATGAGAAGTAAAAGCAAAGAAGATGTGTATAACTCTTTCAAAACTTTGTTGGATAAAGGGCGTGTTCCTAAAAATCTGCAAACCGATAATGGAACAGAATTTTATAATAACAAATTTCAGAAGCTAATGAAATCGTATCATATTAACCATTATTCAACATTCTCAACAAAAAAGCTTCAATAGTCGAACGATTTATCAGAACATTGAAATCTAAAATCTATAAGGAATTTAGTTTAAAAGGCAATTACAATTGGGTAAATAATACCCTCAATGATGTTATTTACAAATACAATCACACTCACCATCGCACTATTAATGAAATCCCTGCTAATGTGAACAATATGAATAAAAAACTGATATTAGAAAGGTATTTAAAGTTGCCAAAAAATGATAATTTAAAAAGCAAGTACAAAGTAGGTGATTATGTGAGTATCAGTAAATACAAAGGTACATTTAAAAAAGGTTATACTCCCAACTGGTCAACAGAAATATTTAAAATTCGTAAAATACAAAACACAACTCCTATAACTTACTTAATTGATGACACTATCAGAGGTCTGCCTATTTTAGGAGCATTTTATACACAAGAACTTCAAAAAACAAAACATCCCAATATATATCTAGTCGAAAATGTTCTTAGAAGAAAAGGTAACAGGGTTTTAGTAAAATGGTTAGATTTGTCTTCAGCTGAAAGCAGTTGGATTGATAAATCGAATGTAATATTATAAATAAAATAACGTTAACAAACTCGAATCACATAACTATTTATTAAAGTATTCAAACCGGAATCATCAGTCTTATAATGTGTTTTGGAGAGAGTAGTCTTCTCAATTGGCTTATTAATAATTTACCATTTAAATTACACTTACCAGGATATAATTACTGTGGCCCAGGTACTAAATTAATAAAAAGACTAACAAAAGGAGATAACGGCGTAAATAAGTTGGACGAATACTGCAAAGATCACGATATTACATTTACACATTACAAGTCATCAAACTTAAAGGATCGACATAAGGCTGATTTAATTTTGTTAAAAATGGCGAAAGAGTGAGCGGTTGCTTCCGATGCCAGTATAGCTGAAAAACTCGCGGCACGCTTAGTAAGTAAGGCTATGTCAGCAAAAATTAAAACTGGTTCTGGTTTGGACAAAAAGCATTCTCCAAAAATTGCACCTGGAAAAGGGTTAAAAAGTAAATTAAAATCTGTTATTACAAAAGCATAAAGGCATATCAAAAAATTAAAACCTAAGAGCAAGAAAATGGCAATAGAATTAGCTATTGCCGCTACTAGAGAATTGGCTGATGATTCATCGATTAAGCTCCCTCGCGTTATTCCTATTCTAAAAACTGGGGGAGTATTACCTTTGATTCCCATTTTTGCGGGATTATCAGCTGCGGGAGCTTTAGCAGGCGGTGCAGCTGGTATTGCTAAAACCATAAATGAATTCAAAATGGCTAAAAAGCTGTATGAAGAATTGAGAAGACATAATAAAAAAATGGAAGCTCTATGTATTGGGAAAGGACTACACCTTAAACCACATAAAAGCGGCCTTGGAATTTTCGTATCAAAAGCAAAAAAAACTAAGATACGGCTTAAAGTACGGGAATAGAATTCCTTATTTTAGAGGTGTCTTTATGAGAGATGAGCTCCCTAAATGTCCTTATAAAAAAGAATGTGGAGTTATTAATTTGGATAGTTCAAAAAATCCTGGTTCTCATTGGGTAGCCTATGCAAAACATAATGATTATGTTGAGTATTTTGACAGTTATGGAAATCTTAAACCTCCGAAGGAATTTATAAAATATGTAGGTTCTAACATTCAATATAATTATGAAAATATACAACGTGATCACCCCTTCAATTGTGGACATTTATGTTTAAATTTCTTAAAGAATTTTTGGTATTATCATGAAATAAAATAAAAAGGATCATCTAAAAGAGTTCAGTATGCAAGCATGTCTACTACGGTTACCATCTCTGGAAATAAATCGGAACTGATTTCGTAATTTCAACCACCTCTTCATTTATCTGATCAGTACGAGTGCGGTTTATTATACTTTTCAGTATTAAAAACAAGACCGAATGTGCCCGTTAATAACAGCAGTTTAACAGCTGTTATCAGAATTGAATGTGATCTTTTACACGGTTCATACTGCAACGGATTACCGACTCATTTTATTCATGAATTTATATCTGATACTGCTCCAAGTCACGGCTACATAGAAATACCTCAGAACGTTATTTACTTTCCAGTTAACAAAAATATAATTTCATCCATATCTGTTAGGATTGTAGATCAGTTTAGTTACCGTATTGACTTTGGTGAAGAAAATATTCAATTACGTCTTCATTTAAGAAAAGCAAAATGATAGTATATTATAAAAACCCTTCAGTGAAAATAAAACGTCCTATTCCGTCAACGACCATTAAGGTGCACAGACGTAAGAAAAACGTGAAGAAATTTACTAAATCAAATAAAGATTTTCTTAAAGATTTAGGGTTTAAGGTATGAGTATACTACAGATTACCGATTTACCACACTTTGATAGGTGGCAGTGGGCTTGTCACATCTGTCGCAGAACCGATAACCGATGGAGTAGCCGTATTCTAGAGTGGAGACCGCGCCTTGGCAAACGTAGTGTAGGACGCCCTGTTGCTAGGTGAAGTGACGATATACGCAAAGTGGCTGGCAGCGGCTGGACACGAAGAGCCGAAAATCGGGCTCAGTGGCATTGGAGAGGCCTATATCCAGCAGTGGACTACGGCAGGCTTATGATGATGATGATGATGAATGTGTTTCGTTATTAACGAAAACAAATTTTAGTACTGTTTTGCTCCATATCTAATTTAGTTTTATTATCTTTTGATTTGTTACAATTCATCAGAGAGAAATAATATGGAATGGTGCCTTTACGAGGTAACAATTGTGTTTTACTCTGAGAACCACGCCCATTATTGATTTTTTGTAGTTAGTATTTATTTTCCTATACGAAATATTAAGAAAATTTTGTTCATAAAAATATATGTCTAGAGCGCTGTTTATATACTTACATATATCAACAAACTTAGAAACCCTGACATCTCCAAAGTTGATAAATTTTACATAACTGAAATTATTACAAACAAGGCTTAGCGTGTCATTAAGTTTTGTTTCATTTAAGTTAAGTGTATACTATTACAGACTCCTAATACCAATACACAGCAATCTGCTAGATTTTTTAGGCAGGCGCTTAACTCAATAACAACTTGCATAGGATTCGTATCATGTTCACCGACAGGCAATATGATGGTGTCATTTTTGTTAAACTCACATGACGATAATGACTTCACAATTTCTTCTGTTTTCGCTCCAGGTTTTATGTTAGCGCGGAACTTGTAATTTTCGTACTGTGTGCGTGTTCTGGGCCATATTACCCTGATGCTAGGCCTGCACATTGCTGCCCTCCAAAAATATGCACAGTTTTCCCCACTGTTGACATAGCTTGTACCTGTTCCTTAGGCCGCGGTGGGAGGAGGTTATTTTTTGACATTCTGCATTTTAGGCCCCTTCAACAGAATCTATCAAGACCTTTTTTGTATTCTTACTTGGCTGAGTACTTTTGGGTGTGTGTACTTGAATACTGTTTACTGATTCATTCGACAATAACTCAGGGGAATTCATAATTGATTGAACAACATTACTTTTATTAGCTGTTGTAGAAATGCGACGTTTAAGTCTAGGCGAGTAGAAATTTTTAGGCGTTTTGCATGTTTCGCTGGGGAACTCTGGAATTCCTATTGCTTTCAAAAATTTTACCTTGTTTTCACTTGTTTCTAACTTATTATTTAGTGTGTAGTTTTCGGTATTTAATAAATCAATTTCTGCGTTAGCTGACTGCGACTCCAGTTTTAGTTTTTGTATTTCTTCGTTAAATTTTTTAAATTTTATTAAAACAATAGTCTTATATGAATTAAATACAGATATTTTTAGATATTATGAAGGTAAAATTCAATGAAGTTTATTTATTTTGTTTCGGATGGCTGTCAGAAGTTTCAATTACGAAGAAATAAGCTCTATCCTAGACCAAAAATCTGGCGAGGAAGAAATAGAAGTTGGGACCAGTTGTAATTCCTGATTTCTTTACTAGTGTTCAAGATCAAATAATAAGCCAAATGTAAAGTTTCAGCAGACAGTTTTGAAATTAGGTTTGGAACTGACACATGAACATTTGGAGGACCGTCACCGGATGCCAACTTAGTCCATTGCAGTGATCCTCAAAAAAGGACTAAATCCTACAAGCGCTGTGGCTCAAACTACATTTAACTTTGTGTAATAAGGCCCACTTGCACAACGATTCTTAAACTGAATTAAGATGTATTTAGCGAGAAAAAAAATATTAAACACCACTAGCGTCTTGCACAACGAAAAAATTGTCGAGTAATATGATTTAAGAACTGTCAAAATTAATCACCGAAAATCGGCTGTTTAGTGGCTAATTTCATTTAAGAACTGTCACACTGATGTTGGCATCTTTATTGATAATTTTCGTCGCTAATGACAAGTCATTAGCGACGAAAATTATCAATAATTATATAACTGGACCGGACGAAGCAGCAGGGGGAGGCCTATGTCCAGCAGTGGACGTCCCTAGGCTGACATGATGATGATGATGATATAACTGATAACAATGTAACTACTTGTGATATTGTTAACCCTAGAATTCTACACTATTTGGCGCAAATGTTATTCCTACACTGGGGTGCTGGAACACCCCATACTAAAATGACTGTAATCCTTAAAATAAAAAAAACAAATCATGAAAATACGTTTTACTAAACAGAATCGGTAACTTGAGATCACAAATCAGCCTTATTACACAAAGTTAAATGTAGTTTGAGCAACAGCGCTTGTAGGATTTGGTCCTTTTTTGAGGATCACTGCAATTGACTAAATTGGCATCCGGTGACGGTCCTCCAAATGTTCATGTATCAGTTCCAAACCTAATTTCAAAACTGTCTGCTGAAACGATATATTTGGCTTGTTATTTGATCTTGAACACTTGTAAAGAACCCAGGAATTACAACTGGTCCCAACTTCTATTTCTTCCTCGCCAGATTTGTGGTCTAGAATAGAGCTTATTTCTTCGTATTTCAAAGCTCTGACAGCCATCCGAAACAAAATAAATAAACTTCATTGAATTTTACCTTCATAATATCTAAAAATATCTGTATTTAATTCATATAAGACTATTGTTTTAATAAATAATCAAATTTAATAACTTATTACATATAAATGCATCAATCGTAATAAATAAATAATCTTACGATTTTACTACACTGGGGTACTGGCGTACCCCACAGCACTTATACAGGCGACAACACAACGCGGTCCTTTGTCACGGTATTGACGTAACGCGACCGGTTGACACCAAACTAAAATACTCCGACGCGCGAATTCGTGGATATTGAAGAAATTGAGATATTTAGAAAACAAATCGGTGTGGGGTGCACCTGCACCCCATGTAGGGTTCTAGGGTTAATGCTCAAAAGTTTCTAGTTATTATTTGTCAATTGTCATTTCGTTGCTAGGCGACGACAATGCGTTTTGTTTTATGCTCAAAGTATATATAGTCTAAGGTTTTATGCGAAACCATACGCATAACAACGTTAAAATCGTAACAAAAAGGCTTCATGCCATGAAACAAAACGTAGAAACTACTTTACCGACCTCATAAAATGTTTAACTAAATCTAAGCGTTGTTGTCGTTGTGCAAGAGGACGCTAAATACTTTTAAGTTAAATTATTTTATGCTGTTAATTCTGTTCAAAAAATTTAAATTAAGGAGTGACTTAAATCAAACGTTACGCAAGTGGGCCTAAGTCTGATTTGTGATCTCAAGTTACCTATTATGTTTAATAAAACGTATTTTCATGAATTGTTTTTTATATTTTAAGAATTACAGTCATTTTAGTATGGGGTGTTCCAGCACCCCAGTGTAGGAATAACATGTGCGCCAAATAGTGTAGGATTCTAGAGTTAACAACAACACAAGTAGGTACATTGTTATCAGTTATATCATCATCATCATCATGTCAGCCTAGGGACGTCCACTGCTGTACATAGGCCTCCCCCTGCTGCGTCGTCCGGTCCAGTTATATAATTATTGATAATTTTCGTCGCTAATGACAAGATGCCAACATCAGTGTGACAGTTCTTAAATGAAATTAGCCACTAAACAGCCGATTTTCGGTAATTAATTTTGACAGTTCTTAAATCATATTACTCGACAAATTTTTCGTTGTGCAAGACGCTAGTGGTATTTAATATTATTTTTCTCGTTAAATACATCTTAATTCAATTTAAGAATCGTTGTGCAAGTGGGCCTGAGTGGTATTCTTATCATACTCATCCTCCATTTTTGCTGGTTTTATGATAATTTAAATAAATTCAGAAATTTAAAAATTCTCAAAAAGTGTTCCGTAATGTGCGAATCGAACTCGAGTCACCAGTACTGGAAGCCGCGTGCTTAACGGAGCCGCCACAGCTGCTGTTACCTTCAGTTCCAAATTTGCCGACTCTTTTCTTAAGTCTCTAGTTCATTTAATAGTCTAATAGATGGCATTACAAGGACTGTCCTCGGATCCTAATTACATTTGATGTAAGTACAACGTAGTTTTAATAGCTCGTGGATATCGTCGTTTACTGACTTTCTAATAGATGTCACTATGCGTTATGGATCGAATAGGATGATTTGGCATTTTCCTTTATTTATAAAATGCAAAGTCACTGTTATTTCACTGTTTTATAATCACATAACAGTTTTTACACGATTATTCATCCTAGTTTTGATTTGTAAATAGTTTTTCTGTATATACACTTTCTTTCTTCGTATTTCGTTTGTTTTACCGTTTGTCGTTTAATTTTGTTATTTAAAATATTTCGTATTATGTGCACAGATTCTTTTATCCTTCACTTTGTCAATCTTTATTGTTCACTTATATACACTATGTATGTATATGTTCTATAGCAGACTAAAAAGCCGCAACAGCTTTTTGCGATTTGCTGAGGCTAGCCAAGACCAACCTGCTAACCTAAGGGAAAAAATGTGGCATGAGACAGTCCCATCCCCCACCAATTTTGTTGATACCAAAGAACACCTACCCCCCGGTAGCGATCTGCAATGGCCCGCATGGAGATCTGGCCCAAACGCAGTGCGACTGTGGCATCCCAGAACAAACCATGAGTCACCTGCTGGAGTGTCCCAAATGTCCGCACAGATGTTCGGAGCCCGATTTACACCAAGCCACCGACAATGTAGTTGCTGTGGCCACACACTGGGCTGGTGCCATTTGATCTATGTACCATCGACTCGAGAAGAAGAAGTTTGATTTAACCCTCGATTACTCGCGCAGTTTTTAGCCTCTTGAGACATACTCAAAGTACATTTTTTTTAAATAATATCAGATAAATGCAATCACAACCAAAGTTGTGATTGCATATATTCCAATTGTTGATAACATGGTATTGATACCAGAAGTATCACGAGTAATCACGTTGACGATCCTCAGCTGCAGCCTCTTCTACTTCAGTCTCTTCAACCGATGAAGCATCCTGTTCTGACAAAGAATCATGAACAGATCTTGAATAAAATCTTCATCCATGCCAGCATCACTTTCCACTGCAACATTGTCTTCATCATGCGATATTATTTCTTCGAACAAAGCTGCCAATATCACATACTAACTCATCTAAAAGCAAAAAGGTTTGAAAAAAATGTTACATGCGAACAAAGCAAGGTAAATAAAAGTTTGTAAAAATAGAAACCATTAAATATATGCTAAGAAATACACAATTATTTATACTATAGTAAATAACAGCACAATTAAATAATTTACTTTTACAAAACAACTGAAAACACGTACCTTGCTGGGAAAGTAACCTCCGCAAAAGTATAACACGAGCGCTCGCGGGGTGTCGTGACCACCCCACACAAAATTTGACACATCCTCATGCTGCGAGCGCTTGCGCAACTCTCCCCCTACTGCCCCGTGTCGACCCGTTTAAAGGTCACTTGAAGGTACTGAGACGCGCGGATACGTAACTAGAGAAATTATTATTCATTTTTACGTTCAAAATTGCGTGGGGTGCTGACGGCACCCCGCGCGAGTGATGGCGGGTTAAATCTTCCAAGAGTCCAGCGAACAGAACCTCTTGAAACCATTGTAAACTAAAATGTCAATTTGAAACTGTTTACTATCCAAAAGATAAGTCATGTCAGATCATACGACTACATAATTTTATTTTACCACCCAACATCAGCATCATCTAATCATCTAAGCGTTATCGCGGTTGCATTCCAAGATCTTCAATTTAGTGCACGGTGTCAGCTTTCTTGTGTAACAAGATTTTCGTGGGAGTTTCTATCGTATTACATACGCAACCCAAAGATTAAACCAAATAATGGTTTAGACCAGTGACAAGATATTTAAGCATAATAATATTTTCCATAACGACTGTTGTTACATCTTTATGACAATTGGTACTGATCTCTTTCCGCGTTTTCCAAGGCACGGCGCAAATGATAATAAAATTAAAATTGATATGAAAAATGCGTATGAAAAATTTCAGTTTAACACATTCAATGCCACTTTCCTTGTGAGACCTATTATAAATGTTATATAGATATATTATATACGTATCATTGTGGCCATATAATTTTAGTGTTTTTTTTTTAATGAAGTATTATGCTTAAGTTTTGGTAATAATAAAAATGAAGCTAGCTGTTTTTCTTAAAAAAAAAGGCAAAATCAAAATCATTAGCACCTCTGTAGACCAAGTATTACCTATATAACTTGGCGCCAGTGGCCAATTACACGGCACCGTGCCGTACTGTAATTAGATTTATTTTTATATTTATACTCATTTTATGGCCTTTTTAGCACGGGAATATGAAGTTACTAGGCTACTTGAGCGCTTACATAACTGACAAGCTAGGTCCTTCGACTGGCTTGTCAGTTATTTTAGTGTAAGGATACCCACTTTTCAAACGTCCGTATTTCGTAAATTTATCGTGCAAATCCAATACTTGTTTTATATTGAATGAAACGTCACGTGTATGGCTGTGTGCTTCGCGTACCGCTATCGCTATGGCCGAAGTTGTAATGATGCATAGAAACAAACGAGTTCCGAGACACGGCGCCGTGTATGCGGCCACCTACTACTACACGGCGCCGTGTACTCAGCCACGTACAACTCCACGGCGCCGTGTATTTGGCATTGAATGTGTTAAGAACTGATGACAATTTATTGTTATGCACACTGGCTGCTCTATATTAGTATTCAATAATACATTCCAATAGCACATTTTAAAAACTAGGAGCTACAATGTCGACCTCCCAAAGTCAAGAGAAGAAAATAATTGTCTGCTAACTTTTACAATTAATATTTTAGATAGGATGTGGAATATTAGCCGATCCTTTCCGAGTGATTGATAAAATTTAAACTTCTGTGTCAGGGTTCACCTACCTGGATGTTTCCCGTTGATATTGTCGTTATATATTATGTAATATAGATATTATATGTTTTAATCTTTAACCTTTAACGCATGCTGAACTTTATGAGACAGTTCCAGTTTCACATCTGTGGATAGGCTGTATCTTGCAGATAAATTCAAAGTGTGGACATAATGTTTTTGAAATATCTGACAAATTAATTTAACAGCAATTTTATCAGGCTGCGGTTAGACTGGATATTAGAGATAGTTCTATCGAAAGATTAATTTTATTTTCCTTTAAGCATTATAAGGCTTGTAAATACATACAGCTGTCTTTATTCCGAATATAATATTAATTTTGCTAACTTAACTTTTGGTTAATATTAAGTATGATATTGTACAGCCAGTAAAGTCAATATTAATTATGTAAATAATTATTATTATTCACGATAGTATAAATGTAAATTAATTATATAAAATGTATAATTAACTAACAAGTTATGTTTAAAACTGCTAGGCATATTCTATTACCCCCCCGTGGGATCTCCACCTTGTCGTGGTGGGGGGGCTCAGTAACCGTGGATTGGTCACCCGCGGTGAAGCTAAGAGGGATCCAGGAGGGGACGCTCCGCGTGGGCTTGGAGGGGCCTGCGCAGGATGCGTCCAGCGGTGCGGGTGCGGGGGACAGTTCTGTCTGTCCCTCGCAGTCGGGTGCGGTCGCGGGAGGAGAGGCGTGTCGGTGTTGCGTTGCCGCGCGCCCTATCTCCCGCGACCAAATGGGGGCGCACCATTCGATGCGTCGCGGTGGGGCCGTAGAGGAAGAGGAGATGCGGTGTTGCGTTGCCGTCCTCCCTATCCTCTGCGGCCGCTGGGCGTTTTGGCGGCGGAGTCCAACACCTTAATCCGTCGCCAAGGGGGTTTTGTTCGGGGCCCGCCTGACCATCTGGCGGGCCAATACCCGTCGGAGGGTGGCGACGAGTGCTTTGGTGATGCCCCACCCTCCGACACACGGGTACATGGCGGAAGTCGAGGTGGTTTTTAGTGGAAACACCACATACTCCGGCTCTTATTTCCCCCAAGAGTCGGAGATCCGAAGGGATTTTCCACCTCGTTAAACAAAAAAAAAAAAAAAAAAGGCATATTCTATTAGAACTTTTGTTACGGTAAATATAAGTCTAAAATTGCTTTCGACGCGATATGAGTAAATCGTTAAATAGGATTAACATTTATATGGAATGTGGAGTATAGTAATTTATCGTGTCATGAAGTACGACAATTTACGAGTAACATAGGTATATGTATGACAGAAGATATGAGTTTACAAAAAGAAAGATTAAAAATCTTGCTTGTTTGTCATCAATGATGTTAAAATTTATTGCAACTGGAATTGTTTGTGGGGTGTTGAAAGCGTTAAAATTACTGACAACAAGAATAAAGCCACTTTGCTCGCTGCGAGGCACAGAAGCAAAATTGCTGGTTGCGAGCGTACGAGCCACTTTACTCCAATCGAGGCAGCCTCAAATGGAGTAAGTTACAAAGTGACTATTGTCTAGAATAAGTAGTTGTTACATAATGGTATTATAAATATACAAAATATTAATTATAACTACTAGAGTAATCAATTGTTATGTTGCAAGCAATTAAAAAAAGACATAAAATATAATATTATTATTTTTTTGCATTCGAATCATTCAATTGATTTTTAGTATATTTTTTTAAATTATATTTATTTATAGACTCACGCCTGTATCCCCGAAGGTGTAGGCAGAGGAGTAGTATTACACCCACATTTCGCCTTGAATTTTTTAGGTCCCACGTAATAGGGGACGAGCCTATTGCCGTACCGGGCACATAACCAGACGCCGTGCTGCTACTGAGAATTTCCTAACGGAAAAACCCAGTAACACTTTGCCCGACCCGGGGATCGAGCCCGAGACCTCCCAATCCCACGCGCACATTTATGCCGCGAGACCAACGAGGCAATCTTTGGACTTTGTCTTTGTTAATTATATGCAACATGAAATTTATTTATAAATTGCACGAAATTGATAAATTTTAAATCCTGTTTGTTGTTAAAATAAAAAATACGTTTTATTATTAGGCAAACCTGACTGATATTACCTATAGTGATATAATGTAAAGGATGATTGTGAATATTTTAATAAAAACAATTACAAAAATGCTTAACTTTGTTTTATTTTTAGCTTTTGTATCCTATAGAGGTGTCAACAAGCATAAAGCTTGTCCGAGGGTATTTAAACATACCTTTTCAACGTCAGTGAAACAACGGGTATGATACCCACTATATTTACTAGCTTTGTGCAAAATCGGAAAGAGATGAGCCGTAGGTATTCTACTAGATGCCGGGTGATTAGTAAAATGTCATAATAATAGAGTGAACGGAGCTCTGAAGGCATTTGTGAACTTCCAAAACGTAGAAGTGACTTAAAACTAGAATAAATGCTATAGAAATGAGATCACTGAGAAGTATGTGTGGTGTGTTTTTGAACGACAGAGTAAATAATTGAGTAAAAGAAGATGTAGTGAAACTTCGAGAAAGGCATGTTAAGATGGTTTGGGTACATGGAGATGATGGATGACGAAAGACTGACATAGAAAATATATATGTAAGGCTAGTGTGAATGGGACAGGACAAAGAGGAAGACATAGGCGGACGTTCTCTGACCAGATTGGAGACATAACCAAAAAGAAGACAGGTCAGAATTACCCTTAACAGAAGAGCATGCATGAGAAACTTGATGGGAGTGAACTAAGTAAAAGAGATATGTCAGGGTCGTAGCAAATGGCGTTCCGTAGTCTCTGCCTACCCCGACGGGAAACAGGCGTGAGTCTATGTATATATGTAAAAGTAGAATTGATTGACTGATTGATTTGCTTGATTATCATTTCATTAATGTTAATTAGAAGACCATATAAAATACTGAAAATTTACTTGTTGTTATGAATGTTTCGGACTATTATTGTGATCTGTATGTTTTTGTGGTCTTTGTTATTTACTAAAAATAGTCTACACCTCTTTTTATTTCCGTGGATGTCGTAGGAGGCAACAATAATAATTGTAGGTATCTTTCGGAAGACGCGGCAAACTCGATGTATAGTAAGCCAAGACCTCCTATTGACTTACAATCGTATTGTTTCATTTATATCCAATCGTGGACTGAGCCAGACGCAGCAGGTATGATGAATTTGCCATAGAATAGTTACATAAATACTTTGTACACAAGAATGTTCATTAGATTCAAGCTTACGACACCAAGTTAAAGTCAGAAAGTTACCAAAGGCAGCCTTATAGCTAAAGCAATTTCTTAAAGGAAATGTTTAAGTAATCAAAGGTCTTTCACATTTTACTCTTAAGCGCTCCAGATTCCAGTAAGTATACTGTACGTAGTTGATTTTCTCGAGAGTATAAAGGCATAGTAAATCAGCTGCGTACTACGTTGTAAACGCCGTGAAAGTATACAATGTACGGGCGGGGAGAATGCAACATAATCAGTTGCTAAGATTTTATTAACTGTAAAACTATCGCATAAGTACCTAGTTATTTGGGTTAAGTGTTATTGGAGCGCAAACCATGCAACAGTGTGGTGACGCGCATAGGTCGGACTTTGACTGCGGAGCGCAGTGGTTTTAGCGGTCGACTCGACCTTAACCCTACGTCGAGTGTAGGTTCGATCTCTACATGCACGAGAAAACACTTAGTGTATTACACTTATTGTTGTTTTAGATCTGGGTGTACTTTGTGTAGATTGTATGTTTGTAAAGCCCCCCCGCGACATATGGTTCATTACAAAAACGGGCGTGGTCTTAAAAAATATAAGTCTAATACATTATACACCACTATTTTTTAATTAGTACAAAAACTTTAAGGACAGATTAGCGAAGATATTATGATCATATATGTGACGTAAGAATTTCATAATATCAATAAAGAGCAAAGTTATTATCATTTGTTTATTGTAGAAAATCTCACTTAAATCATAGTCATATTTTACAATCCAATCATCCTGCTCATTCGCATTCTCTCTGTCGCACTTATGATGTAGGTAGCCATAGAAAAAAATTGTGACGTCGCTGTGACGTCGAGAGGACACCACCTCTCGGCCGCTTGCACCTCCGCCCCCACTGCACTGCGAGCTCCTATAAATATTGAAGCGCTGGCTGCATTCGGCCCTTTTGCGGCGGCTACAGCTCCGAGTTAAGTCACCAACATCTCCTGGACCATCGGCAGCAGGAATCTCAACAATAACCCCACCCCTCGCCGAACCACGCGACCCTGTGTAAATTTTTATTAATTCCTAATTTTTTTCGCTTGCTAAATGATGTCTAAAATTAATTGGCAATTAAATCAATTTTTATTGTAACATTTAACCACGTTTCTCATTTAAACACCCCCTAGTAGGGGTAACGTAACAGGGGACACCCTAAAGGTCTTTTTTGCGTTACAGTGGCGCCCACGGGAATATTATAGGTAGGGTTTTGTTGAGAATCCGCTGCCGGTGAGTCTTTTTTTTTATTTTTTGTGTATGTGTGAAATCGTTCCAAACCAGTGTGTAATTATTTTAGTGGCATATATTGTTTTTTGTTTTATTGTGGACAGAAAGTCGGTGGTGTTATGTCGGCCACAATAGACATTTTCTCTTTTTGCTCTGTTGTGCTCGGAAGGTCGGTTTTGTGTTGAGCCGGTCACAACAGACAAATTTTGTCTTACTACGCTTGGTAAGCATTTTTAAATTATAACTTTTTCTGTTACCGCGTGTGATAATTATTGTGTATCAACCGCATAAGTAACGAGTTATAATTGTTCGACTGCGGCCACGTGTCCTCTAAAGACGCGCTAAGGTCACATTCCTTGATTGCATTCTTTGTATTGCGATTTATGACCTCACGTCCACTAACGACGTGCTAAGGTCACCTTGATCGTATGCTTCGCGATTAGCTTTTTTAAATGCCACTAAGGTAATTAAGTGCTACTGGTAATTATTGCTAATAATCTGCTTTGGCTGACTTATGGAACAAATTCACACCCTTCTTTTTTTCATTTCTTTCTATTTTCTACTATAACCTTCTGCTAGTGATTTTGTACGGCGATATAATTCTATATAGTCGGTATTATTTAATACTTTTACCGCCTACTACGGCTATTATCTTTTAAAATTAACTATTACTTTTCTTTCTTACTAAGAAAGTTGCATCTTTGTTATGCCACGTTTACTTATTATAGTTGGACTGGCTGAGAATGAACGTACCTAAAGATGCTAGCGTATTATATACTAGGGGTATTTAGCTAGAATTCCGCGTTCATTTACTAATAAAATGTACACGTGTCACATGCAGGTTGCTCACTAACAATAATGAACGAATGTAATTATTGTCTATTTGGTATAGAAATACGAATATCATCGTAGAATTATTAGTTGTTCGTTTTGTCAAATGTTTATTATGCTACAATTGTTGTTTTTGGTCTTCGATTTTATCTCCTTGTTACTGCCTATCGGTATGTCATTTGCAAATGCATCTATTTATGCATTTACTGTTCATTGTGAACTCAAACATAAAATTCCTGCGTCGCAATTATTGAATTATGTTCTTTTTGTAATGTTTTGTGTCGCTAGGATTGTTCTTTTAATGTCTGGTTTCTATTGAAATATATAAAGCATATAATGATAAATAAATGGTAAAATTAAACCGCTGACAGCCGGATAAATACTTAATTATCAATATGTAACTTGTTTCCTTTATACAAAATGCTATGCATCTGGTTTTACTAAACCATCTTAAATAGTGCTGGTTATAATGTGTTCTAGTGTTTACGCAAATGTTATTTTATCAAACTGAATTTATCAAACTTAATTGCATTGAAACTAACTTTAACTAAAGTGGGTATTTGCACATAAATTGAATCAATAACTTCTTTTCTTGAATAAATAAGTGCCTATTTACATATGAATCAAATAAATAATATTTATACCTCATTAAATAACTAAAGTGGCTGTTTACACACATATTAATAAATACTTTCAATACTTAAATAACTAATGTGGGTACTTATACATAAATCAATAATTTATATACTTTAATAACTAAAGCGAATTAATTGAATTGAATTGTAAAATACGAAAGGGTATTCTTAAACTTGTACAAAGTTTAAGAATACCCTTTCGTATTTTACAATCAACTATTTTAAACCTAAAAGCTGAATAAAATAATTAAATCTTATTCTATTATAGCATAAATGTGTTTATAAACGATTGGGTACAGTGTCATTTACAACAATGTAAGACGCATAGGTATGCGAAGTTATAATTACCTACATAATTATTTGTGAAGGCCAACAATGGTTCTTTTGTATCCGAGTCGAAGCTCACAAGATAATGCATTGTGTTGTGTTAATGATTTATGTAAACATGCTAACATAAAATGAATAAATATTTCAGTTATAAATTGTAATAAAGTTTATTAAATGTAATATTGTTACAAAGAATCTATTATTTATCTAACTAATTATCCAACTATCTGATAACTATCTAATTTCACATAACTATATAAATATCAGATATGTTTCTCTTAGTGATTTCCATATAAAGGATCTTAAATTGACTCACTACAAAGTTTAAGAATGTAATGATTAATGCTCATCACTAATGATCTAATCACTAAAATAACTTAACACTTCGTTACAAATAATATAAAAACCTTTAACTCCTAATTACAGCTAAATCATGTACCCATATATCTTGTTACTTATAGCTTTGGTAATGCTTGATCGAAATATAATAAAATATTTTTTTCCCTTATGGCTCAGTGGCTGAAAGGTTGTTGTCGGATCGGTCTGTGGTTCGATTCTCGATTGTGTTTATTTTTTTTGTGTTTTTAACTATGGTAGTGTAGACTATGTCGTCGACAGCCTCCTTCGACGATGTACTATACATTACATCTTGCCGTGAATAATTTTTTTTGTTTGTGGCTATGGTTGTGTACACTACGTCATCGATTGTCTCCTGCGGTGATGTACTATACATTGCAACCTATTCCGAATTGTGTATTTGCCGTTGTTGATTTTGTATCATAATCAGATACCAGTTATTTGTCCGCGAGAATGGAATGCGGCCGGCGCCAAGCGCGCAGTGATGACTCACGTGTTCACTGGTTCAAACCTTCATTGTTATTAAATTTTAAATGAATACAAATTGTCCTTGCAATATTGCATCTACCTTGTTAATGAGCAATTTGTTTGTGATACTGCCAACTAATCGTATGATTGTAGTATCGTAATATAGTAAGATCGTAATATTGGTTTACGACTTATACACTTTCAATTAATTTCACTTATCGAATATGGGTGGTCAGGTGGTGCCTACCAACATAGACTGGGTGACTATTTGCTATAAAACTCACGTATTATAATGAATGCGACTCGCATCGTGAATGAATGCTGGCTTGTTCATGCGTATGATTGTGTGTAGGCCTTTTTGAATGTGATGAATGTCAGGTTATAGGAACGTTCAATGCTTGGTGACGTATGAATGGCCGAGGGTTATACTTGTTTTTTTTCTCCTCTTCCAGGTTAATAGTTGCCTTGTATTTAACCTACTGACACCACTACCACTCATCTGTTTCAGGGTCCCGGAATGCAGTGGCCGCCTACCAGCTACAGAATTTTCCCGCTGGGAAAATTCTGGCCTAATGGGGAGAGTATGTGACGTCGCTGTGACGTCGAGAGAACACCACCTGTCGGCCGCTTGCACCTCCGCCTTCACTGCACTGCAAGCTCCTATAAATATTGAAGCGCTGGCTGCATTCGGCCCTTTTGCGGCGGCTACAGCTCCGAGTTAAGTCACCAACATCTCCTGGACCATCGGCAGCAGGAATCTCAACAAAAACCCCACCCCTCGCCGAACCACGCGACCCTGTGTAAATTTTTATTAATTCCTAATTTTTTTCGCTTGCTAAATGATGTCTAAAATTAATTGGCAATTAAATCAATTTTTATTGTAACATTTAACCACGTTTCTCATTTAAACACCCCCTAGTAGGGATAACGTAACAGACACCAGAATGGTCTTTTTTACGTTACAAAATGAAGGAAAATAATAAATGTGGGTCGTTATTTTTTAATTTTGTTAATTCTACCCTCTCCTTCATACTTCATTCGGGCTTAGGACTGGTAAAATTTATTGTTTAACAAGTAATTCAATACGGAGGCATGTAATTAGAAAGCAAACAAATATCAAAATAAAAGATGGTGTTCTGGACTAAAAGAAAAGAGTAATTTTGGCGTATTTATGAAGTTAGAATCATCTGCTATTTACAAATTATTTTATCATCATCATGTCAGCCTAGAGACGTCCACTGTTGGACATAGGCCTTCCTCAAGGTGTGTGGAGAACACAGACCGATTTTGAGCCGCCCGCATCAAATTATTATTTACTTAAGTAAGTATTATTTACTAAACTTACAAGTATTTCCATTGTCATTCGAAATGTCCACCACCGTTGTCAAAAGCATCCAATATGCACTGTTTTAATTGTTTGACACTGACCCGGTCACTTTTACTCACAATACGATGTCCATGGTACACAGCTGCATCCGCGATTCTTCCACTCAAAAAGTACGCACGAAGCATAGCTACATACTCCCGTGATATGAACTGATATGATAGGCCATCGCGTTGGGCAAACGTAGACAAACAATTAACTGTTGCAACGAAATTAGATACGCTCACTTTACCTAACAATTTAGTACTGTTTGTCGCATCGTCGGGGCGTGGCGCAGGCGCAGAGGGGCGGGGGGGGCTTTATCAATGGTTAATTTTACTATGATAGTACACGGGTCGGTCATAGTATTAGTATTGCATTTACCAATTATCACGTATTTTTGTGGACAGTTTTGAGACACTTTTGGGACTAAGTGTTTTTATTTTTCAACTACATAAATATGATCAGTTAAAGATACTTAGTGCCCTGTTAAATTTTTTGTACTAATTAAAAAATAGTGGTGTATATTTATTCGTTTTTAATGGCTATTTTCTTACAGCTGCAGATGTGTAGCTACGCAGACGGGACGAAAAGGCGGGGACAAGGTAAATGGTATTCTCTTGTTCTAGGTATATTTTTGACGGATGAGAAATTGAAATGATTAGGCCGCCGGTACTCTTTCCACAAAATCTGCTATATGTCTTCTGCAGCCGTACAAGTTTACCATCAAATCCATGCGCCACACACTTACTGATTTGTACAGCTCGGCGTGGCATTGTTCTGGTGTAGGATTTGTGGTGAGACGTTTAGCTCTCATGTAGGTTGTCGGGGTTCTGATAGAAACACTGCTTAGTCCTTCTTCGTGTGGCGCATGGATTTGATGGTAAACTTGTACGGCTGCAGAAGACATATAGCAGATTTTGTGGAAAGAGTTTTTATTCAAGGTTTTTATAGCGGTAGTGGGACATAATAACAGGTTTTTATTATGTCTCACTACCGCTTACATACATTATGACCGACTAGGTAGTACTGGTCTGAAGGCTGGAGTGTAGACTCCTGCTGCTCTCTGACGCTCGCTGAGCTAACTGCTCGTAGGGTCGTCGGTGAGCTGGCCGAAGTACACGCTGTGTAGGCAGCTCGGTGGTCGAGGTGTAGGCTGAGCGGAGACTCAGGCGGTACAGCTGATGTAGGCCGAGCGGTAAGGCTCAGGTGTAGGCCGGCGCAGTCAGGCGCCAGTGGTCTGGCTGTAGGAAGCTCGCAGGCAGGAGCTGATGCGTATGTGGCGGCTGGTAGCAGCACGGCGCCAGCAGCTCGTAGGTCACAGCTACAGCAACCCGTAGGGAGAGCTGGAAAGTAGCATAAAGAATACACAACAACCGGTCAGGAACAGGCTGTCCCTAGATCGGCTGTTAGGCTTAGGAGAGACAGATACTACAGACAGAACATATAAGCACACAGACAACTAGAATATACTCACCCCCAGCAGGACAGTAGATATGGAAGTAGAAGGCAGAAAAGATGCGTGGTAGTAGTCAAGTAGTGGCAGCGTAGCAACGTCTAGGGAAAGTGACCGATATAGATCGTGCACCCATCTTATATAGGCATAGACCAATGAGTCACAGACTGCCTGCGATCGTCTATTACCTTATATGGTAATAATTCCTAGCGAAGCGCTCTTCGGACTAAGCTGGCTCCACCCACTGCCTTAAACGCCTGCAAGATATTATAACGCAATACTGAGTATTACTTGTTACAGTGGCTACCGCATCACACTCGCAAGTCGCGAGTTGAGCTACTAAAACGTACGCAAGCAAATTTGTCCGCAGATTTGTTGCCTAGCATATCAATGGAATTCCTTACTCGCCAAACAAAATATAACGACAATATTGTTCCTCAGTTGATTCAATTCAATTTATTGTATTCCATAATGTACATGCGAGATACTGCACGTCAGGTATTTTTCAGAAAAATACCTGACGTGCAGTATCCCGCTCTATGCGCCGACTATGCTTCGACACGTGTTTCGCCTCTCCACGAGGCATCCTCAGGACCGATGGGCAATGACTGCACGGTTGGCGTAGTGGTTTAAGCAGCCGCCTCACCGCTTGACACTGTGCCGAAGTGTTGTGGGTTCGATCCCCACACGAGACAACACATAATAATAATATCTAAGTATAAACTCATTTTTAAGGCTTTGTTAGAGCCCGATAGCCCATCGATAGCCCAGTGGTGTACGTAACGGACTGCCGAGACGATGGTCTCGGGTTCGATCCCCAGTTACCCCGGGCACACACCTATGACTTTTCGAAGTTATGTGTGTATTAAAATAAAAATATTAATTATCGCTCGCTTAAAAATGTGCCCGGTAGATGGCAATAGGCTCGCCCCCTATTACATTGGGACCGAAACATATCTGGCGAAGTGTGGGTGTGTAATACACCTCTGCCTACCCCTTCGGGGATAAAAGGCGTGAAGATATGTTTGTTAGAGCCCCTCCCGATAACATAATAATTATTTTCTGTAATCCTCATGTGCTTTCACTTGTGGCTGATTTAAACTCGACTGAAACATTTTTTCACAATGCAAAAATATAAGAATCTTTTTTTAAATTTCTCCCACTTTCAAACATATAACTGCCTTCAATCTTCAAACCGGGTTTCCCCTATTTTCCTTTGCCGCTAACATGGAAATTTTGCTAGACAAATATCCCTATCGATCTAGGGTAACTTAACATAAACGCTCAATCTTCTCAAGTTATAACTTTGAGAGTAAGTATAAGTAACCATATATTTACAGAAGGCAGAGGAAAGATATTTTTTTTAAACTAGGAACTACTTTTACTTGCCTAAGTGGCATACTTTTTGTGGAGTAAATGTTTATAGGTGTATTTTTTATAATATTTCATTATAAATTTATTTGGTGGTAAACTTGAATTAACGTTTAAGGTTTGCTAGATTCTCGTGCTAAATATGCTTTAAATTCTAGCTTAGATTACACGCAAGCATTAACAATATTAGATGAATGGTACAATATCCAGTTTAAGGTTTGTAATACTGACGATTCTTCTTCAACTGACCAAGATGTCAACTTCATTATTTCGGATATGAATTCCGTAAACAATTTTGAATGGTTTCAAGCTTCATTGCTTCACAAGCAACATAAATTTAAAGATCGCAATATGCACATTCAAGAGTCATAGCCGTCGGTGTCTTGCATTTCTTAAAAGTAGCTTTGTCATATTCTGTAACTGTCTACAAGACTTTAGCAATGTTCTGTTTCATTGGTAGTGTGAAAAAGATTAAACTTTTCTCGCATTTAGTGTGACTAATATGTATATAAGAATATGTTTTGAGTTGCGGTGTTCAAAATAAAAATAGCGTAGGTACTAAATACGCCACCTTATTAATTGAATTTAATTATGTAGTTTTTACGCATTGATAATGATGCTGACTTAATGCCATAGGAAATGTCCTAAAACAAGAACCGACTGCTTTATGATGATCCCATGATACAGTAGCGTTCTGATTTATTTGACACAAAAACCTTTTACCCATAGAAGTGGTGACCGCTGCCAACATTGTTTTACTTTGACGTTCTGTTACAAACGGCAAGACACGCTATATTATTATGCGCTACAACATGAGTGAAGCTGAAAAAGAAAAAGCTCAATACACACTCATTCACACAACACGTGCATCAAAAGAAGACACTAATTACTACGGAAAAAATCGTGTGTGTGTGTTCAAGTACATAATATAAAAATGTCTTTCAACGATAAAATCGTCGTCCTTGAAGTTTGACCATACAATCTGATACTAGGGTTAAACACTAAAAAGTTATGTAGGCTGAGCTAAGTCAAAGGTCGTGTAGATCGCCGAAGTTAGATTAATGTGCCCAACTTTGTACCAATATGTATCACAGACATAATTATTTCTAAAGGCTTTTTATGCGCGTGTACGGTTTGATTACAGAGCGCACCGCATTGAGATGAAAAACAAGGTGTTTTTTTGAAGTATAAATGATATATTGTATAGTTCCTATTAACCCTAGATTACTAACCTTCGTCGATTCGACTACGTGGATTTGTTTAAATCGTGCTAACTTTTGCGCGCGCGATCTAACTGCTTCCACACTTTAGCTAATCTCAGTCAACCTGTTGCCCCCCCGATTGACGGTAGTGTTTTGAGTGGGGGGGCACCGTGAGCGCCGTTCCAGCAACCATGGCTCGTCACATCGACGAAGGTTAGTATTAACGTAACATTTTGTCTTATTTAGTTGGTGAACTTTTGCATTTTCTTTGTTTTGTTTATTTATTTTATTTACGAAAATAATGCGACTGATGTACCTCCTACCTAAAATAGGAAAATATAAGCCTTGTGTCCTTCCGCAAAGCGAAGGATGACTAAAAGTAGTTGCACCCAGAGCAATAAATCGTTTTGCGGGGAGCACAAACTTGACGTTTGTCACAAATGTATAACTTGGTAGATTTTTACCAAAATTTTTATTTCATTACTTTATTTCATTCGTTATTTCTAATATTTGAAGATTATTTTTCACATTTACTTTAAAATAATACTTTAAAAAAATCTTTTGAAATGTTACCATTGTTATTTTGCCATAAAACCTACGATCTCATTTATAAGGCAGATTTTTTAATAAATATGCCGTTTTGGTTTATGTAAATTTATTGATTAATAAGAAAAATATAATAAATTTATAATAAAAATAAAAAATATGAATGTTTAATTCAAATAAAACCCATTATCCCCTTTATTAAATACCGTAGTCGAAAGTACGAAGGTTAGTAATAAGTGTCGGAAAATAAGGTTAGTGATCTAGGGTTAAAATGACTGCATAGCTGACGTAGTAATATAAGCGGTCGCTATGCCATTATGCGATACGCCTAGTGTTGTGGGTGCTATTATCACACAACACTTTGTCGATCGCTGAATTACTGCTTACGCTAAACACCGAATAACGACTTGTCTCTCGATAATACTCCTAAGATGCTAGCTGGTAGTACCACCAAAGTTAATAATTAGCTTACATCGTGTTTTAACTAACAAAGGCTCTTTTTTAAGGCTTTCATACGTGGGACATTAATTATACTTGTATAATGTGAGCCCTGTATGCATACCTGTTGTACAAACTGGCCCTTAGAACCTGGCCATGGACCTCTTCATACTATGGGAAAATTATGGCATAGTCCACTAAGCTGAACTTGGCAGACTTCACCTCTGATACAAAAAAAATATGGAAAACTTAGACATACAGACTTCCATTATAATATAATAAAACATTCGTATACATGCCTTAGGATGTTATCCTTCGCCGTTTGCATCTCAGCTTAGAGATGGCCACTGCTGGACGTAGACTCCATCGGGCTCTTTCGCTCACGCTCTTTGAAAGTTAACTACCCACAACCTTGCTATCCGATATTATAATATGTATTGATTGTACCGCTTTTATAAACGATAATTACAACTTTTAAAAGAATGGCCTAGAGTTTTCTTGGCCACGTTCTTTCCCTTGGTTCTATGCCCTTGCTTTGCGAACGTGGCGCTAAATGTAAATGTAGAATCAGAACTCGAGATTTTAAAATATAATCTTGTGACAAGCTGAATAAATGAAAGTAAGATTTGATAGTTGTATCTTTTATTTTCCAACACCTGACAAATAGAACTATAATAATACATATAGGCTGTATACTTTGTATCTATGCATATACAACGTGTAATTGAAATAACGCACATCCTCAGACACCCCAATTAGAAAACCTTGTTACAATCATAATGCATGCATTGAAATATTTTTTTTATTTGCGTAAATAATGTTTTTTAAAGAAAGTATTAACTCAATTAAAAGTGAAAATCGTGGTCACTCTAAATCTGCGCACGCACACAAACGAAACGGTTGCTATGGTAAACAAACAACAGCAATCTGGTAGGAACGAAACACGATACGATATAACAAAATGTATGAAATTCAGTTTGTAAACCACAATCTGATAGAGTGGGGTTTACAAAAATTATGTTTGAACATTTGTCGGCCACTGTTGATATTACCAAAGATATTATGAGTATTATTTTCTTTCCATCACACTTTTAGGCTATGGAGTGGACAGTCGAATCATTTATTGTTTGTTATTAATATGCACGATCTATTGTTTCTTAACATCGTAAGTGACTATTGTGACTATCTTAACTTAATCATACCTAGTTAGCATTATTGATCGATAAAGTAAAAGAATAGATATCAATGAGAGAAATAAACAAGAACGGCGTGTTTAAAGTTGTCTTGTGAATCTAAATACTTACAATAATAGAATAATAAAATAACTTACAGGCTTAAAAATCACATTTCTTAAGTCCACGTAGTACTTCACTACTTATTTCCTGACAAATCACATCTTTTCACTGTTTCAAAAGCAGCTAGTATCTTAATTAATTAACTACTCGGCACTTTTTCTCTCATCACAATAAACTGGTGATTTAATATTTCTCCACAATGAGAAAGTCCAGGGGTGTCAAGTCAACATCTAGATGATGTTGAACATTCCACGCTTGTTGATAATTATTAAATTATACACCATTACACATTTTGTAAACAAGTGAACTTTTAAAAAGGTTTTCACAGCACTCACTGATAGAATCAGATAGATATTCCCGGTTGTGTACTTGTCATAACATGTCTAAGCGCATCGCCCGCTGCGCTTGTCATGCGCCAGCGCGAGCGAGACATTACGTCTCACTCTTTCCCGTTGTTTATTACCTACGTTAGTGAAAGATAGATGATAGACATTTTGGTGGTCAATTGTGTATTTGTGTGCTATTGTCTTTTGCCGTCTATTGTGTTGTATTAATGTGTGCGTTTGTGTAAGTCAACGTAGAACCATTTAACAAATGCATTTAAAAATAAGCCGTTCTGCTTTGTTTTAAGGTTTATTTTCGAATAGCTCAATCTTTTTTTAAATTGTGTTGTATTAATGTGTGCGTTTGTGTAAGTCAACGTGGAACCATTTAACAAATGCATTTAAAAATAAGCCGTTCTGCTTTGATTTAAAGTTTATTTTCGAATAGCTAATTTTTTTTTTAAATGAGTGACTACAATTTCCGTTATTTTAATTATTTTAAGACTAAAAATAAACAGTATTAAAAATAACGGAAATGGATTTAGTTACCGATTCTGAACAAAGTACTTTCAAGATGTGCATTTAAACTTGTTACATGTTGTATATTAAACCCACTCATATCATCAGAAGTGGGATGTGTCCACCTCACATTACTAATACATCCAATTGTAAGTTCCAGAGCATCCTGGTCGAATTCCCAAGACGCTGACTAAAGGACATCATAACCGTTCTGATGACGTCGGAGCACGACGTGTCCGCAGCGCCGCGCATTGGCAATGGTGCTGGAAACAGGCTAGTGGATATGTTCTGTTGGGTGAGCTGATTTTGCAATATGTAAGACTTGATTGAAAAGAATGAGAATGGTTGACGAACGTTCAACAAGTAAATAAGTATTATGTAAAAGGATTGTAATACTATTTCATAACAAGTATATAATTCATACAATATTATTTAGCGGGTCTTAGTCGCGATAATTTATTTATTTCAAGGCATAAATACCTCTATTATTCTCCTACGTTTCTACCGGCTTGCAACGGTTGTGGTCGCGGAGGGACTAATTAATATTAAGTATATAATTACCTCCATAAGAAGTATATTTACTGCTAAGTATTGTGAACAATATTATCGCTAATCGAAAGTTGGCTATTTATACCCTAACCTATATGGGATGTTGGAAACTATAACATGAACAAAATGCTAACCAATCCATTGCCTTGATGTTGGTATTGATGGGATTACACAAAAGGTTGCAATAAGGGTTTAATAAAAATGCTCATTATAAAATAATTTGCATATATATATTATATGCGAGATTAGGTTTTGAAGCATAGATGTATTTGAAACTATTCTATCCGATTCTATAAATCTCTTAATAGTGATAAAGTTATGTTTGTCTATTATCTGGTACCCATACAAAAAGTTTCTGCTGAGTTGGGACTTGGGAGTACATAGCGTTGTACGAACCACAAATCAGAAGTAGGTACACAATACAGTGAAAAGAACCTTAAATTATATTTAATTCTTAGAAATATGATACAGAGTAATCTTTGTTTAATCCCATTAACCCGGCAGGCGATTGACCTGAGAAAATAAGTTTCAGTCTTATTACAAAAAAGCCTGGATAAAAATCTTAGCTGTAAACCGTTAGTCAGAGGTTAAATGTCAAACTATGGCGTAAATTGATCCCTATTACTAAAACTGGTTTTCTTGCAATCGAACATGTACTTAAAGCCGAATGAAGTAATAAGATAGTTGCTTAAACTATGGGATAAGTTTGTTTTTGTAGCTAAACTGTGTTGTGCAATGGGACCGTGTATGGTTGCTCCACGGAGTGTTCTTAAAGTGTATACACCGGTTCGCTACATTCGAACACTGTACCCTTCTTTATAATTTATTTAACAGTTGATGAATAAATTTATGCAAAGCTTATAGGGTTCTAGAACAGGTGTTAATAATTAATAAATGATGTGTCTACTCAAGTTTTCTAGTAACTTTTAGATCAAAAAAATATATTATTTGTATTGTTCAGTATACGTATAGTCGGTAAATAATTATGTCAATAGACGAATGGTAGATCCTTATATCCGTAATTTTCTTATGTTCAAAATTTCATTCGTGGTGGTTTCAGACATGTAGTTATTAATCCTATTCGATTATTTATTAAAGAAAAGCTGAACTACCTAAGAAATTTTCTTTTGAAATAACAATTGGTTATGATGCTTTGGAGTAGCTCCTTTCGTATCATATTTTCTTTGGTAATTTGTGGATGATGCAGTGAGTTGCAATATTGATATTATGATGTACTTATAATATATTAATAATAACTATGTTATAATAGTTACTTGAAAAAGGTACATCGGTAAAAAAAAATGGTTGCCTTGTTGTACTATTGAATACTTTATTTTTCACTTAACACGGATGCAATTGTAAGGATGGCCAAACTGGATCTTTCATTTGTTTGATACTTGATTCAGATGAGATAATACAAAATTACTGTTTTGATTCCTTACTGCTGATTTACCATTTGAACATGAACATCTTAAAATGATTGCCGATGTTGACCGATCACGTTGCTAGAACATTGATACTGATTGAAAATGACTGGACTCGGATCAAGTAGAACAAGGTCTAAAATTTTCCTGAATATATTTATTCAATTTTTTTACAACTTCATAGTGATTAACATTGACTTTAAATTGTTTATAACTACCTAATACTATACGTCTAAATTTGAAAATAGTTCTATAATACAACCAAATTGATGTTTAGAAAATATATTATATTATTTTGCATTATGTGTGTACACATATAAAAATATTATGCTTATTATGAATTGAAAGATTGAAACCTCATCTGGATCTAACTTATATCTTAATATATAAAATCCTTGCGTTACTGACTGACTGACAGACACGCTACAGCCGAAACTATTGGGCGCAGGAAGCTGAAATTTGGCATGTATGTTCCTTGGGGACCGTAGGGGTGCACTAAGAAGGGATTTCCCGAAATTCTTACGGGATCGGCCAAAACGGGTAAATTAAAAAATATGCAGGCGTAGCTGCTGGCTTCCTCTAGTTTATTATAATATTGTAACTGCGATAATTTGAAACAAATATATTGGAATTGCCATAATTTGTAACAAGTAAAGTAAATCAAGCCGCTCGCCAACCGATTGCTTGGTACTGGTTTATCCCACGGGCAGCGGGTGGACGGAATCAGTACCTGGAGGTAATCGGGATAGAAAATGAAGCCGCTCGCCAACCGATTGCTTGGTACAGGTTTCTCCCACTGGCAGCGGGTGGACGGAATCAGTGCGTCTAGGTGGTCGGGATATAAAATGAAGCCGCTGGTCGACCGGCCACTTGGTACTGGTTTATCCCACCGGCAGCGGGTGGACGGAATCAGTGCGTCTAGGTGGTCGGGATATGAAATGGAGCCGCTGGTCGACCGGCCACTTGGTACTGGTTTATCCCACCGGCAGCGGGTGGACGGAATCAGTGCGTCTAGGTGGACGTGATATAAAATGAAGCCACTGGTCGACCGGCCACTTGGTACTAGTTTATCCCACCGGCAGCGGGTGGACGGAATCAGTGCGTCTAGGTGGTCGGGATATAAAATAAAGCCGCTGGTCGACCGTTTACTTGGTGCTAGTCTATCCCACCGGCAGCGGGTGGACGGGATTAGCATGTCTAGGTAAACGGGATATTTTTATGCTTGGTATAAGCTTAACTTATAAACAGATAATGAATGATGTTTTAAGTGAGTTTCAAATTGTCGCAACAACTATGATTTAATTACTTGTTTAATTGCATAAGTACTTTGAGAATAAAGTACATGTCAGTATGGCCGTGATAGATAATTCTGATTGATTGTGCATATACTTATGTTTCTATAAAATGTTAAAACAATTATATTTTAAGCTTTAAATGTATTATGAATTAGTTTTGTTATAAAACATTGTATTTCAATCTGCACGTGGCGACGAAACGTCATATCCCCACTTGGTGAGTTGTTTGTTCACTAGTATAAAAGTCGGATCGCTACGGAGCGACAATCAGTTGTCTTCCGGCAGTCTGTGAACATCAGACGAACAAGTGTTGCCAATTCTAAATAGACAAATTGGTTTGACATTTTGGCATTTGACACTATCAAACGGGTAAATAGAGTATAAAGTGTGAACAGACTCTGTTCAGTTCCGCCCCGGCAACGGCTAACTAAGGTACGATTTAATTCTAACTTTTATATTATTGTGTTGTTCCTAATAATGTGTTTCACAATTCTTTATTGCTATTGTAGTGTTATTTAGAGTATTGTCAATATAGACAATATATAGTTGATGTAATATAGCGTAGCAATTATATATGACGGCGAATTGCTTGATTCTTGGCCGGTATCAACACTTCACATCACAGTTCGTTATAAGTTCACACCAAATCAAATCTAACAAAACTGACTATAACTATTTTGTATTACTGAACACGAAACGAGTGACAGTTTCTAGGTACTTGTTTCCCGCCCGGAGTCTCCAAGAGAAGTGATCCTTCTTGTGTCGCTCCGTTGAACGTCAACCGTCACCCCCCTCTTCGACTGGAGCGAACGTCACCAGACTCTGTCGAAGCGCGTCATCTATGCACTTCCGTTTCATAGTCAATTGACGTCCGTACTGATGACCATTCCGTTACGGCCATCCTACAAGACACACGTCCCTGTGTGTTAATCTGTAACAAAATTTTACACGCACAGTATCACATTGCTCGGTCACTCCTGACTTAACCCAGGTAAGGGTTGAATCAAAACAGTGTTAGGATTCCAATCAAATTTTCTACAAAATTACCTCCTACATTACATTCCTAACTATTATAGGAGCTGGATTCAGAGCATCACTGACAATACAGTCAATTACCATTGGCTCACGTTATAATCAAATCAAATAACTAAAGCTCTACATGTGATTCATAACCGTTCAGTAACCTCCAGTTACTAAACCAGGCACTCAACCAGCCACTCGGTTGCCCCCATTCAGTAACCTCCAGTTACTAAACCAGGCCTTACACCAGTCACTCGGTTGACACCCATTTATCTGCGCCAATCAAACATCGGAGTCGTCTGCGTACCTACCGTGTACTCACGGAGAACTGCCTTCACAGTTGTATTGAATCCGATTTGTACTGATTTACGGCTATTACGGCTACAAACCGACCTCGGACATTAAATCACACAACCAATCAACATGTAAACCCAGTTTTCTACTGTCTCGTCAGTATCAAGGTTCACATTTTTTTCTCTTTAAGATCGTCAGTTATGCTCTGATCCTCTGGCACAAAGTTTCAGTATCAAAATCAATAATCAGGAAACTCAAAGTAAAACTGACATTTCACTATCGCTGTATCTCTCAAGATATTATTTCAAACCAAGTAAACCATAACATTTAAGCTCTACATGTGACATGTGTGTGTGTAACATGTATGCTATGCATAGTTCAGTAACCTCCAGTTACTCTACTTTCTGCGAACTCCACATGGGAACGCCACTGAAACCCGAACTCCACCAGAGCTGACTGCAATACCGCCTACTCACCAACTACTAAGTTAGCAGACGTGGATTTCTACCGAGCTACGGCTACACGTCAGCCTCTGGTACGGTCCGATCCGATCATCATGTAACCTTAAACACTTTCTTCAATACTACTTTGACCGTTGTTGTACTTTGACCTTCAGGCATTTGTCACAACGACAGGTTGCGAGAAAGAGTGTGTACTTACAGTTACGCTTAGAATTATGGGCAGTGCGATTATAACGATCATCGTAAAGAACTTCTGTGACTTCAAATGGGCCTTTATACTTTAAGATATTTCAAACCAAGTTAACCAAAACATTAAGGTCTTTGGACTCTACATCTTCTAACCAAATTCCTTTATTAAACCACCTTGACTTTCATTGCCAGTTTCGGCCAGATATGCTTTAGCTATACTAGTTACCAAGCTCCTCAAAGCCACATACAGGCTTCACACAGGCCCCGCGCCACACACGGGCCGCGCGCCACATACGGGCCGCACGCCACACACGGGCTATGCTGGCCACCAAGCCACACTCGCCACCAGGCCGCGCCGGCCGCCAGACCGCGCCGGCCGACAGACCGCGCCGGCTGCCAGACCGCGCCGGCTGCCAGACCGCGCCGGCCGCCAGGCCGCGCTGGACACCATGCCGCGCCAGCCACCGGGCCGTGCCGGCTACCAGGCCGCGCCGGCCATGAGCCGCGATAGCCACCAGGATTACCCAAAAATGAAATAAATCTACCATTAGTATTTCAAACACTCGTCTCATTGTATACCCACTAAATAGAGTATCCGTTCTTTCAGACTAATTCTACGTCCGCACTTCGTAAATTTTAAGCGATTATCAAATTCGTTTACAACTTCACAACTGCACAGAACGTAACTCCCGTTCATACTCTCAATGAGCTATGTCAAAACTGGATTTGACTCCTGACAAAAACTAAAACCAAATGCGAACATGGTGAGAACTGATAAGCTACATTCGGACAAACTGATTTCCTTTGGCTACGACTATAGTTCTGAGATAACCAATCGACAGTCTATGAGTACTTTCAGATTCTTGCAACACGCTCTTGTCATACGACACACAAACCAGTGGTAGGTAATTTTAGCGATCAAAAATCAAATGAGAGCTACTTGAGTAGCAGGGTATCTATTTTTTCTCTATCTATCTATTCTTATTTAATGCACTTCGCTCTAGGAATAAAAGAACATTATAGCACAGCACTCAATCTAGCTGTTCGGCTATTCCTGACCCAAGTCGGTGGGCAATAAAGCTGCTCTGATCAAAATCATTACAGGCTTTAATGAAAATCACAACTAACTCTTTCTCTCGAAGCTAACATGTTGAGCAACACACGTACTCGCTCAAATAATAGGAAACTCATTAAAATATTGCATTGCTCATACTCTGACATCCATCGGTTCTTCAACATCACGCTATGAAACCTCCATCCGGATACACAACACCACCCGGATAATCATTTCGAGCGTCTAACAAAGTAATCTTAAACTAGGTTTGTTCAACATGTTGCTTTGGTTTTCCTTGTCACATAGCAGACTGAAATAAAAGGACGTATTCCCAGAGACGAGTGGCAAAACACTGACAATGTTTTATTTCTAACTATAGAAGTAAACACATAATTTGAAATACATGTCTATATGTCTAGTGACAATAAAAGACAGATGGCCAGTACGATACATGGCCAGTGCTAATACATACTGTGTAGATATGAAACCTTCAACACAGACTAAAAAAAAAATCTTACTAGGCTGATAGTCTAGATGTTAAGTTTACTACCAAGTATCCAACCAGTCTTTATAGCGTTATAATTTTGTCATGGACAGTCTAAATACGAAGCTTATCCTAACCTAATCATTAGCGATACAGCAACGGATCTTTCGCGTTCAAGACGATGGACAACGTTTGTGATACTATGATTAATCTTAATATATAAAATCCTTGCGTTACTGACTGACTGACAGACACGCTACAGCCGAAGCTATTGGGCGCAGGAAGCTGAAATTTGGCATGTATGTTCCTTGGGGACCGTAGGGGTGCACTAAGAAGGGATTTCCCGAAATTCCCACGGGATCGGCCAAAACGGGTAAATTGAAAAAAATGCAGGCGTAGCTGCTGGCGTCCGCTAGTAAGTAATAAAGTTTATGCAAATCACTGACGGTAACGTGGGTACCACAAAATTATCACAACAACGACTAACAAAGCACCCACTTAATGAGAACTAGAGGACGCCAGCATCTACGCCTGCATTTTTTTTTATTTTTCTCGTTTTGGCTGATCCCGTGGGAATTTCGGGAAATCCCTTCTTAGTGCACCCCTACGGTCCCCAAGGAACATACATGCCAAATTTCTGCTTCCTGCGCCCAATACTTTCGGCTGTAGCATGTCTGTCAGTCAGTCAGTAACGCAAGGATTTTATATATTAAGATAAGGTTAAGCACACAATCATCAATCACTAACGATCACTAACCTAGTTCTACCTACAATGAAAATTAAAATCTCTAACTGATTATCGTAACGCACTACGATGCTAACTCAATCATTTTCTTCTACGTCTGATATCGAGTTTAACAGCTTCTACTAGAAACACTATCACTCCTAAACGTCCTAAGCATAACTTGAAATTGGCCAGAGAACTCGGTGCACTTGATAAAAACTCCCAGCGACACATGAATTTAAAAATACACACAGTAAGTAAAGGATCATGGGCATTTTTGTATGAGAGCTGGGCGTAAAACCAACAGAAATAAAATGTGTTGTAATTTACTTTATTGTCCTTCTAAATACCCCCTAAATACTTGTTAACCTAGAACAATAACCCAATATCGACCGGGTATCACTACAAAAAAATACCAAAGATTGGTTAAATAAAACACACATATTTGTTAAAAACTACTATATATTCATACCTTTTATTTAAATATCAATGGTTATCATCAACTGTAACATCTAATAAATGTTCTGCAGTGCACCCGCAAAGGCTCGTGCCGTCCTAACACTAAAAACCACAAAACTGAAACTATGTGGGTACAACTTCTTACTGTTCTTCTGCCTGTTAAGCAAGTACAGTAATGCTCAACCATCACATATCTACCGATTCGGTCTCTATCGATCAAAATGTAAGTATTATATGTGCGCGATCTGACATGCCGCGACTTTGACTGCACGGTTGGCGTAATGGTTTAAGCGGTCGCCTCGCCGCTTGACACTGCAGCGAGTGTTGTGGGTTCGATCCCCACACGAGACAACACTTTGTGTGATCCAGAAATTTGTTTCAAGTGTGGGTGTTCATCTGTTTAAATCATCTAATGACTCCTCTCTATATAATTCAATTAAATATGAATAACGACTGACGCGCATTGCCCGGCCTTCCCGCACGCTTGTTTTTGTGTCGGCGCCTGAGTAAGAGAGAAGTTAGAAAGGGATGGAATGTAGTAATTCCGTTAGGTTACCAACCAATAGATTGGTTTCTTTGGCCTAGCTCTGCAAAACATCGTGTCGTGTTATCTCCGTTGTATTAGCGATTGCTTTGGATTCTATAAAAAATACGTTTGAACATCACTGAATATCTCTGCTCACCGGTTGTTTGGGTGATTGCCGTCATAGTATAAAATTAAGTAATGGTCATTAGCTTTCAAATAAAATATATTTTAAAGCTGTTGGTTTTACGCCCATTTTGACCGTGACTCTTTCACGAGTAAAATCTTAAAATTGAATTTAATTTTACTATTGGTGCCATCTAATAATCAGAGTAAGAAACATTTTAATAAACGTAGCTGAATAGTTACCCCACTCGCCGTTCAGTTCCCTCGTTTCTTATAGACACACAAACTTATGAGTGATAGCTTACCAGTATTCGAATACTTCTTGTAACTATTTCGCTTTTCAAGGTCAATTAGTCATAATATTATGTACATATGAAATGATGGCTAACTTATTCAAATAGTTCGTTTAGCTGCTGAATTTAGTTTAGTTATGGAGGGCTAAAACTTATCATGGTAAGTGGTTTACTGAAATAGATCAGAAACTAAAGATTTGAATATTAATTATTCAAAACTTTAATTGGTTATAGGGATATAGGAATGGTATGGGTTCCAGGAAGACTTGCAGTATCCCGCTGTATGCGCCGACTATTCTTCGACACGTGTTTCGCCTCTGCATGAGGCATCCTCAGGAGCGATGGGCAACGACTGAGCTCAGTCGTTGGCCATCCCTTATCCTTTTAGAAGAGTTCGGTATTTTAAACCTTTTTCTATTGCAGTAGTTGGGGTGGACAATCCGAGGGTGCGTGGTGGGTTCCTTTTTCCTTCCATTAGGTTACAATGGAGTTCTGCCAAGTAACGCCAGATTCAATCAATTATATTTTGAATAATTACTTCTTGTGACGTTATTCAAAACTTAGTTGTACATAGGTACGTATATAAAGAAAACGCCCATTCCTGGCCCAGTTTGGAACTCATGAACAGCACAATAAAGTTTCAATTAGTTGTTGAATAATCCTTTTTATTTATAACTAAATTTATAGGCATTACTAAAGGTGTGCCGAGAAACTTATTCAATATATAGGTTTAAAAAGATGTGTTAACATCTAAATAGCCAACACGTAATAGATCAGAAATTGCCAGTAAAGAAATCATAATGTTAAATCGATTATCACTTCTTATTTATCGATTTTACGTTTTCTCTACTCAAAATGATTTGAGTTAATGGCAAATATCTACTTGGTCCTTAAACATTTGAAATGTGTGTATTTTTAAGGTATATATGCAATTAACTACAAATAAGTTCGATTTTGAACCAAAGATACTTATAGGTAACCTATGTCCGAAATCCATATCGATTAATCAATATCATTTAAAACTGTAAAATGGCAACACATTTTTGACTCTTAAGTAAATGTCAATAATGTCATATTCAGTTTATTTTATTTGTTATAGGTCGGTTCACGAAAGATACTGCGCAGAAATCATTTTTTAGGTCCCCGTGGAGGTGCGGGGTGAGGCGCGGGTGGACTGCCAATGGCGTGGCTCTGTTCTACGCATTCCCTAAATGCGTCAAGAATGGAGCAACGCCATTGGTGCACGAATGTACATATGTGCGACGGCCGCCATTTGTGGTCAACTTTCGTGAATTTACCTATACCTATTTGTTTTGCTCGTGCACATTGTGAATGCTTTTTATGTTTTTGGATCTTTTACGACTTCTGGCTTTTTCTTTCTGATTTCTACCCTTACCAAATGATTAACTCATTCCTTTCTACTCAAAACTACGAACTCCTCTAACTATCCTAATAAAAGTGGGTACACACCTAATGTTTTGTGCGCATATAAAAGTACTTCTTGTAATAAAACTATGAATGTGATGGACCTATTAATCTCAAAATTCTAGTTTAACACTCTTTTATCGAATGCAATAACAACTACTACGATTTTTAACCGACTTCAAAAAAGGAGGAGGCTTACAATTCGTCGGAATCTTTTTTTTTATGTATGTTCCCCGATTTCTCTAAGACGCCTGGATCGATTTCGAAAATTCTTGTTTTTATTAAAAGAGTATACCTTCCAGTTGGTCCCATTATCAGCAAGTCAGGATCTGATCATGAATCCTGGAAAAATCGAAGGAACTCTTCAAATTTTATAAGCAAACTTGAAGCGATTTGGCACCGACTTCAAAATTGTTTGATCCAAAACCAATTATTTTTTGCTTTTTAATTCCTTAGTGTTTTTTGAAGTCGGTTTTTTTTTATTTAAAAATATTTTTTTATTGACTGTCCACATCTGGGCCGGCGTCTCTCAAAAAAATGGGCATTGTTCTTTGTTATCCGTTTAAACTATACAGGCTGTCATTTGAGGTTTCTTGGTCAACTGTGGCTCTTTTATTAGGTGCCACAAAAATACACAACTTTAATCAAATTAGGTTCAGGTTTTTGAAAGACTTTTCTTAGCATTGTAAGCATATCTTGGAAAAGTGCATCACACGAACAATGTTTTTCTAAGGAAGAAACTCAAATTGCAAGCGTAGACTCTATTGATTTGGATGGTTAGAAGCGTTTTTCAGTTTCTTATTTGCAAGTGGATAATTCTGTATATCTAACATATTACGTAAATTTGTCAGTCCTATCCAGCACCAAACACTATAACGGTCTTTACAGTAAGTCCTCTCAAATGTCAAGAAACCTAGAAATAGTAAATCGTTATTGATAGCAGTCGCTCTGTAGAATACGTAGGTAAATAGATAATTAATTGCAATATTAAAACAGGTTCTTAACTGTCATCTAAAATTCAAATTCAGATAATATAAACAAACACGGTACGGTTAATAAAAACGATCTCAAAAAGTAATCTTCCCTTTCTTGTAAAACGAAACCCCGTCCTAAGCGCGTAACGGCGCGTAATGTTACCGTAAACTATTTAGTTTACGTTATCGATACATGGTGTTACGCTGCGTAGCTTTCGAGAACATTGACTTGATTCAATTACTTTTCAATTTATCTTGGCCCATGCGTCTTGATATGCAAGGAAGACTGGTCGAGGGTTCATAGTACGGGTATGTATACAACGGTTTGATACAATAATATATAGGAATATACTTATGGCTGCCTTAGTAAGTTTGTATATGATGCGTAAGGTATAGAAGTTTTTTGCCAGAAAATAATGATTTTTGACGAAATAGTATATAGACTGAAAATGTATGCTCGTTGGGGAAAACTTTCTTGCTTCTCTTATTCTTGTGAACAAAAGCTGTTGACTTTCAATAATCACATAAATTAACAAGAAAAAGAATATGGTCCGCATGGGAGGCGTTACGCCAAAGGCGGTGGCCTATGGCCTACCATTTTTAATTCGTGACGAGGCATGTACTTAGCTATTCGACAGTTTAAAAATCATAAAGCTGACATAAACGTTGTAGACGGGCCAGGAATCCAATACAGTGTACTCTATACACTACATTGGATTCCTGGCCCGTCTACTAGCTAGATACAATTGGAAAGTACGACTTCACGACACTATTGAAAACAGATACTTGCTTCGAATACGGTTTTCTAATAGCCCGCATCCGAGGTGTTAAGCCAAAGCCAAAGCCTTTGGCTTAACACCTATATGTGGCCTAACCCTTCTCATAGCGAGAAGAGGTTTCTGGAGGAGTTTTAGTTTGTTTTACATCTATATAAACCTGGCAACACTAAAGTTGACAGTACAGTCTTGGGAAAAAGAATCTATTTTATTTATATTTACTAGCAGTGATCATAATTCAGATAAAATATTTAACACTAATAAGTCCAGAGAATCAACAGATAAATAGAAACCTTTTTATAAATACGCAAAGAAAATATAATAATATACACCATGAAAAATTTGATGACAGATGACATCCGTCACACAAGCTGTATTTATTCAATACAAAACAATAACAATTCCAAGATTGTACAATGTTAACCCGGGCTAAGGCAGCAAGAGCACGCTCACCACCTCCGGACTCGCTGCTCCACTCCGCCTCGCAGACGCCGGCAGCCGCATCAGCGGCGCCGGCCAGTGAGGAGGCGTCGAGCTCGTCGAGCGGCGAGTATTTTTCCCCACCGACGTCGCCAACACCTGCACGGCGGCGGGGGAGAGGCCGGCCACCAGCATGCTTGGGATCGCGTGGCCCACCGGCCACGAATAGGGTCCTCGCTACCGGTGGTAATGTGCAGCGTATGCGTTGGACTCGTCAAATGAACGAAAACGTCATGCGCGCATATTTTGCGGCTACAGAGGGAGGAATTAACCTCACAGCGTACCGTAACAGAATACTGCCTTTGTTTCAGGCCCTTGAACCAGATGTTAATGTTTCTGTGCAACGACTATCAGATCAAGTGCGCGCTATCCAGCGATGTCACTTGTTGGATGACGAAGCACTTGAGCGGCTACGCTTGGACGCACAGTGTAGCTACGTTGTCCCTACCTCTTCCGACACAGTACCCATGGCGGCCCCAGAACCAATACACCATGTTGAAGAGGAAATGGATAATGTAGGTATAAATGTGAGTACCCAGTACAATGATAATTTGAGGAGCGCTTTGGAGGATGCGTTACGGGATTATCGTTCCACACCGCCAGACCATCGGCCACGTCTGCCACGACTGCCTACGCATAAAAAGAACCTGGCGCTGGTGTGCGCCCTAGACTCAATGCTAACTACTTATTTTAGTAACAGCCGGGACTTAACAGATACGCATTCAATTCTGTACTGCGGTGCTATTGCGGTGTGTCGCGTAGCAGGGGTCAAATTTAAACATGATTCTGTTGCGCGCCCAAAACCGAATAAACCAGCATGGCAGTGCAGAATTGAAAGACGTATTAATGAGACTAGGGTGCTCATCGGCAAGTTGGTCTGCTTCAGATCGGGAAATCAACGCCTGCGGGTGATGCGTTTCGTGAGACGTGCGTTTTTGGGGACTGGTATTAGTAGTCCTCAAGAATATATTACACGTGTCGCGGAGCGCATCGACTTTCTGAAGCAGAAAGTTTATGCGTGGGCAAGTCGTCTTCGCAGATACAAAAAGCGTGTGGAAAGGTATACCCAGAATCGTATGTTCCAAAGCGATCAGAAGTCTGTTTATAGAACTTGGGAACAATCAGACCAGTGTGTGAGTGATAGTGATCAGCCAGAGGATGCCGAGGTTAAAATCTGGTCAACGCCTGTCACTCATACTGAGGATGATTGGATATGTCAAGTAGAGCGAGCATGTGAACCTATTGAGAGGATGCCAGATGTAAATATTGAAACTGCAGACGTAGCCAATGCCATCCGTACAGCATCGAACTGGAAGTCACCGGGACCGGACGGCTTACATAACTTTTGGTTCAAATGGCTACGTAGTTCACATGCTTGCTTGGCTTCACAGTTTCAATCATCCTTAAAGTCTGGTTTGTTACCAAGTTTTATGACTAAAGGCATTACCCACTTGCTCCACAAGTCGGGTAGCACCGCGGATCCCACCAATTATAGGCCAATCACGTGCCTACCAACAATATATAAATTACTTACATCCATTCTAACAAAGAAAATTAATTTACATATATCAGACAATAACATCATGTCGGTATGTCAGAATGGATGTAAGAGTGGGGCCCGCGGTACTAAGGAGCTACTCCTCATAGACATGGCCATTAGCCAACAGGCTCGCCGTAACCGAAAGAGTCTGTCCACATGCTGGATAGACTACAAGAAGGCCTACGACTCTGTGCCTCATTCATGGCTTCTGAGGGTGCTGGAATTGTATAGAGTAGATGCAAATCTATGCGCCTTCCTGAGGTCATGTATGGGGCAGTGGAGGACGGTTCTTCACTATCCAGGGTGTCGACAGGGTCTTGGTAACGGCGAACTTATTAAGATAGAGCGGGGTATCTTTCAAGGTGACAGCCTGAGTCCCTTGTGGTTTTGCCTAGCCTTGAATCCCCTTAGCACATTGCTGGGAGATTCAAGGTTAGGTTACAAGTTGCGCAGGAATGGTCAAGCTATATCCCACTTGTTATTCATGGATGATCTGAAATTATTTGCCTGCAGAGAATCCCAACTGACAGCGCTACTGAGGGTCACTGAAAACTTCAGTAGCTCTATCAGAATGGAATTTGGTGTAGATAAATGTGCAGTTATGCATGTAAAACAAGGTAGGGTAGTGCAATCTGATGGTGTACATCTATCAGATTTCACTCAGTTTAGATCAATCCTCGCAACTGATACCTATAAATACTTGGGTATGTCGCAAGCTTTGGGCATCAACGAGACAGACATGAAACAAGCGTTGCGGGAGCGCTTCTTTGGTCGCCTGAAAAAAGTCCTGAAGAGTCTTCTTTCAGGCGGCAACAAGGTGCGAGCCTGTAACGGTTGGGTCATGCCACTCTTGATGTACTCTTTCGGCATACTCAAGTGGACTCAGACTGAACTGGACGAGATTGATAGGCGAGTCCGTTCACTGTTGACCACATATCGAATGCATCACCCACGTTCGTCTGTAATGAGGTTGTACATCCCGCGGAAGTGCGGGGGCCGAGGGTTTCTAAACGCTAAGACCCTACACAACCGCGAGGTGTACAACCTTAGGGAATATTTTCTTAAGGGCAGTGTGGATGTGCATCGGGATGTGGTTGCAGTTGACGGTAGCCTTACCCCGCTCTCTTTGGCGAAAGAGAACTGGCGCAGGCCTGTAGCTTTAGGCGTCGACGACCGCAGGCTTGTGTGGCAGAGCAAGGAGCTGCATGGTAGATTCTACCGGGCCCTTCACGGACCTGATGTAGATCAACTAGCTTCTGTGGCCTGGCTACGTTTTGGTAATCTCTTCGGAGAAACCGAAGGTTTTGTCTGTGCAATTGCAGATGAAGTTATCAAGACGAGAAATTACCGGAGGTATATCATGAGGGACGGCACAGTAGATATGTGTCGAGCTTGCAACCGACCTGGTGAGTCCCTCAGGCATATAGTCTCCGGTTGTTCTCATCTTGCTAATAGCGAGTACTTGCACAGACACAACCAAGTAGCCAGGATCATACATCAGCAACTGGCTCTGCGATACGGGCTTGTAGACGTCGAGTTGCCATATTACAGGTACAGCCCTGAGCCAGTTCTCGAGAATGGTCATGCAACATTGTACTGGGATCGATCTATTGTCACAGATAGGACTGTTGTTTGCAACAGGCCTGATATTGTGATAATAGATCGATCAGAGCGCCGCGCAATGATTGTTGACATTACTATCCCACATGACGAGAATCTCGTGAAAGCAGAAAAAGACAAACAAGAGAAATATTTGGACTTGGCTCACGAGATTGTCGATATGTGGGATATTGATTCAGCAATCATTGTTCCGATAGTTGTGTCCGTTAATGGACTTATAGCCAAAACCCTCGAACGCCATCTAGAGAGGTTGAAACTAGGCAGCTGGGTCAAGAGTTTGATGCAAAAGGCAGTTCTTCTGCAAACGGCACGCATTGTGAGGAAATTTCTGGCTCTGGAGCCCTAACCACCGGTGACTTGGATCCTATTCCCGTCGTCGGAGGGAATCTATTTTTATATTTTTAAATATCATTTTTATTTTTTAGAGTGTTATATTTAAAAATGTAAAATATAAGATAAATATGAAAATAAAGAGAATAATAATAATAAAATTTATTAATTTTCATACATCACAAAAATATACATAAAGTTCTTAAAAGGTAATTTAGGTAGAATAATGAGGTGCCTGTACTAGGGTAAACCTGTGCCACAGGCATTAAAGGCACTTACAGTAAGTGATTTTGATCTGAGTTATGAAGTATATACAATATTTATCATCAACATATTAAATGTAATGTTTCTAAATAAAAATATGCCTACTTAGAATTATTTTAAAACTAATATGAAATGTATAATTATTTGACCACAGTCAGCAGTTCTTCAGTCTGATCATATTTCAATGTTTGTAAATACTGATAGACGCGTTGTTTCGATCTTACATAACTTAGGTCATAAATAGATGTTTCTTTGTTTATTTTGTTATAAAGATAGGGACCCAGAAATGAAAAGAATCTATTAGTAAAGACAAACCTTGATTCAGACCTTGAACTACAGACAATATCTTTCCGTCTCTTGGTGTTAGTAAGGTCGGCGTTGTACGTAAGCGCAGTATGCTGTTTTAGTACAGTGTACAATATAAACAGTTGACGAACCGTTAGCACTTTGCATGATTCATATAGAAGGCTTGTAGAGAATCGGTAAGGTCGGCGGGTGGCCACTTTAAGCAGGGCTCTTTGCGCTCGCTCTATAGAGAGCATTAAAGATTTTCCTATACCTCCCCAAGAAGTTATGCAGTATTGGATTATGGACTGACACAATGCCTTGTACATCTGTATAATGAGGTTATGATCTAAAATAAAGCGAAGTTTTTTAAATACAAATAATAATTTTCGTAGCCTAGATGTTAAGGCGGCGATATGTTGTTTATAGGAAAGGGTTTCGTCCAATATAACCCCTAAATACTTAATATTAGTAGTGCTATTAATTTCCGGACAGGTGCAAATATTGTTTGACTTAAGATAACAGTTATGTGCATATAAGTGAAAAGAATTTTTATGTGCTTGGGGGTTACGCATACAAAATTGAATGAATTTAGTCTTATCAGTATTTAAGGTTAGTAGATTATGTTTAAGCCAGTTATTTACTACGTTAAACCCTTGTTGTGCATACTTCTGAGCTTCCGTAATGGTGTTTGCTGAGAAAATAAGCGCAGTGTCGTCAGCATATGTAACAATAGTGCCATGATGTAGGTTTAGGTTACAGAGATCATTTATGTACACTAGAAAGAGAGTTCCACCAAGCACACTTCCCTGAGGAATGCCGAATTGGGGTAATAATAATTCGGAACTGATTACGTTGTCTATTTTGACACATTGATAGCTATCCCGTAAGTAGTCTTTAAACAGTTTTAACTGTGTGCCTCTTATTCCTAAGGCCTCCAATTTCTTAAGGAGCAGTGGGATTGATACAGTGTCAAATGCTTTTGCCAGATCTAGAAAGACGCCAATCACATGTTGACTTTGCCCAAGTTCCTCGGAAATATAATTAGTCAAGGTGTGTACTGCATCTGCTGCAGATAACTTTGATCTGAAGCCGAATTGCTTGTGGGAGAAGAGGGAGCTATTTTCAAGATATGAAACTAATCTATTGTTTATAATTTTTTCGAGTACTTTAGATATCGAAGGTAGTAGTGAGATTGGCCTGTAATTAGTTACCAGATCCTTTTGCCCTGATTTGTGTATGGGAATTACTACTGCCTTTTTGAGGCATTTGGGGAAGATTCCTTCTGACAGGCAAATTCGGAAAATGTGAGTTAATGGAGGTATCAGTATGTGCCTAAAGGTTTTCAGTATTGCAGTGCTAATACCGTCCCACCCTGCTGCTGAGCTATGTTTTAGTGATAGGATAATTCGTTCTACTTCACATTCATCCGGTTCTAGTAAAACAAAAGACTTGCCAGTACTATTATATGTCGGAACGGTTGAAATTGCATTTTTTGGATGATTGTTACATGTTCTTTGAATTTGTTCAGCCAATTTTACACCAATGTTAGCAAAAAAGCTATTGACGTTATCAGCGGATGAAAGCGGGGTACGATCTGTATATAATAAACTTGTATCGCACTTATTTTGTTTCGCCGTATATGTTACAGACTTAACGTACTTCCACAATCGCTTAGTGTTATTGCCGGCTTCTGATATTTGAGATTTGTCATACTCGATTTTTGTTATTCTTAGGATTCTATTGCAGAAGTTTCTATAACGCTTATAGACTGTTTGTAAGGTTAAATTATTTGGATTTTGCTTAGCTCTTTTATGTAGTCTATCACGGTGCCGAATGCACTTAATAAGGCCAGGAGTTATCCAAGGTTTAATATTATAATTTTTGTTACTCAAATTAATTACATTGGTGTTTTTAAAAATAGCTGTTTGTAAGTTGTTAATAACATAAGACATAGAAGTGGTAGCATCAGCAGAATTGTAAACTGGGCCAAAGTCAATATTGCATAAATCACGTTCTAGGTTAGTCATATTAAGTTTTGACCTTTGCTGCGGACGCGAACGATGCTTAGAATGCATTAATTCAAGCGTAAACAAAATCGCGCAATGGTCTGTTATTGTTGAGTTAGTAACAAGTGTTAAACACGGAAGCTTAGTTTTGAGCATGACGTGATCTAAGCATGACCCACTTTGATGTGTTGGAAATGTGTGGGAAGGCAAAATTCCATGATATGCACAAAGGTTCAGATAATCTTGGGTTCCAGCATCATTATTTTCAGAATTAATATTAATATTTAGGTCGCCAATTATAATAATGTTAGGAAAGGAAGAAAGACCCTGTAAAATGTTATCTAATGAGTTATTAAATACTTCTAAATTTCTAAAGGCAGGAGACCTATAAATAGCTATTATTGCTATCTCCGAACCGATTTTAATAATAAGACAATTACCTTCTTGGATAGTTGGCTCTTCGACAGTAAGGTGTAAAGCAATTTTTGTGTATACCACTATGCCATCGTTCTGGTTTAAAGATAACTTTGTGTAGAAACTATTGTACCCTGGTAATGTCGGTATGTTCTTATTTCTGTTTGAAAGCCAGCTTTCCGTAAGGACAATTATATCACACTCGGTATCAAGCCTTTGTAAGAAAACGCCTAGACTATCTATGTTTTTATATATACTGCGGATGTTTTGAGTTAGTATGGATAGTGGGTTGTTGAAATCGGAAAGATAATGTCTACAATTTTCAGTATCGCTTATTTTAGACATGTAAACTAAACTATCATCTAGATCTTTAATTAAGTGATTAGCCATATATTATAACGAAACTAAAAAGAAACTTATAGACGTTTACAAGATAGCTCAAGACTAATATGATAATAGGCGACGCTCTTAGGCGCCCTCATTATAATCTATGGAATTGATATACCTCGATTCTGCAATTTTCTTCGCTGGGCATTCGAGGTCACCAGTTTTGTGGTTACTTGGTTTTTTAAAACGCAAGCATGTTGCACATTTCGGCGTCTCGTCTTTCTTGTTGCAATCCTTTGTTTCATGTCCTAGTCCACCGCAATGTCCACACGTCTGATTGGTCTCGCGGCAAGTCTTCGCCGCATGTCCGTATTGTTGGCATTTGAAGCACCTGGTCACAAGGGTAAAGTCGCGAACGGGGCAGGACGTCCAGTTGATAAAGACTCTAGCCTGGTTAATGAGGACTTTCCTGATGTTGGCAGGTACTTCTATAATAAAGTTACATGTTGATGCATCTTTTTTACCCGATTTGTGGCTCAACTTAATGCTAGACAAGAAGGACTCACGTGACAAATTAGGTATCTTATCGGTCAGGTTCTGTTCGTAAATGCAGTCATAGACATCTTGGTCACGAAGGGCCGTAGGTACACCAACAACTGTTATCCTTGGTCTTCTTTTGTGGGGGTCTTCTACCTTCAATCCCGAACTACTCAATTGTGTTGAATGCCGAAGTTTTTCAATGTCATCCTTTGACTCGGTGCTGATAATAATACCTCCGTTCCTGGTCTTCCGCAATCCCCTCACGTGCAGTTTCATTTGCTCTGGACATATTATCTTTTGGACGAGTGTTTTGGTGTCGTCGCTAGATTTTTCCTTGTCGTTAGGATATATTGCGATCGAACTTAGATTAGAAGGTCGCAGGTGACTCAATTTATTGGTCTTAACAATTTCGGCAAAGGAAATATTTTGGGCTGCAGGTTTTGAGCAAGTTTCTTGTATAGTCTCCGTAATAGACTTTTTAAAGTCATCAAGACGTACGGCTAGGTCTTCTCTCTCTTTTCTTGCGTCTAGTGATGTTTTAATCATGATAGCCTTTTCTTTTAATGACTGATAATGCACAGCCATCTGGGAAACACCCTTACCAACCTTGCGCGCCAGAGCATTGATATTTAATTTTTGCTCTGTGTTCAGCTTACCGTCAGCGGCAATCTGGCACACATCATTTAGGGCTACTTCTATGGTAGACATCCAAAAATTGATGTCGGTAGAGGTGAGGACCTGTAGCTTTTCCTCGGCGGCATGTTCTTGTGGCTGAGGAGTGCTTGGAGGACTGCGACACGTCTTTGTGCTTCGGTTAAAAGGACTATTTTCAATGTTAGCCATATTTGATGTCGCTCACTTGTGATTCATAGTTTTTTTTTTTGCACACTTCACATAAAGTTACAACTGTACTAGGTCACGTATTTGATAAATGTAATTATTTAAACATGTAGATAAAAATATTGCAAGTTAGACACGTCTACTCCGTCTGAACTGCGAATATGGAATGAATTGGTAAGTAAAAATTCACGGCACTCTTGAAACGAGATGGTACTTGATATGAATATGGTTTTTATAAACAGTTTAACTCTGTTGTTGTATTTGTTCGCTGAAAGCCAGACGCGATAAAATTACATTGCTCTCGTAGAAAAGCTTTTCCAAAGAGTTTCTACAACAATAATGAAACCGTATTGAAATGGGTATGTTTAAAGTTCTGTTGCTGACGGTGTGAGTAGGTACAAGGATTTGATTGATGGAGTGCCCTTAATTATAACTTACTAGATCAGTTTATAGCATGATGTTATACAGCCTAAAGCCTTCTTCAATGAAGGGCACCACAAAAATAATAATCCAAATAGGACCCGTAGTTCCTGAAATTAGCGCGTTCAAGCAAACTAACAAACTTTTCAGCTTTATTGTATTAGTATAAATGTAGAGGATCTAGATTTGCACGTAATGGTTACCTGTAACCAAGGCCAAAAATATAACAATTCCATTTGCTAACAATCTGTATGGTAAAATTTAATACAAGTCTGCAAGTGGTGCACCTGCCGATCAACGGACGAGGCTCTGGCAAACAAAATATCCCGATAAGCGGCAATAGGCTCGCCACCTATTACGTGGAATCAAAACACTGGTGAAAAGTGGGTGTTTAATGTGCCTCTGCCTACCCCCTCGGGGAAACAGGTGTGAGTCTATGTATGTATGTATGTATGGATCCAAAAACACAACACAATTTTCCGGAGAAATCCCAAGCATCTACTTTGGTTTCATTCATCAAAGTTGGTTAAGCAGTTTATCCACGAATGCATGACAGACAAAGTAATTTTGATTTTATTACATTTATATTTTTTGTTTTAATACTTTTGAAGCTTCGCTCGCGGCTCCATTCGCGTGGAATAATACAATAACCTTCCTTAAAATCACACTACACAGACAAAACGGACGGCAACTACAATTTAGATCATGTCGAGATTTTTATTTAATTTTATTTGTTTTTAAGGGCTTTGTTTTAGTACTAAATGTAAAGACAAAAAATATACAAATAAATACAACGCGTCACTGTTAAACGACCGAAACCAAACGGCATAATTTGAATGCTGCCTCTGAACCAGGCTTTATCAAAAAGTTCTGAATCAGAATATGACAGCTATATTTCATATTTCGGTTACATTTTTTACTTTTTTAACTTTAGCAAGCAATATTTTAGTGCTAGCTACAGATACTCCATGTAAAATTTTACGACTTTTAAAGCATGGCATGCACATGTAGAATATTTCGTCAGGATCTTCAAACGTGATGCCTAGAGCACGGATTGAAGTGATTCTTACGCACGTTTGAACGCTTGTCCGATTTAGTTTATCTATTTCACCAGTATTTTTGACAAAGGCATTCTGGTTGGATTTCATCTAAAACGCAGGTTGCAGTTTCAACAAAGTTGCTGCATAGGATATTTTTAGTATATGGATTTGTGTTTCATCATACCGGTCATGTATTCTGTTCCAGAAGGTTTCTTTTTATTGACGAGTTGAAGAATCAAAAAAATTGTGATAAATACTTTCTGCCGATATAATTGTAATGAGATTTAAAAAATCACCGCTTTCTTTGCCAATAATAATACTTTACCCAATTTTCAATAATACCACCTTTACCCCTAACTAAATGTCGGTTTATCGTAGCCATAAGGACAGATGGTAGAAGTTATATCAAAGAACAATGCCTTTTTCTATTTGAGTGATATAATTATCATCGCTATTATAACGTTACCACTCTTCTTAATTTTTGTTCATTGATCGTTTGACTCAAGTCACTTAGATTTCCTATATTTTACACGTATTTAACTGTTTATTTCTTTAGCATAATAACTATTACTAGTCTAACTATTCTCATGTTACAATAAAGAATATTAACTAGACAAAGAACAAAGTGAAAAAAGTGAACAAAGAGAACAAAGTGTCTAGGTAGTAGAGCCTTGCTGATTTCAGCATGAATGGGCCGGCTCGACCGGGGAAGTACTACCCTCTCACAGAAAATCACGTAAAGTAACAGTACCTTTACTGTTGCGTTTCGTTCGGTGAGTGAGAGTGCCGGAGGCCCTATTCCCTATTCCTTCTCCCTCATCCCACTCCTTATCCTATCCCTTTTCCCAGCCCCAAGGGGCGGCAACGCACTTGTGACTCCTGTGGTGTTGCTTGTGTCCATGGGCGGCAGTAATTGCTTACCATCAGGCAATCCGTCTGCTCGTTTGTCGCCTTATATTATAAAAAAAAGTGAGAAAGTTTACGACCTCTTTAAGGATGCCGACCAACTTTAATATTGCGAACGTCCGTCAAAAGTCTTAGCGCACTCAACGAGTTCTTTTCAAAACACAGAACGACGCAACATCTTGTACCCTATTTCAATATCCATTGCGTAGTTTACTTTAGATATTTCCATAACTTTATCCAGTTAAGGAGTAATAGATTTGAAGTTTACGTTTCTAAGCGACCTGGTGTAGGTCTCCCAAGCTAAATGTAATCATTATTGAAATATTTATTCCAAAATTCGTTCTAAATGTAGAACTTTACCGGCCGTTCGCTCGTTTGTTCAAAAAAGGATAGTGAATGTTGAATCGTGCGTGCTGAAGAGATGGAAAGAGTATTTTGAAGGTTTATTTGAAAAAACGGCGGTAGAGACACCCATCGATGAAATGAATGGTAATGATAGCAATGATGAAAGCGTTATTGGCGTGGATGAGATCGTGAAGGCACTGGTAAGTATGAAAGTAGGTAAAGCTGCAGGATATGATAGGATTACAGTCGAAATGCTGAAGGCTGGACAGGGCATCATAGTTGGTTAGTTGCAGCGGTTATATAACTTGTGCTGGAGCACCAGCCGAGTACCTAATGACTGGGCCACAGCTGTAGTTGTGCCTTTTTATAAAAGAAAAGGCTCGCAACAAGACTGCAAAAACTATAGAGGCATAAGCCTTCTCAGCATTGTTGGCAAATTGTATGCAAAGGTACTGATTGAAAGAGTTATGAAAGAAACCGACAAGAAAATATGGGATGTACAAGCGGGATTCCGAAAGGGTATGGGATGTACGGATCAGGGCGAAAAGTTTTTGGCCAAAGGTCAAAAGGTCTATTGCGCATTCGTGGATTTGGAAAAGGCTTACGATAAAGTGGTGAGGAATGAAATGTGGTCGGTGCTGTCAATGAATGGGGTGGAAAGCAGCCTCATTCGAGCTCTGAAATCCCTTTATGAGGATTCTAGAGCTTGTGTTAGAATAAACGGGACATACACTGACTGGTTTACCATCGAGAAAGGTGTTAGACAAGGATGTGTAGCGTCGCCGTGGCTGTTCAACCTCTTCATGGACAGTTGTTTGCAAGACTTGAAACATAGTGATTGTGGATTAAGGATGAATGAGTTACTTGTCAAATGCCTCCTTTATGCTGATGATCAGGTAATACTTGTGTCTTCAGCGGAGGAGTTGCAGGAGATGGTAACAATCATGCATGATGCGTTAGAGAGGAAAGCAATGAAAGTGAATGTAAGTAAAACGAAAGTTATGGTTTTTGAAAAGGGGGAATGCGTTACGGCTTGTAATGTTTTGATCGATGGACAGCGAGTGGAACAAGTTTGTATATTTAGGTAAGTTTTTTACAAGAGATGGTAAGAATGAAGAAGATATTGAAAAAAGATTTAATGCAGGTAATAGAGTGATTGAAAAAAGAGTTAATGCAGGTAATAGAGTGATTGGAACGCTGAAGGCGTTTATGAACAGTCAAAACGTGTCCAAAAAGGCACGTTTGGCTGTGCATTGAGGGGTGTTAGTGCCTACCCTTATGTATAGTAGTGAAAGTTGGGTAGTGCAGAAGAGACTTGAAAGTAGAATAAATGCTGTAGAAATGAGAGCACTGAGAATTATGTGTGGTATATCTTTGACCGACAGAGTAAAGAATAGTGTGATAAGAGAGTAGTGTGGGGTAAAAGAAGATGTAGTGACAAGCATCGAGAAAGGCATGTTAAGGTGGTTTGGGCACATGGAGAGGATGGATGACGAAAGACTGAAAGAAGATATATAAGGCAAATGTGAATGAGACAGGACGAAGAGGAAGACCTAGGCGGACGTTCTCTGACCAGATTGGAGACATCCTAAAAAAATGACAGGTCAGAAGTACCCTAAACAGAAGAGCATGCATGAGAAACTTGATGGAAGTGAATGAAGCAAGAGAGGTATGTCAGGGTCGTTGCAAATGGCGTTCCGTAGTCTCTGCCTACCTCGCCGGGAAACAGGCGTGAGTCTATGTATGTATGTATGTATTATTCTGTAACGCGCGCCAACATGAAAATGGATGGTTCCAACTTTGATTCTATTTAACGGTGAAGGACATTGTGGCTACGCGTTCTCAATTTCACAACAAAGTTACATAAGTATGACCATGTCTGTCGCATGTGATAACAGTTTGTTCTATGAAAGCGCTACCTTAGTATAAAGCTTTAAACAAAGATTTACTATAGAGTAAACAAAAGTAAAATAGATTTATATAGAGTAGATAATCTACTCTATATAAATCTACTGTAGATTTATGTAATTATATAGAGTAAACGTAAGCTACCTATGGGAAAACACAACCTTAACTTGATTACAGCACTAATCATACTTCCTGAGGCCACATTTAATTTCTTATCCCTCAAGGAATAAATTCAATTTGGTTAGTTGATTTGAACAAATCTATAACATTGTGAAATTTCTCATGCCTACATGATATGATAACAAGAGGCAGTTTAAGACAGCAAAAAAACACCTTATTCTGAACCGGACAGTGCAGGACATTTTATCTTTGCGAATAACTTGTAGAATTCGCAGATAAAAGATATGTACTGCACAATGAATACATCATATATCGTGGGGACTTTACAAGCATTCAATCAAAGAACACAAAGAACACACTAAGACTCAGTACAACTATTTTTGGACCACATGAAGTGTATCGTAAAGTGGTCGAACCCATAACGCTCAGCTTAGTGGTCTGCGGCAAGGCGGCGGCTTAAACCACTACGCCATTCGTGCAATCATACATCTTATTGCCAAGTCTCTTTACTTTTTATCCAACATTATTCTCTTAGGTCACGTAACGTCGCAGGCAGGTCCCAATATTTAATCTATCTATTAATTTGGCTACTGGAGATACATAATATTTGACATATTACGCATGGAGCTTATGTCAAATATGTCTACTATCTTCAGTAGTCATGCTTTATGCACCACTTTAAGGTAGACTGGTAGATAATGCCCATGGCCTATATACGCTGTATATATGAAGAATAAATAAATTAATAAAAATAAAAAATAAATTTAGGTCCCACGTATCAGAGCGTGAGCACAGAATAATTAATAGTACTAACGTAAAGAAGCTTCACTTTTCAAACCAATTTATTGAAATTACGACTCTTGGTACTAAGCAATAAAGTTCCATTCAGCTCGCATAAGCACTCAGTGCCTAATGCGATATTAACCTAACAGTTCCCGTTCTTTTCTAACACGTAACGCTGTCGCTGTCTGGCGCGGAGTGGCGCGCTAGGGTTGTCGACTTGGCGCTGCTACTATATTTATTCATCGTCTATCTACCTACTTGACCACGTACCTAATAATAAATAATTATCCTATCCCACTATTGGAGCTAGTAGAACAAAAGCACAAAAATTTTAGTCGTTTACATTTTTACTATACAAATTCTTAGTTATTTCCTAAACGCGTGGACCGATTTACATGATTCAAACAGATAAAATGGTTTTTGAACTAAATCTTTAATTTGACACCATAATCGTTGAGATATCTCAACAAACAAAAAATCAAATTTTCAAGTTGCTCTCGTAATATAAATAAAATCAAATTTTCAAGTCGCTTTCGACACACAGTTAATTAAGCAATACTTTGCATTAGACTTGTGATGATACATTTTTGTTGTTAAAGGCGTTTAAGTTTATAATTTGAACAGTGTATGAACACGGCGCGTGAGAATACGGAGCGGTCGCACTCGTTGCGTGACGTCTAATGTGAGCGGCGCGCAGCAACCTACTAAATCCAACCACGTCGACGTGGTCGGCCGAGGTACTTGTAAGTTTGTACCTAAAATGCGAAGTGCGCCCGGCCTGGCGTGAGCCTATTGCCGTTACCGGGCACATTGCCAATCTCCGTGCTGTTGCTGAGAATTCGCAAAATTCCCTTACACTTCTGCCCGACGCGGGTATCGAACCCGGGCCCTCACAATTTTCAGACTCATACGCTATCCACGGCAGTCCAGTCAGTCTTACTTTATAAAAATATTACTTACTATATTACTCGCCATGTGTAGTCCATTGCTACTGGTCTCTCTGATGGCATGCCACTGAGCTCGATTGCCGGCTTTTCATTTCCAGCCGCATTATTTATAATAGCGAATTGTTGAACCTATAGAACAACTAACATAATGTTATAGCAATCTCTCGTACTACTTCAAAACGGATACAAAATGCTCCCAGACTGGGCAAAACTGTTTGTGGACTCACACAGTGTTTTTTCGTGTGGTGATCAAACCCACAACAGTCAACACAATTCTCATCATCATCAGTCTGCCATAGTCCACTGCTGAATATAGGCCTCTGCAATGGCACGCCATACGTGCAGTTTAATGGGTTTTTTGCCAATATTATTTTTTGAATAATATCCTTTTTATGCACAAGACCTTTTTAGATATTTCACCTACCTAATACTGTAATGTACCTATCGATGCAATTCTTTTTCTTAAATACCTATCCATGATATTCCTCAGGGTGTTCAGCCTTTTTTCTAGATTTTTTACCCGACGTTGCAAATAATTAGCTCGTAGATCAATGTTGCACCATAATCGCTGGCGTTATCAACCGTTCCAGTTAAGCAATGTTAAAGGAGATTAATATCAAAGCGTTCACGATGGTGGCTCTTAGTACAGCGTTTCTTATGGAAGACCCCGTGGGTATATCATGTAGATCAAAAAAAAATCTTCAGATGTAACCCTGATGTAAGGAAAGAGAAACCCACCACGCACCCTCGGATTGACCACCCCAACTATTGCAACAGAAAAAGGTTGACAATACCCAACTCCTCCAAAAGGATAAGGGATATATAGGAATGGTATGGGTTCCAGAAAGATACCTGACTTTCAGTATCCCGCCTCATCTAGCTTAATTTTTTTTTAAAGTTTGACTTTGTTTAAGTGTTTATAATAATGAACCTATGAACAAATAAATTATTTGACTTTGACACTGTTAGGCATAAGCTTCTCTTAATATCTACTCATCACAATAGTGTGGTGAGGCAATAGGCGGAATTGATCTTCAGTACTGTACCACGCTGGTCCGACCTGTTGGTCTATGTTATAGTCCATTTGCTTTGTGTATTTTTGTTAGTCAACTATTACACTCTGTTCTCATAGGCACATATAGCTGCATAATTACATACGTGACGTTTAGCAGTGTGCGTGTGTGACGTCATTTTGCCCTTGCGTGTTCCCCGCGGAAGGAATGTAATGAGTTTACGATGAACTTAGCAAGTAACTCTTAGAGATAAGACATCCCTTGGTAGGCAGAGAAACTGGTAGAAAGGTGATTGTTTTGTATCAGTTTAAGGATTCCATGCTGGACGTATTCAATTCAATTTTAACTTCTACACAGAAAATAAATCCTTTGTCGTGGAAAACAGAACACAAAAGAACACCCAGACTGACTTGAAATAACAATTTGTGGATCACCCAAAAGCGCTTTTTTAGTGAGCAGGTCATTATCAGGGCACACCTCATTCGCCAGCCCTGATTTGTTTGACCATACCTCGAGGGGTTGAGAGGAGTAGCTCGCAGTGCCTGTTTACACAGCACGACAGAAACAGATAAGTATTAAACGGCAGAAATATTGTTATTAATAGACTTTTAAGATCAACATTGAACTATAATCTAAGCTAAGTACATAAATGAGAATACTGTAGCCTTCTACACTGCTGTAGTTTAGAATACGAGCAAATATATCGACAATAAATTAGCAATAAATTTAATTCATATATTAGAATTAAATTTATTGCTATGCAACTCTACGAAATAGTGGCGTGTATGAGCCCAATACTTCCAAAAAACAATCACCTTTTACGCCGACACTTTTGACATCCCTGTAGAATACAAAATCTAAAACTTCACACTGACATGACGACAGCCAACAGTACTACAAGATCTTTTATCAAGCAACACGAATTCAGCTAAACATTTTCCCGCAAATACTATTGTTCACGATGAACAAAAGAAAATGCAGATAGGCTGGACTAATGTTACTTTAATCCAGTTTTAGGTGGATACAATATTATTTCGGTGGATCGTTCTGTTAGGTGTCGTGGTTTAGATGGTTGTGTGTGGAGGTGTGTGTATGACGTGTATGTGACGTGTTCGTGTAAGGTGAAGTATGATCGGTGGAGTGTATGGCTCTATATAAAACAAATTAAATTGCGTCTTGCAGGAAAGCGTTACGGTCGACAATCGGGCTAACCGGCGGCGTCGACATCCTCCCGGCCGTTGAAAGCGGAGCTTTCAACTTGACTCATTAGGTAGTAGACAAATCTTGTTAATTGCCCTTCTTACAAGGCCTTGAGAAGTTGTAATGTCAGCAACTCGCGGGACACCGTCGGCGCCAGGAAAAAGCTTTGAGACGCGCCCCAAGCGCCAGCATAGCGGCGGCACGTTGTCTTCCTTTATCAGGACGAGGTCGTTGAGCTTCAAATTCTTGCTTGTAGTGCGCCACTTAGACCACTGCTGTAGCTCAGCAATATACTCCGATGCCCAGCGTTGCCAGAAGTGCTGATTGGCTTGCTCCAGGCGCTGGAAGCGGTCAAGGTGATTGGTATTACTGTCCGCGTAGTCTGGTGATGGCAGCGACATTAGCGGCCTACCAATTAAAAAGTGACCCGGGGTAAGGGCTTGTAGGTCATTTGGAGAAGGGCTTAAAGGACATAGGGGTCGGCTATTAAGGATTGCCTCAACCTGTGCAAACAGTGACGATAGCTCCTCAAAGGTTAGGTGCGCTGTACCTAGGATGCGCTTAATGTGGTGTTTAGCCGACTTTACCCCAGCCTCTGCTAAACCATTGAAGTGAGGAGCGTACGCGGGAGAAAATTTAAATTCTACTCCTTGACGAGCCGCGTAGTCACAATTAGAATCCCGATGAGATTCTAGAAACATTGTTACTTCCTTAGCAGAGGCAACAAAGTTGGGTCCGTTATCACAGTAGATTAATTTAGGTGCACCTCTTCGAGAGATGAATCTCTTCAAGGTCAGTATAAATGCGTCCTTAGACAGCTCACTCACCGCTTCAAGGTGGATACATTTATACCAGAAGCATATAAAAATACATAAATAACATTTTGTGATTTTACATCCCCTACCTTTACGATCTGTAATAAAGAATGGCCCAGCAAAGTCAGTAGCAACGGTAACAAATGGAAAGTCAGTCTCTATACGAGCGTTAGGTAAAATGTTTGACCTCTGTATCTACGACATATAAAACAATTACGGACAACATTCCTAGCAAGTTGTCGGCCTCCGATAGGCCAGTAGCGATCTCGTAGAGAAGCTAATAGTTGCTGGGGTCCCGCATGCAAGAGGCGTTCGTGCTCTGCATGAAATAACAGTTTAGTAAGTGCATGGTTTGCCTTTAATAAAATAGGATGCCTTTTGTCATAAGAGTACTTCGACTTGGGAATACGTCCTCCTACTCGAAGCAAGCCTTCTGCGTCTATAAAAGGATTTAGGGATGTTAGGGCTGACTTCACTGGTAACGATTTTTTATCAAGTAGACGACTTAGTTCGTTAGGAAAAGATTCTCTTTGAGCTATTTTAGCGAGAACCTTTAAAGAAGAGTCAAGCTCATGGGCTTGTATATGCCCTGTAACCTTAATTCGATTACGACAATTGTTAATAAATCTTAATACTAAAGCATAAATACGCTGAAAATTACATAGCTTAGAATACTTATTAAAATCTATAGGTGCTGAAGTTTCGACATCCATCGTTAAAACGACAGCAGTTTTTAAATCGGGCAGATCTGAAATGTCAGTCTTGGACATTGACGGCCACATAGATTCAGGTTGGGAAAGAAATTGAGGTCCATGCCACCATAGAGAAGGCTGTTCATTAGACATATCCTTTAAGTCTACACCCCGAGAGGCGAAGTCAGCGGGATTTAGAGCCGTAGGCACGTAGACCCAAGATGTAGGTTCTGTAAGTTCATATATGGCAGCAATACGATTAGCGACAAACGTCTTTGTTTTATTGGGCGTATTAATCTATCCTAGAACCACTTGAGAATCCGTCCAATAAATGTGACGGTTGATGGGACGGCGCAAGGTTTTTGTTACAGCTGAACTCAACTGTGCCCCTAATACAGCCGCACATAGTTCGAGACGCGGAATCGTAGTTGCTTTGAGAGGAGCTACGCGTGCCTTAGCGCACAACAGATGAACTTCTACCAACCCTTGTGCATCGATAGATCTCAAGTAAATACATGTCCCATACGCTTGCTGTGAAGCATCACAGAAACAATGCATTTCAATAGTAGAACTATTGTTAATTAGAGTTAATTAAAATTAAATAAAATTTAGTCATGTTTTGAGAGAATGATTGCCACGTCCTATTGATATTTTCGGGAACTGTTTCATCCCAGCTTAGTTTTGAAACCCATAATTGTTGTAACATAATTTTCAGTTTAATAGTTGTTGAGACATGCACTCAACAGCTATAACGAAACGTCGCCGCGGGGTCTGCGGTGCGGGGCGAGGGGACGGCTCGCCGGCTCGTGCGCCGCTGTCATCGACAATGAGCTGTTACACGTCATTCCGATCAACCGCTCTCGCGCAACCTAAATACTTTTCTTGTTTGTTCCGTAGACGCGACCATATTGTACATGTAAACCTCAGTCATTCAGTACTTCACCGAATATAACGCAAAGTATTACAGTCCACTGCAGTTTTATTCCACACTACACTCTTTCTTCGGGAACCAGCACAACGACGCCGCATCATATGCATATGATGAAGCAGTATTTTGGTGTGATTCAACCATTGTGTTGGGCTGGCTATCTGCATCACCCATACAGCTTAAAGCCTTTGTCCGTCATCGCGTTTCTGAGATTCAAGATTCTGTTGGTGGTAATACTTGGCGTTACGTTCCTTCACTTGAAAACCCCGCAGACCTTGCTTCGCGTGGACTTAGAGCTGACAAACTGCTGTCTTATTCTTTGTGGTGGTCAGGTCCTCAGTTTTTACACAAAGAACCTTCTTCATGGCCTCTGTTTCCTGAGTCGAATTTAGGAGACAAGTCATATTTACCAGAAATAGTTACATCTCATCATGTTGATACTACGGATGCTGTCGACAATTGGATTACATTACTATGTAAGAGGTATTCTAGTTTCAGTAAATTACAGCGCGTGGTCGCACATATCATGCGTTTTATAAATAAATGTAGAAAGAACTCTATAGAGTGTGGTCCTCTCACAAACACTGAGTTGACTACGTCATTACATTTCTTACGCAGACATAGTCAACAGGAGTCCTTTTCTGAGGAATATAAACTATTAACCTCAGATAAATCACTGCCTGTCAAAAATAAATTACTTTCATTGTCGCCATTCATAGATAAATCTTGTAATTTGATTCGGGTCGGTGGTCGATTAAACAATTCATTTTATGATTTTAATGTAAAACATCCAATACTCTTATCTAGTACTCATATTATTTGTGTCCTAATATTTAACATGTATCACCTGCGCCTTTTGCATGCTGGACCGCAACTCTTACTTGCTACGATACGCCACCATTACTACCCTGTGGGTGGTAGAAACTTGGCTAAAAAGGTTTCCCAGCAATGCGTAAAATGCTGTAGGATAAAAGCTACGACGGTCCAACCTGTCATGGGTTGTCTTCCACCGCAACGCTTACATGTAGAGTTCCCTTTCTTAGATACAGGGGTGGATTATGCTGGTCCCATCATGATAGCTGACCGCAAGGGTAGAGGATGCAGACTCATCAAGTGCTTTATTTGTGTTTGTATGCTTAGAAACAAGAGCGCTCCACCCTTAACTCGTGTCAGATCTCACGAAAGACCCCTTCTTGGCTGCCATGAATCGCTTTATTGCTCGCAGGGGGAAGCCTCGTAATATTTACTCTGATAATGGTACTTTTTTTGTTGGCGCTTTCAATGAGCTAGCTAGTCTGCTTTCACAAAACCTAGACTTTAATGATATTGACCCCGGTATCAACTTTTCATTTATACCTGCCTACACACCCCACATGGGGGGATTGTGGGAATCGGCAGTCAAATCTACCAAGTACCACCTCAGGCGTGTCTTGGGTTTAACAAATGTAACTTTTGAAGAGATGGTCACATGCTTGATACAAGTTGAAGCCATACTAAATTCGAGACCCTTAACTCCCTTGTCCAATGATCCTTCAGACCTGGTCCCTTTGACTCCGGCCCACTTCCTCATTGGACGCTCACTAATCATGTTGCCACGTCCACAGATTGAAAACGTCAACATCACCAGCTTACAACGGTTTCGTCGCATAGAATACTTAAAACAACACTTTTGGCATCGGTTTTCCCATGAGTACATTCTCTGGCTTCAACAGAAAACCAAGTGGTGCCGGTCGTCTGGTGAACTTAAAGAAGGGACACTCGTCGTCATTTCGGACAAAGGTTCACCTCCTCTAATGTGGCTTCTAGGACGAATCATCCATGTCCTACCTGGCAGAAATGGCATCAATAGGGTCGCCAACATCCGGACACGCAAGGGTGTCATTCGGCGCGCTTTTAACACAATCTGCCCTCTTCCAGTCACTGCTGTTGAAGACTCTTCAACCGGGGGAGTATGTTGAGACATGCACTCAACAGCTATAACGAAACGTCGCCGCGGGGTCTGCGGTGCGGGGCGAGGGGACGGCTCGCCGGCTCGTGCGCCGCTGTCATCGACAATAAGCTGTTACACGTCATTACGATCAACCGCTCTCGCGCAACCTAAATATTTTTCTTGTTTGTTCCGTAGACGCGACCATATTGTACATGTAAACCTCAGTCATTCAGTACTTCACCGAATATAACGCAAAGTATTACAGTCCACTGCAGTTTTATTCCACACTACATCTTTCTTCGGGAACCAGCACAACGACGCCGCATCAATAGTATATAATGGTAATAACCCTAGTGGGTCGAATATTCAACTAATAGAGGATAGAATAATCCTTTTAGTAATAGTGGACGTGATAGGAATTTGGAATGGAAAATGTAATTCATCTGAATCGGGGTCCAACCGATGCCTAAAGTGCTAGATGCATTGCTGATGATCAAATTACCCTTTTCAGAGATATTAGGGTCTAGAAAAAGATCAGGTAAATTAGTCCTATATTTTCTCAAGGGAAAACAACCCTTAGCTAACTCTTCAGCTACTGAACGTTGAATAAAACGTAATTCTTGAGGACAGTCCACAGCCTGTCAAAATGTCATCACAATATGTGTCATTTTGTATAATAGTTTTTATTTTAGGATCTTTACTTTCCTCACCTAACTGCCAAATGCATCTAGTGGTTAGGAAGCTTGCGGAAGAAAAACCATAGGTCACGGTATTTAAACGTAGTGTGCGGAGAGGTTCGTTTTCATTCTCGCGCCATAGTATCAGTTGTAGATCGCGATCCTCGTCTCTCATTCTTACTTGACGGAACATTTTTTCTACGTCACCTGAGACGATGTACTTATACAGACGAAACCTTATTAAAATATTAAATAAAGTATCTTGAATGGTAGGGCCAACCATTTGAAGGTCGTTAAGAGAAATCCCAGAGGTAGTGCGAGCCGACGCGTCAAATACGACACGTAACTTCGTCGACTCGCTGTTAGCCTTCATTACAGGATGGTGGGGCAAAAAATAAGAGTTAATAGGTCGTTGTATTGGGGCTTCAGACAGATGACCAAGAGCTGCATACTCACGTATAAACTCAACATAGGTTGTCTTAAGTTCTGGTTGTTTTTTAAAACGTGATTCTAGATTAAAGAACTTCCTTTTGGCTAATTGATATGAGTCACCCAAACAGGATCTTTCATCGCAAAGGGGTAGACCAACACAGAAACGACCGTCACTTGAACGGGTAGTAGTGGCAACAAAGAACCTCTCACGGAGCTGCTCTTCCTTCGTATAAGGTATAACCTGCGGGAAACTTTCTAGTTGCCAGAATTTAGCCACTTGATGCTCTAGGTTAGGAAAATTATCATCATTTTCCTTTAGGTAAGCATGACAGGTATGCATGGAATTATTCTTTAATATAGGGGATGACTGGGTGGATATAGTACCGCCAACAAGCCATCCCAACTTAGAGCTACGTAATATCGGCCCCTTAGCCGATAGGTGATGCTGTTGGGTTCCTATGGTAACCCAAAATAGATCAGCACCTATAAGCATATCTAAAGGCGATGATTTATAGAAGTTAGGATCTGCTAGAGTAAATTTAGACAGGTTTAGACTACTTATGTCAAATGTCGACTTAGGTATTTTGTCACTTATTTTAGGTAGTATAAGACAAAACGTTGTTACAGAAATAGCTTGTCGTTTGATTGTAGATGTATCATACATCGTTTTGTATTTAGGTTTAGTTGATTATTGCCTATGGTATCAATATCGACGTTAGTTGATTCATTAGACAGATGCAGTCGTTGTCTCAGTGTCTCAGTAATAAAGGAACACTGACTTCCACTATCAAGCAAAGCGCGAATCTGAATGGTTTCATTATTTACAGGGTTTGATACGAGAACACTAGCAGTACACAATAAAACTTGTGAAGTATTAGAAAGGGCAGACATAACGATCAGTGACGGTGCGGGTAGCGAGTTCGATTCGGGCTCATGCGCGATATGTAGTAATGTGTTGTGACGTCTTTTACAAGAACGGCAATGTCCAGGTAAACTGCATTGCGCAACGTCATGACCGGGCCTTAAACAATTAAGACACAGGCGCAAAGATACGGCGGTACTCCGCCTATCCTGAGGTGACATAGCCTTAAATTTCGAACACTCAAATAGGCGATGATTTTCCTTGCATAAAATGCATTGATAAGATGATTTGGTGAATGAAGCATTATTATTATTAGACGTAGCCATAAAACTCTTACTCTGGGTTTTGTTTGAGCCACTTGGGGCCAAATGCTTATTTTGCCGATCATGTTTGTTACGGTTAACAGTCTCTAAAACATCAGAACGGTTTTTTAAGAATATAAAAAATTCATCTAAGTTTGTGATTTCCGATAAGCTATTTCTATGTTCTTTCCACTTGTATACCGTGCTGTGGTCTAACTTTGCTGAGACCATATATAATTAAGACATCCCACTTGTCGGTGGGTAAGCCGAGGGTCCCGAGAGCCCGTAAGTTTTTTGTGATATGATCAATTATAAAACGTAATGACTTGTCGGTCTCTCGTACCGGTTCAAATGTAAATAGTGCCTTTAAGTGGTTGTTTATAAGTTGACGCTTATTATCGTAACGGTCACACAAGAGTTTCCAGGCTTCAATATAATTTTTATCGGTTACTTCTAGGTTGCTAATAACGCGTGACGCTTCGCCTTCTAAATAAGAATTAAGGTAGTGAAATTTGTAAATATTTTTGATCTTATTATTGCTGTGAATTAATGAATTGAATGTTTCCTTAAACTCAAGCCATTTGTAATACGTTCCATCGAAATTAGGTATCTTAATTACGGGTAATTTAAAACCCATAAATCCTTGACCATCACCGCAACAAGAAATATGATCCGGCGCATTTGAATAACTAGACTCGTTAAGATTAGGCGAGCAATTATTAGCTAACATTGACTTGGCTAGCGCAATATAATGATCAAATTCTTGTTCAATAGCTTCACATAAAGATAGTTCTACCTCTAAGGAAGGAATCAACAACGCTTCAAATTGTGCCTGCAGCTCGTCAAATTCTTTGTATAACGTTTCAGACCTAGATAGTTTCATCTCAATTTTGCGCATATCTAAATCACTTAAACTGTCTTGTTTCTTAATATCATCTATGTAGTTTTTAAATCTAGTTAAACGACCTTTAATATTGCTACGTTTAGCACTAAGTTCTTTTAAAAGTTTAATATCATCGTTTTTAGGCTCCATTGTATGAAAATATCTAGTCTAATATGTGCAAATTGTTTACAATTAGTTAATGAAATAAAAATATTACAATACGGTACGCTCCTCGTCAATGATGCAACAGCGGGCGAGCGAGGAACCGGTTCTAATCAGCTGTTTAGGCGCCCGGGACCGCCGGCGGCTGCCGGCCGCGGTACTCAGGTAGCTGTGTAGACAATGGGTTACGTAGCGCGACGACACCTCGCCAATACACTGTAAATGATATTTTATGCACAGCTAAATATCTAATAAGTACAGTTACGTATGAACAGCTGAGGGACTAACAGTAAATTGAGATGTAAATAAATTATTTATAGTTACGATTAAGGTTGTAACGAAAGTGATGGATATGTGTACTGATAGCTAGCTGAATTATTAAAATTATGCTTAAATAAGATGAAATATGACTGCTATAAGCTTTTATTAGTGGATGTTATCAGTTTATGATAATCAGTAGTAGCAAATATAGTGCAATGAAGTGGTATGTGCAGTGATGACTTGCAGAAACGGAAGCAGTGAAACGGTTTTAGCTGTAAGTACACAAAAAATAATCCTAATAGTAGCATTAGATGCTTTAGAAAATTAATTAGGTGATAGATTTACAAGTAGGTAGGTAGGTAGGTCCTTTTGAGAAACCTAACGTTACTGTTTGCACAAATTGAAAGGAATGTAATAGGAAATAATAGGAACGGGCTCACTTTTACATAGGCAGGCAGGCGTTGTAGACCCAGAGATATGCTTGAACTCCGGATGAGGGCTGCTGTCTGCGTAGACGTGAAGCTCCGGGTAGCTAATTTGAAACGGCTCGGCTATGCAACGGCTTGGCGAAAGACGATCTCGTAGCACGGTGAGCAGTGTAGACCATAGGCTTGCCGCTGGTTGTAGCCCAAGGAATATAGGCGATCTAGTGTTCAAACGTAGCGATGACCTTCTAGTGTCCTTCAACCGTTGTCCTGCGCACGAACTACGAACCCGATTTTGTACAGGTCCTGTCACGGTCGCCACTTTTTGTTCACGATGAACAAAAGAAAATGCAGATAGGCTGGACTAATGTTCCTTTAATCCAGTTTTAGGTGGATACAATATTATTTCGGTGGATCGTTCTGTTAGGTGTCGTGGTTTAGATGGATGTGTGTGGAGGTGTGTGTATGACGTATGTGTGACGTGTTCGTGTAAGGTGAAGTATGATTGGTGGAGTGTATGGCTTGGTATAAAACAAATTAAATTGCGTCTTGCAGGAAAGCGTTACGGTCGACAATCGGGCTAACCGGCGGCGTCGACAACTATAAAGCGACAACTTCAACCGCGCCGCCACTAAACTACGCTCAACAGTATATTCTATACAAACTGTACGTAGACAAAAGTGTTAGTTCTACCGCGCGTGATATAAAAATGGTGGTAATAGTTCGTGCTGAGAGCAAAGTGAGTGCTAGGAGTGAGGGAGTTGTCATAAAGTTCGCCCAGTGACTAGCATGCGGTTATTCACAGTCTATTTGTGGCAAGTGCGTGACAACGGTAATATTGTAGATTTACTAACTAACTTCCCGTTGTGTTGTTTCTAAATAGTTGCGGAGATTTTCTTGTTGGCTGAAAGCTTTTGAATTTGGCTTATTAGTCTCGATGTTCTTTGGGATTTTATTATGTTACTTGTTTATGACTTTTAGGAAATGGATGTAGAGATAAAGCTAGGGCTGTAGATCAAGTCAATGTATAACCAAATCGGACTATCAGAAAATCTCGACAATATTCGTCAAGTCACATTCCACCAGGCATAATAATCTAGCCTGGTAATAGCATACATACTGTTTTATAGTTGAAGCAACATAACACTTGACCTGGATGCAGGCCAAGGATATAGGGTCGATATCATCTTGTTTCGGTTATCCATCAGGTCCGGTGTCATGCCCTTAGTCTGGAAGTCGGCATATATAACGCCCATACACAAAAAAGGACCGAATAACGATATAGAGAATTACAGACCAATCTCTAAACTATGCGTTTTCGCAAAGATACTAGAGAAAATCGTATATGCACAAGTATATTCAGCTTTAAAGCGAGTGTTTATAGAACAACAACACGGTTTTTAAGATAGATCCACTACAAGTAATCTAATCATTTGCAGCGATTTTATCTCAAACTGCATGTCACAACGGTCACAAGTTGACGTTATATATACCGACTACAGCAAATGTTTCGACCGGATTGATCATGACACCCAAATTAGGAAGCTGTTTGCCATCGGTATTAGGGGTAACCTATTTCGATGGTTCAAGTCATACGTTGACAACCGATGACAGACTGTGGTGTTGAATGGGTACTCCTCTAGACCCATTTTCATCAAATCTGGTGTTACCCAGGGATCCCTGTTAGGTCCTCTTTTATTTAATATTTTTATTAATGACATTTATTCCTGTTTCCGACATTCTAAAATATTATTGTATGCAGATTACATGAAAATAATGAAACAAATTAATACTTATGATGACGCTATGCTTTTGCAAGAAGGCCTACAGAGATTTGAATCGTACTGTTTTAGAAATAAGCTTGACCTTAATCCAGTTAAATGTAATATTTGCACATTTACCCGCAAACCGTGTGGTGTTGATGTTCCAGTGGGTGTCGTAAGAGGCGACTAAGGGATAACACGATGCAAATACCATCCTTTGCGTAGAGACGGAAAACTCGACATCAAACCCTATACGACTGCCTCGTTGGTCTCGCGGCATAAATGTGCGCGCGGGATCGGGAGGTCCCGGGTTCGATTCCTGGTCGGGCAGTGTTATTGGGTTTTTCTGTCACGAAATTCTCAGTAGCAGCACGGAGTCTGGAAATGTGCCCGGTACGGCAATAGGCTCGCCCCTTATTACGTGGGACTAAAGTATATCTGGCGAAAAGTGGGTGTAGAAATACACCTCTGCCTACCTCTTCAGGGTTATAGGCGTGAGACTATGTATGTATGTATGTTATATGTGTACGTTCTTTATGTAGAATTTGTATGATATCAAATATGTATATATTTATGTATATTCAGTATGTATATTATTTTAAATTATTTAATTAATTAACTACACCATCGCCACATTTGATTGCTTACATCATTTCTGTCCATCCAAAGGTTGCCTGGAAGAGATCGCTTTTAGCGATAAGGCCGCCATTTGTACATGCTGTAGTATAAGCCAATTCACAAAATGTGTACTGTTCAATATTATTTGGTGTACAATAAAGAGTATATCTATCTATCTACACGGCTATTACAGAACTTAAAAAAGACCTAGGGGATATTGACATTATATGTTTAACTGAAACTTTCTTGAAGCGTAATACAGAATCTAATTTAAAGTTCAACAACTACAGGCTAGTAACATTCTTCTCTAGAACAAACCAAAGAAGAGGTGGTACATGCATCTTACTAAAAAATTACATAGAATATAAAGAAATCAATTGTAACATCTCAGCCATTCCATTTCATTTCGAAGTTTGTGCCATTGAAACAATAAGTTTTAATCTTGTAATAGCATGTATATACAGAACTCCAACAACAAATACAAGTATATTTCTTAGCCAACTCGAACAATTTGTCAATACTATTTGCAAAAGGGGAAACAAAAAGGTACTTCTTTGCGGCGACTGGAATATAGACATGACTAAAGTAAGTAAACAATCAAATGAACTGAATTCAATACTCCTTAACAATAATTTAACAAATCACATTACGTTACCTACTAGGCAAAATTCCTGCTTGGATCTCATCGTTAGTAATGTACCGGAATCAAAGGCAAATCTTCATTACTTGGCTCTATCAGATCATGAAACAGCTCAGTCCATCGCACTAAATTTAGAGGTAAAAAACAACATTAAGGAACGACCTAACTCATGGTTTAGATTTGTTAGAGATCTCAATGAAGAAAACATAAATAAATTAAACAAGTACTTGGCCTGTCTGTCGTTTTCGGAAGTTTTCGAATATCAATGTACAGAAGCAGCATTCAATAGTTTTCACGATACTATTACCCTTTTTTATAACCTATGTTTTCCAATTAGGAAAATTAAGTGTACAAATAAACCAATAAAGAACAAATGGTTAACAAAAGGTATAAAGCGCTGTTGCACCAAGAAACGAGTGTTGTACCTTAACTACATTCAAAACAAAGCCAATAAAAAATACAATAAAAGAATGTATATACAATACACAAAAACTTAAAAAAAATGTATAATGTCCTCACAACAAATAGACAGTCAACGATATATTGCCTCTTCTAAAAATGTATGCTCAGCAGCTTGGAAACTTGTAAAGAACACAACAAACAATATACCCAGTAAGTCAGAAATTAACTCTGTTTTAGTAGATAATATTGAGTATGAAGACCCAAAACAAATATGTGAGTTATTCAACCAGTTCTACATCTCTTTAATAAATTCAAAAGTGGATAATAGTGTTCAATGCCCATCCATTCCAATTAATTCCAAGAGTATTTTTCTAGCACCTGTTAATGAATGTGAGATCCTCAGTATCATCAAATCTTTAAAAAACACACACTCAACAGGATTTGATGACATAAATACCATGGTTATTAAGAAATGTGCCTTGAATATGATAGTTCCACTTACTTATATTATTAACTTGTCATTATCTGAGGGAATATTTCCAAGCCGACTAAAAAGATCAATAGTAAAGCCACTACACAAAAAAGGAGTAAAGACAGATATGAATAATTACAGACCTATAACGCTTATTCCCATACTAGCAAAGGTCTTTGAAAAAGTAATGTGCAATAAAATAGAGAATTTCATATCTGTATGTAACATCTTAAAAACTGAACAATATGGTTTCAAAAAACAAAGCTCCACCACTTTAGCATGTTTTGACCTATTTAAACAAATTACACAAGCAATAAATAAACAAGAAAAGTTAGCCTGTATATTCCTGGACATGACAAAGGCTTTTGACTTTGTACGTCATGACATCCTAATGTCAAAACTAATCAACTATGGACTACGCGGCAAGGCATGTGACTGGATTAAAAGTTACTTGAATAATAGAGTGCAGTGTGTGGAAATAGTAAAAACTGATAAAAACCTACAAAATGTCTATCGATCCACATATGTAGAAAATAAATACGGGGTGCCGCAAGGCAGCCTTCTCGCACCGACTCTATTTCTCCTTTATATAAATGACCTTCCAGATGCGATTAATCAAAAATGTATCCTTTTCGCTGATGATACGACACTCATAGTAAAGAGTAATAGCATAAAAGAACTAGAGACAGAAGTCAATAATGCCATCAGCAACTCGGTAAATTGGCTAAGGAGGAATAACCTCAAAATTAATGTCGCAAAAACGAATCTAATTCAATTCCAGACATACAAAGCAAACACACCAGAAATACAAGTAAGATTTAATAATCAACCGTTGAATAATGTGAGTGAATGTGTATTTTTAGGTATCACGGTTGACAAGTATTGTAACTGGAAGCCACATATACAAAAAATTCTCAGTAAGATTGATCGCTTTATATTTGTATTGAAAAGAATACGGGAAATAGTAAATGTTAGGACTGCAATAATGACATATCATGCGTATGTTGCCTCTATACTCCGCTATGGTATCACTGTTTGGGGCAACTCTGTAGATGTAAGTAAATTATTTATAGCCCAGAAGAAATGCGTTAGAGCAATATTTAATATTGACTATCTAACAAGTTGTAAATCATTTTTTTTAAATCACAAAATATTGCCACTACCATGTTTATACATATATGAAACTTGTATATTTGTAAAAAAGAATCCAGAACTATTCTGTAGACTTGGCGATATAGAAAATAGTCGAACAAGACATAAAAACAGACTCAAAATACCGCAAATCCGCTTAGAACTGTTTAAAAGAAACGCATATTGCATGTCCATTAAAGTATACAACCATCTTCCAGAACACATTATCAATTTACCATATAGACATTTCCGTACTGCACTTTTTAAATTATTATTAGAAAAACTTTATTATGATACTAATGAATACCTAAATGACAAAATAATTACAATGTGACATTCCAAATTAAAGTACCCCAAAAACACTGACATATTATGAATATTTATTTTTATTAGAAATATGAATTAAATACAAATTGACATTCCTAATTATTGCACTGTATAAACACTGACATAACATGAGAATTACCTGTATAAAGATTCATTATTGCTTATTATATTGTAATTATTAATACCATTGTTTTAAACTTTCCTTTAATTAATGACTGTAATATTTACACGCCATAATGGCAGAATATGCTGTACCTGAAATTGATAACATCTATGTAAAACCATATTCTTGAAAATAAAAGATTATTCTATTATTCTATTATTCTATCTATGTTACCCGCAAACCCATTCCTATTATACACCACTATAAGCTTTTAGACACTGCATTAACTAGAGTGAATACAATTAAGGATCTCGGGGTCACATTTGATTCTAAACTTTTATTTGATGTGCATATAGAGAACATCATAAAAAATTGGGCAAGTGCGAGTTGGACTCGCGCACGAAGGGTTTCATACTATCATCTATAAAAGAAAATCACTTTCGTTTTATGTATACTTATATACTTTTTAAGTTTCTACCTGTTTATTAAGATTGAGTAACAAATTGCTTAAAAATTACGTTTGTTGTATGGGAGCCCCCCTTTATTATTTACTTTTTTATTTAATTATTTATATGAATTTGAATGTATATGACCTATACAACTACATATTCTGTGAAAATTTAAAGCATCTACCTGTTACAGTAAGTAATTTTGAGCAAAAATACGAAAAAAAAAACACGTTTTTTGTATGGGACCCCTCCTTAATATTTTTTATTTTTTTCATTTTTAGTATTTGTTGTTATAGCGGCAACCGAAATACATAATTTGTGAAAATTTCAGCTTTCTAGCTATCACGGTTTGTGAGATACAGCCTGGTGGCAGACAGACAGACGGACAGACAGACAGACAGCGGAGGCTTAGTAATAGGGTCCCGTTTTTTACCTTTTAGGTACGGAACCCTAAAAAGCATCCCGATCGCTAGGTTTCATCTTTAGAATCTCTGCTGACTTCAACAACATAAAAACTATAAAAACTCTGTACTGTTCCTTCGTTCGCAGGCATCTCGAATACGCCTCCCAAGTCTGAAATCCTAATTACAACATTTACAAAAGTCGCTTGGAGGCCATACAGAGAAAATTTCTGAGATACATTCAATATCGATCAAATTGCTATTTGCCCAATTATTACAATAGGTGCAAAAAATCCATCTTTTACCTCTAGAGGAAAGAAGAAAAGTTGCAGACCTTTCATTGCTATTAAATATAGCGATTGGGTCGCTAGGCGTTATTGAACTGGCGAGCAAAATAGGCCTGCGTGTGCCATCTGCACTCCTTCGTAAATCGCAGTTGCTATCTACACCCACAGTTAATACAAACTACATACAAAACTCGTATATAATTCGAGCGAGTCGCATGTTCAGTGCGGCATGCCGGAGTGTTGATATAGACTTGTTTACAACTAGCAGTACCAAACTTAAAAATAAGCCTGTGTAATTCCTTCTTCGGAGTCTAGTTATAGGGTTTCATTGTGTTTATTTCTTGCGTGCATACTGTCCCTCACTGTCAACTTATACTTTATTTATAATCACTTATGTTATCTGTTATCCGTGAAAACTTTTAATTGGCCTTCTTTTTTTGTACTTAATTCTGTTATATTAAAATGTAGTTGTAAGTTTTCCTAAAACTGTAAAATAAAATAAAATAAAATCATTCAGATTACGATGGGATGAGAGCTTAAAAAATATTTACAGATTTTGTATTTCGTTCGACGAGTCGAATCGCCTGAAAACCTCTGTCCCCTGGCTGACACCGACTTACAAAATGTTATTTTTTCCAGTTGTGTACAATACTTTAATAAAGTCGAAACAAGAAACCACATAAATTTGGCAGCCGCTCGCATTCTTCGTGTTTAGTATTCATGGGTATAAGTGAATTCTGTTATCGGGTATAAATCAAAACTCGGAATACTTCCGAGTGCTCCAATAATCAACATTCAAGTACACACTATGAAGAAATAGCCAAGCAGAAATAGACTTTATTGGTGTGGTAATAAAATGTTGTACAGACTTATAGGGTGGTATGCTGGTTGGTTGAGATGTAAACAATTTCTTCAAGGGAAACAAATTGTTCGCCATTCAATTACTTTAATGGGGCTTGGATCGCGGTTGTACTCCACATACGGTGATGGACGGACATCCATGGATACAACTTTACTCTCCACTGCACTCTACAGTATTGATACCAGTATAAGCTTTATGTTTTATGGATAAATATTAAAATTTATTGCGTAACAATATTCTGAAATTACTACAAACATGGCTATGTTTAAAAGTGGAGCGTAAATAAATGCCTTTAATAAAACAGCTATATTCTGTAGAGCTGCCAAGTACAGAATAGCCTTTTCTCGGTAAATTGTAGCAGGTAGATGCAGTAAATAATTTTATTAATAATTTCAATATAGGTATCGCGCATTCTAGAAAATATATCGAAATTCAAATATTTTTTTGCATTTTACTTCTGTAAAGCCTATAGTCAAAGTCAAATTCATTTATTCATATAGGTTACACAGGAACACTTATGAATGTCAATTCATTTTTTACGATATACTATCTAATGTGCGATTACATGATTTCTTCTTAATTCGACTTCTGTTTAATGACAAATACCAATAAGTTTCTTAAAAACCCACATAGCTTCGATAAGTCAGCGGTGCGCGCTGTGGATTCGAACACTATACCCTCCACATGGCAGTGTGTTGGTATGTCCACAGGACTAACGGTAACTAAACCGCTTTGTACTTGTATAAGCCTCTTTGAGTTCAATCGCTAAAATATAGACGGACGGAAAGACACAGGCACATAGCAGAACTAAAAGAGTTCTTTATATTTTTCATGCCGAGGCGTCCAATTAACTGGAATTTAGTATCAATAGCACTTCTTGCTGAAGGTGAAGAACGACAAATACAAATACGGAACCCTAGACGCGTATTTTAATGAAGCATTTATTCACTGCCTACAAGATATAATTTACAGTAGCATTAGAACATAAGGGTAACCCTTTTTATCAAAATGTCAGAGGTTTCTATAGGAATGCGTATTTCAGTACATGGAGAGGCGGTTTTGTTCGTTTGAAAAGAACTGCTTTAATTAAAATAAGGCTTAGATGAAAATTAGATATGAAGCTAGAAATTGGACAAAGATTGGGATGTTTTTGTTTTGGATTCTATAAAAGCTGCCAAGTCAAAATACAAACAAGAACAGAAAACATGATATTTCAGTAATAGGCTATTGCAGTTGAAACTTGAACCACACCGGCCCAATGTACGGCCACATCAATAGCACTAATGGTAATAGTGCTCGGTACAACTTGCCGGTCAGACTAGATGTATCATATGTGCAACAACATATCAAATTTGTTTCCTATCTCAAAAATATCGATCAAAATCAAAGTGTTGCGTGTGTCTACTTTGGAAGCCTAGCGGAGAGACCGACGGACTGCTACGCGGAGGGCCTAGGGTTCGAATCCACGGCGCACACCAATGACTTTTCAAAATTATGTGCGTATTAAATCGTTAATTATCGCTTGCTAAACGGTGAAGGAAAACATCGTGAGGAAACCTGCATGTCTCGGAGTTCTCCACAATGTTCTAGAAAGACACGTGAAGTCTGCCAACCCGCACTTGGCTAGCGTGGTAGAATATGGCCTTAACTTTCTCATAGAAGAGGCCCCTGCCCAGCAGTGGGACAGTATATATACAGGGTCAATGATGACATTGGAAGACTTGAGAGCTGCGTAGGTGATTAATTGTTAATAATAAATATTAAAGCATGGTTTTTGGTTTTGCTTATTCCTTTGTTATTTTCTAAATGTTTCTTTTTTGTTATTGTAATATACAATATTTGAATGTAAATTATTCGTCAAAAGCAATATTGTAAAACGAATCTGTAAAACATGAACCAATAAAGGAATACGTGGCTTGTCCATTTAGACGCGAAGTCGGCAAAAGCGAATTTGATACTTCAAATTAACAACAAGAATTCAATTTTGTTTAAAACACGCAATACACAAGGATGTTAAGCAATCACATTTAAAATCGAAACCAATAAAACTTTAAATTAAACTAATCAAATAAGTAAACGATACAAACCTGGGAATTGATTCCGGGAACGTTAATCAATTAGACTGTGCTCACTGATAAAGTCGTAAAGACGGTAAAAAAACGGTACAAAGTATCCGATTGGAACCGGAAGATGTAATGGTAAGCTTTGACGTTGAGTCGCTCTTTACCAATGTTCCAATAATGGAATGTCTGGACGTAGTGAGGGACAGACTGAGTGACAACGATATGCCTCACAACTATATTGATCTACTAAAACACTGCTTAGATGGCAACTACTTCCTCTTCCAAGGCCAATATTACCTCCAGATCGATGGCGTCGCAATGGGGAGTCCAGTAGCCCCGGTACTGGCTAATATCTGGATGGAACACTTTGAAGAAAAGGCGCTTAGCAGCGGGCCCAAGACCATCAGGCTTTGGAAAAGATACGTGGACGACATCTTCAGTATCGTAAAAGGAGGTAAGCAGGAAGTAGATCAATATGTGCAACACCTTAACTCAATTCATCCGAAAATGAGGTTCACCTACGAAATGGAAACTGACAGATCGTTGTCATTCTTGGATGTCAATGTGACTGTGAGACCAGATGGGTCCTTAACACATTGCGTATACCGGAAGCCTACGCACACAGATAGATACCTGCACGCCATGTCGCACCACCACCCTCGACACCTGCAATCCGTTGTGACGTCACTCAAAAACAGAGCACATGACCTCTGTGACCCTGAGCATTTTAAGCTACAGCTAGACCATGTTCAGGAGGTACTTAGGAAGAACGGATACCAGGTACAACGACGAATGACGCGGCCTATCAAACGCGATAAACATCCGGCGGTAAATAGACAACCGACCTACATGCCCTACATTAGAGGTGTTACGGATAAAATAGGAGACAAGTTAAAAAACTACTCCATTCCGACAGTATTTACACCAGGGGCCAAAGTATACAACATGATGGGCACACCAAAGGATGTTCTACCGCTACAAACCCCAGGTGTCTATAAAATCAACTGCAGCTGCGGAAGCTCTTACATAGGGCAAACGAAGCGGACTATCGCTGAACGTATAAAGGAGCACATCGCAGCTGTAAAGAACCGTCAAACGAACAAATCGGCGATTGCGGAACATTTACTTCAATCGGGCACCAATCACTGGATTGAATTTCATCGTCCCCAAGTCCTCTCCACGGAACGCCACTTTTACCCAAGAGTTGTGCGTGAAGCGATTGAAATCAGAAAACATAAAAATTTCAATCGGGAAGAGGGCTTCAAATTGTCATCGGCGTGGAATCCTGTGATTCGGCTAACAACACCCCACTTTAACGCGCAGTCGGCGAATGTTCAATATACAGATACGGTTAGTGTGTTTTGCGCCGGTACTTCGAATATCAACGACCCGGGGGTAGAAATAGAATCTTCTACCTCGCACTCGGAGACGTGACATCGCCACACCAGTCAGCTTGTGACCACGGGACGTGCAACCGTCTCGAAACGTCAAGCAAAATAAGGTATGTAAATACCTAATTTGCATGTTCGCGTTAATTCCCGTCTATATATATATTCTTAAACATGCAACGCGAGTGTTTAAAAGTTTCTAAAGAAGGGGAATGTCATATGCGCAGACGTCTTCGACAGATGGAAGAAACCTAAACCGGAAGATCCGGAAGCTGGTGCGACGTGACCTCCGATGTTCCAATACCCGCGCCATTACGGCTGCGATTGAACAGAATCGAGGCACCAAAGTCTTCGCTCGCCAGCTTGGTAGAATTCATCTGTCGAAACTCAATACTGCGGATGGCAAAACCGTAACCTCCAAGTCCGAGATTCTCGCTGAAATTGAGAGTTTCTACAAGGACTTGTACGCATCACGGATGCCTAAACACGAGACCCAGCGATGATGACCACAGAGCCCAACTCACGCGCCATTACACGGATGACATCCCTGATGTCAACCAGGGCGAGGTAAGAGTGGCTCTCGAACAGCTCAAGAACAACAAGTCTCCAGGGGATGACGGAATCACCACAGAGCTCTTAAAAGCAGGTGGGACAGCAGTTCTGAAAGAGCTGGCGAGCTTGTTTAATTCCGTTATCCACCAAGGCCTAACACCTCAGGCGTGGAGTGGGAGTGCGGTGGTTCTGTTTTTCAAAAAAGGTGACAAAACCCTGCTGAAAAACTACAGACCCATCTCACTCCTGAGTCACGTCTACAAGTTGTTCTCGAGAGTCCTAACAAATCGCCTCGCCAGAAAACTCGACGATTTCCAGCCACCGGAACAAGCCGGGTTTCGACAAGGCTACAGCACCGTAGACCACATCCATACTGTTCGGCAGATTGTACAGAAGACCAACGAATACAATCAGCCGCTGTGTATGGCTTTCGTGGACTACGAGAAAGCCTTCGACTCCATCGAAACCTGGGCGGTTCTGGATGCTCTGCAGCGGTGTCGCATCGATTGGCGCTACATCGAGGTGTTGAGATGTTTGTGCGACACGGCCACTATGACCGTCCAGCTCCAGGACAGTAAAACCAGCCCCATTGAGTTGCGTAGAGGGGTGAGGCAGGGGGATGTGATATAAGCTCTTCACCAACGCACTCGAAGACGTCTTTAAGACGCTGGACTGGACTGGACGGGGCATAAACATTAATGGCGAGTACATATCCCACCTTCGGTTTGCCGACGATATCGTCATCGTGGCAGAGAGCCTGGAAGAGCTGAGCGAGATGCTGCACAGCCTAAATGGAGCCTCTCGACGGGTCGGTCTCGGCATGAACTTGGATAAAACCAAGATTATGTTCAACGAACACATTGTGCCGGGACCGGTTTATGTCGACGGATCGATGCTCGAAGTTGTTCAAGAGTATGTGTACCTTGGGCAAGTAGTCCAGCTTGGTAGAAACAACTTCGAGAAAGAAATCGACCGCAGGATCCAGTTGGGTTGGGCAGCGTTTGGCAAGCTACGTCGAGTTTTCTTTTCGCGCCTACCGCAATGCCTGAAGACCAAAGTCTTCAACCAATGCGTCCTACTTGTTATGACGTACGGTGTCGAGACGTGGACACTCACAGTGGGACTAGTCCACAAACTAAAAGTCAAGCAGCGAGCTATGGAACGGGCTATGCTTGGCGTCTCCTTGAATGATAAAATCCGAAACGAAGTTATCCGACAAAGAACCAAAGTTACCGACATAGCTCACAGAATCAGTAGACTCAAGTGGCAGTGGGCTGGCCATATCTGTAGAAGGACTGATGGCCGATGGAGCAAGCGTCTCTTAGAGTGGAGACCACGTCTCGGCAAGCGTAAGGTAGGGTGGCCCCCGGCTAAGTGGACCGACGACCTGAAAAAGGTGGCTGGGACAGACTGGATGCGGAAGGCTGAGGACCGTGTACTGTGGCGCGTGTTGGGAGAGGCCTATGTCCAGCAGTGGACTGCAATAGGCTGATTGATGATTGATGATGATGATGACATATGTATAGACATGGCTCCAGCCGAATTTTTTCTTTTTCCAAAACTCAAATTATTATTTTGCGGCACCCGTTTTCAATCGGTAGAAAACATAAAGGAGAATTCGCGGCGAGAACTGAACTCAATTCCGGAAACAACGTTTAGAAATTTTTATGTTTTGATGATTTGATTATTCGATGGCGTAAGTGTATCGTTTCTGAAGGAGCACACTTTAAAGGTGATAAAACAAATTTGGATGAATAACAAACGGTTTGTGTATTATTTATCTTTTCCCGGTACTTTCTATACAGAGTGGTATTTTTTGGGTGTCGGGGATACCCTGTGAAGAGGTTCCCCAAAATTCCCTAGGGATCGAACTGAAATGGTAAGATAAAAGTTTATGTGCGGGCGTAGCTACGGGCACTTTCTAGTTAATTATTTAATTAACTATCATCAAGTAAATTTACAATGTCATATGTATTTGATCGTAAGGCTCTACGATTTCCACATTTATTTATTTATTTATTTATTTATTGGGACATATAATAGTTATACATTACATTGCGTGGTAAGTTTACAGTAGGTATATTCATGTTAATTAATGTATAACCCACACCTATGTCCGCAGAATAATATTAAATAAATTTTGAGTATTCAAAGGTCATGCGAAGTTGAGCCAAAGTATCATATTGATAAAAACTAAGCATATTATAATAAAGAAAATGGAAGAAACGCATGTGGTAATACTAGGACAAGCGTCTTAGGATTTCAACCAACGCTTTTTTAAATTTTAAGTGTGAGAGTGCAAAAATGTCGATGTCAGATAAATGTGTGTAATACATTTCTAGGAGACAGTGGAGAGGTGCCCGTGCGCCGGCGTTTGTTCTGCACTTTTCAGTGTGGAACAGCAGAGGCACGCGCACCTCCCGCTGTAATACAGTTCTAGGTACCACATAACATAGCTGATTCGTAATACCACTACAATAAAATTTATTGTTACAAATGCTATGAAACATCATAAACTTGAGCATGCGTCTGGACTCCAAGCTTAATAAAGCATATTCTTTGCGTAACTCTTGGTATGGAAGTTTAGAATGACGGAATTTGCAATGAATAATTCTTAAAATTTTTTTTTGGACCATTTGAATCCTAATCACATATTCGTTGTAAAATGGATTCCAAATCGGGACTGCGAATTCTAGTTGAGATCTAATAAGCGTTATACACAAGAGTTATAGCGTGGATCGACGTTTAAAATCTTTAGATGATCTCATAACGAAACCGTACGTTTGGTAGGCTTTATTAACAATATAATATTCTATAATATAATATTCTACCACATACACACATCACCATCTAGTCCCAAACTAAGCAGAGCTTGTACTATGGGTACTAGATAATGAATAAACATACATATATACTTTTTTTTTGTAAATACATACATATTATACATAGAAACACCCAGACCAAGACAAACATCCATGTCCATGCACAGAAATGTTTAGTAAAAATAATATTGTCAATATGTAGGTCGATATGTAATTTAGTGTCTAACGTGACACCTAGATCATGGATATGGCTGACCTTTTGTACAATTATGTCTTGAAAAGTGTAATCATATTTAATAACCTTCTTATTTTTTGTGTAAGTTATTACATTACATTTAGCTATGTTGAGATGCAGTTTATTGAGTAAACAAAATTGAGAAAACCTGTCTAGGTCACTCTGTAAGAGTATGCAGTCTTGTAGACTAGAACAAGCCTTATAAACTTTGACGTCATCAGCATACATCAGGAATTGTGTGTTAGTAAAACAGCATTTTATGTCATTGACGAACATATTGAAAAGTAGGGGTCCTAGAATCGACCCCTGTGGTACTCCGGAGGTGGCAATAGTGGAGTCAGATTCAAAACCATTAATGACTACTTTTTGAGTCCTCTTGTAGATGTAAGACATGAACCATAAGTGAAGTAAATTGCCGCGGATACCGTTGTAGGCAATTTTGTCTAAAAGCAGCTTGTATGAACGTTAACACGAGGAGTCGAAGCCTGGTACAACAATGCACCGCAGTGCAGTGGATAATGTCAGCACAGCGATTTAAGGAGCTTGTTTAAATGTACGGTTAGGGAACATGTGGACTGGCGACTGTTCAATGACATTTTTATTTGCTCGCAGTACAAACGTGTTGATTGCTTCCGTGGTCCAGTGGATAGCGTATGCATCTGCTGATCAGGCGGTGTCGGTTTTGATTCGCGGGTCGCGTAAAAGTGTTAGTGAGTTTTTCCGAATTCTCTGTAGCAGCACTGTGTGTAGCTGTAAGTCTGGGCAAGTGCTAGGTAACGGAAATAGACTTGCCCCTATTACCTAAAAATTCATAACATGGCGAAAGGTGGGTGTAATATTACACCACTGCCTATCACTTCGGGGATACGAGCCTAGTCTATAAAATAAACATGAAAATTATGATTTGCTCCTAGTCATACTTTTTCCGATAAAACCATAGCTAGATCAATAAATGGAGTTTTTTAACTGGAATGCAGGAAAAAATACAAAATTACGTAATATGATCTAATCGCAAAATGCGTTCGTTTATTCCTTAAGCAACCCAGGATGTGTGAAGCGTGTAAATAAAAATAAGAAATGATGATTTAATTACTAGTAGTCTTACTTTTGAGAAGCATAAGCATAATCAAAATCCAACTTTGACGTAGGAAATAATATATACTCGTAAAAGTTATGCTAAGTTAAACTTATTACTAGTTTCCAATACCAATATCAACCACGAAAACGAGGCCTATTTCAAATCAATACGTTAATCTTTGTAACGGCAAACCAATAACTGGAATGTGTTTGGTTAGCGTGTAATGTGAACAACGCAACCCCTATTACAGTATTTCGATTACTATCGGTCACGTGGGCTAGACATCAAGTTTATTCATACTAGCGTTGTGACGGTACGATCTAAGACCTTGAAGTACGTGGACCTCTTGCAAGTCAAACCAGATTTGACGGAATATTAGCTTTTTTACGGCATTACTGCCGTTTGCATATGTAATATAGGTTTAGAAATATTTTATGGCCAAGACCAGTATCAGGACATCTGCGTTTGTAGACTCTTAGTAAAAACTGTCAACATAATATTTGAAGGTTTTAGCTCCTGACGTCGTTTAACTTTCTTTAAGACAGTCAGGGCAGCACATTTTGGCTCTTGCAAGTAATATTTTTGCTCTTTAGGATTGTGAAGTATTTGTTCTTTTGAGAGTTTAGTGAGTGACTGTATCTTACGATCTTCATACTCATACATCTTTTTACGATCGGTCGTATTTAACAAACTAGGCTTTGACAAAGTCACTTAGCCTCGATACCTTTGCAGTAATGTTCTTGTTCCACGGCTCTTTAATCGACAAGTATGCCCGCGGCCTAAGTAGCGATGAAATAGTCGGGGTGCTAAACAATTGCAATAGAAGTTGCATTAGTCCCGCGACCAAGTCCGACTGGGGCCTTTATATGTGTCCCCGGGATACAGTGTGTTTTGATTAAAATCTGTTCGACTCTATTTTTGTTGAATTGTGTAGTTGTATAATATGTCTTTTAAGCCAGTGTTGCTTTACTGTAATTTTTTTTTGATATTTGCAATACTACACCTCGCATGCGTGGGTGTTGATTATCGTGGATAAAACCTTTGTGTTATACTGATTTATATGCTTAATTACGACAAAGCTTCATCCAAATCCTTTTAAGAGCTTCTGCGTGAAAGAATTGTGAACAGCTTCAATCCAACTTCAGAAAATTCTACATTCAAATTATGACGCAATGGTTTTTTTGTACATATAAAAATAGTAAAAGAAAAATAGAAACAACCCTGATTGTATTGTTCAATCTACAGATTTTTTTGCTATCGATAGCCGGTAATCAATAGTTAAATATTATTGAAAACATTGCATGTTGATACACAGTCATACAGGTAGTATATTTGTTATTACTTTTGAAATAATTCATTGACACTACCTAGTAGCTTTTTTAAGCCTTTATGAAAATTTAATAACGATACATTATTTATAATCTATTGTTTCATCGTTAATTCCCTTAACAACTATACTGCCCTCATAAGCCAAAAAGCGTCATCTCAAAAAAGTGAGACTCGAGTAAAATCATGTTTTAGTTTTTTGATTTCGCGTGAACTTATAAAGTAGTTTTAAAATTATTCATTCATAATATTAGATACTTATACCCATATTTCATATTGATGTTTTTAAAAAAAGGAAAAACATGTTTTTTTTACCTCAATTTTGAGATACCGCTATTGGACTTCGAATAATATGTTTATTAAAATGAGTTACCGCTTTTAGTTATAGTGTGTTCATAGGAATTTTCGTACACATGTTTTTCTATACATTTTTTGCTAAAAATCCATGTAAAAGAAAATAAAACACGAAAAAAGTGCATTCGGAAATAATTTTAATATACTTAAGATTAACATAATTAGAAAATTTTAAATTTTGAAAATAGCCATCTATGTCATAAATCACTCAGAAGTAGGGAGCTCCCACGAGAAGGACAATCTATTGCCGGGTATTATATTTTGAAGGGATTTAAAATGTTCTTATTGGGAAATATTGTTCTTCTTCGCTTGCGAAATTCCGTTAAGCATGGTTTCTTCTTTGGATGTGGAAGAGCATTAGTGTTTTTGTAAATTTTGTTTTCAATAATACTAGCAGTTATACACCGCTATTTTTTAATTAGTACAAAAAATTTTACAGGGCACTAAATATCTTTAACTAATCATATTTAGTTAGTAATCATTGTAGTTGAAAAATAAGTCCCAAAACTGTCTCAAAACTATTGGTAAATGCAATACTAATACTATGACCAACCCGTGTACTATCATAGTAAAATAAACCATTGATAAATTAGCCCCCCCCCGCCCCTCTGAGCCTGCGCCACGCCCCGACGATGCGACAAACAGTACTTAATTGCTAGCGAAAGTGAGCGTATCTAATTTCGTTGCAAAAGTTAATTGTTTGTCTACATTTGCCCGACCCGATGGCCTATCATATCAGTTCATATCACGGGAGTATGTAGCTATGCTTCGTGCATACTTTTTGAGTGGAAAAATCGCGAGTGCAGCTGTGTACCCATGGACATCGTATTGTGAGTGTACAAAAGTGACCGGGTCAGTGTCAAACAATTAAAACAGTGCATATTGGATGCTTTTGACAACGGTGGTGTACATTTTGAAGGACAATGGAAATACTTGTAAGTTTAGTAAATAATATGTACTTAAGTAAATAATAATTTGTAGTGGGCGGCTCAAAATCGGTCTGTGTTCTCCACACACCTTGAGGAAGGCCTATGTCCAACAATGGACGTCTCTAGGCTGACATGATGATGATAAAATAATTTGTAAATAGCAGATGATTCTAATTTCATAAATACGCCAAAATTTCTCTTTTCTTTTAGTCCAGAACACCATCTTTTATTTTGATATTTGTTTGCTTTCTAATTACATACCTCCGTATTTAATAACTTGTTAAACGATAAATTTTACCGGTCCTAAGCCCGAATGAAGTATGAAGGAAAGGGTACAATTAACAAAATTAAAAATATCTACCTACATTTATTATTTTTCTTCATTTAATTTTCTATGGCTACCTACATCATAAGTGCGATAGAGAGAATGCTAATGAGCAGGATGGAATATTACCAATGAATTAGTGAATGGATTGTAAAACATGAATATGATTTAAGTGAGATTTTCTACAATAAACAAATGATAATAACTTTGCTCTTTATTGATATTATGAAATTCTTACGTCACATATATGATAATACTATCTTCTCTAATCTGTCCTCAAAGTTTTTGTACCAATTAAAAAATAGCGGTGTATACTCACTATCAAAGAATGTCTTGTAATTAAAATCGAAACTACCTCTCGTAGCTTCCACTTGCACTTAATCGCAGATATAAGGACGTGGATTAAGGCGAGACAGTTTGTATTATGTTGAGTAATCTTGCCATACATAAAAGTCATTGTGGTCCATTTTTTTTTATCCATTGATCAAATTTGGTGCTGATTTAGGTTGCCTTATGTCGTTTTCATCCTGGCTAATGAAATCACTGGTTATTATTGATTGTGTTTTGGCAACACATTGTCATTGATAAACAGTGCTGGGTGAGATGGCCCTGGTAACATATCATATTCATCTTCGTCGACTGACAGAGCTGCTGATGTAGATGGCCCAAATAATATTTCATTGTTATATTAAGTTTTTCAGAGAAATATTTTGTTTTGATATTTTCAGCTACTGATTGTGAAACATTTCGTGTTTCGTATTTTAAATACGTGGACTCGTCATCTGAACTTAGGAAAAAAGTCCGGATTGATATTTTGAATGTCGCTATGTAATTTTCCCGATCCCATGAATTTGTTTCTTAAATCTTATTTTTTTTTGAGCTAATATCATTATCCTCGTATTCCTTTGTGACATCGCTGTTAGGTAATTATCTGTAACAAATCAAATGTCCATTTACTATGTTAATATTATAATTTTTAACAAAATAGGTACCTACCAAACGACTCTAGTTTTAAAATGAAATCTCAAAAATAACAAATATTACTTATTATCAATCACTAATTGAGTCAATTAATTTATTAGTTCGGTGAAGGTTTAAATTCAATATTTTCATACATATACGTGTGCGAACAAAAACAACAGAATGTTAGTTAGATTCTTAAGATATTGTTTAAATAATCTTCTTTTTGTCGTGTTGACAACAAACCTACACAACGTCAGCCCAAGAGTGGCGTATTAAACAATTAACAAAGGTACCTTAGTTATTTAGAATAATCGATCGATCGAGAACTGTCAACTGTTAATAACATAATTTACACAATAAAACTTAATATATTGCAAACTAATACGGTAAACTATTAAAACAAAACTGAATTAAATCAATTATGGGTTAAAAAAGTTCATAAGTAGGTATACAAATGGTTTTTAATTGTGATTTATCTCTAAACAACAAAAAATTACTACAAATTACTTCATAGTAACTCACCTGAACATCAAGTATCATATATACTCATAACACCAAACACTGGCTATGACTTTATAATCACCAATTTCTAATTATTCCCGATTTTATCAACACCACGACCTGTTACTTCAAGCAAAACAAAAAAGAACTGACAAGTAAAATTGTTGATAGTAAACATTATTATCCCGCAGTGTCTCAAGACGAAAGTCTTTGACCAGTGTGTGTTGCCAGTGATGACTTATGGATCAGAGACATGGTCGCTCACTATGGGCCTTATCAGAAGGCTCAAGGTCACTCAGAGGGCGATGGAGAGAGCTATGCTTGGAGTTTCCCTGCGAGATCGAATCAGAAATGAGGAGATCCGCAGTAGAACCAAAGTCGCCGACATAGCTCTCCGGATAGCCAAGCTGAAGTGGCAGTGGGCAGGGCACATAGCTCGAAGAACCGATGGCCGTTGGGGCAGAAAGGTTCTGTAGTGGCGGCCACGTACCGGACGACGCAGCAGAGGTAGGCCCCCCGCAAGGTGGACCGACGATCTTGTCAAGATCGCGGGAGGAGGTTGGATGCGGGCGGCTCAAGACTGGTCTGTCTGGAGAACCTTGGGGGAGGCCTATGTCCAGCAGTGGACGTCGTTTGGCTGATATGATGAAACATTATTATGATGATTGATAGATTTGCATTTAAATATCGCCCTTATTGATCATCAGCTAGCGTTTATTTTTGTGCAACAAACTCTGCGTGGGCAGCGGAATCTCACATTTTGCGAACTATTTTCACCTAATTTTACTAAGCGCAAGAGCCGTATCAATAATTTGCTACGCATTCAACAGATACCGCCAATGTTCTTAGAAATTGTTGCAAGCAATTATAAGAACTTTTCTAAGCGATTCCCTCATAAATAAATGTACGGCCATTGTGTTTAAAAATAATGATATACCTCTCACCTACTTAGTAATATCATATAAATTTGAGATATGCAATATTTTCTTAGTAGGTTTTAGGTGGTTTCTGGTTGAGATAGAGCCATGTAACTTCATTTAACCTGTAGAGAATTTGTTAAGCTATCATATGCAACTAAAATCAGAAATTTGTATTTTTTTGAGATACCGCTTTTTGGCTTATGAAGGCAGTATTAAATTTTATTCGGTTACACTAAATATATTTTCGTAAATTATTAAATGACAGGCTTTTATGCAAGCGACGATAAAATACTAGCGGCTTCAATACAAATAGTGTGGCGATAATTATATTTGCGATGCAAAGAGAAAATATCATACATTCACTTCAGGACTATGAATAATAAATATTATGCTTTTGTCTTGATGCTTTTGAATACGTTTTTATGTATGATTATTTAAACTTTTGATATTTAAGTTTTCAATATTTGTGAGGTAGGTATTGATATTTAAAATTAAAATGAATGTTTAACAAGAAATATTTTTACATACGTTATTGTGAACTATACAGTTAGGTTTAATATACGTACCTAAAAATGTGCCGGAGATGAATTCTTTCGTTATGCCATCATCGACAGAAGCGGAGAAACATAGACCTTGGAAAACCAGAAATTCTTGTATCATCATGTGCAGATTGAAAAAAATAAGGAAATAAACGAAAATAAGTACATTGTACTGACGACAATTTGATTAAGTGCACAGACCGTTGCAATTCTTAAGTACCTGGAGAATTGTTTTGATTGAAGAAGTTCATAAGGAATAAGACAATAATTATCAATACACTCATTACAGCTTTGGAATATCCAAATGATTTCGTTGCCAACTCATAATTTAGCGAATAAGATACATCGTCATATAGAAAACAACTTTACCAACACATACAAATGGCACATAATCCTAAAAATTCAATTTATTGTACGGTTCACAACTAAATTGAAATTATAAGGTTTTTATAGCCTCCATTTATTTCGCGTAATATCTTAATTTTCTATTTGCGCCAAAACGTGTTTCACAAAGAGAAAATACTATTTTAATATGAGAGGTTTAAAAATATATTTAAATTTCTGACCGTTTTGCCGCGGTAAGTCTCGGGAGCATTTAGAATGTCGTTTAAGTTAATAATATGGCCTAGGTCCGGGTATATTACTAAGCTGCCTATATTTCTACAGCCCATTAGGAACGAAATTAAAAATGTTAAGTGTGTTGTGAAAAGAAATATTTATAAAATAACTATAATTGTATATTTGAGTAAAATATACTGCCGGATGCCCGCGCTCCACCCGCTCATTTTATTTTAATTTATAGTTTCTCTCAGTTCAGTTTCTTGCGCCCAACAGTTTTGGCTTTGCGTTGTTTGCCAGTCAGTCAGTAACGCAAAGATTTCACGTATACAGATATAATTTGTTTTAAAGATACATTAATATAATAGACACAAAAGATAGGAGGTATTTTACCCGGTAATTTGAAAATATTTAGTTGTTGCACATCCATAACAAACATTCTACTAAAAGTATATAAATAGGTTGAAATTAAATTGTTGAAAAAAATGTTTAATTGAAATAAAACAACGTATTCCCATGGACGAGTGTCAAAGATGAAAACGTTTTATTTAGAACCATAGAAGAAAACATAGAATTCAAAATACATGTCTAAATGTCTACCGACGATACATGACTGATGGCCAGTACGATATAAGGCCAGTGCTAATACATATTGTGTAGATATTAGACCTTTAACACCCCCACTATATCTAACATTATGTTCATATACAAAATTATTACAATCTTTGAATACATAATACATCCAAAAACGTATAATGTTTCACAACACATGAAGCCTTCGTGAATACATCAGCTGGCATCTCATCTCAGCTTTACAATTTTATTTACTACACATTCTCTACAAAAGTGAAACTTAATGTCTATGTGTTTTGTACGCTTGTGAAACATTGGATTCATAGTTAGCTTTTGTGCACTCTGATTTCACCTAAATCATTATGTTTGAAATGACTAGTGTAACGGATGCCAGGAATCGAACCTTTGCTAGTCCGCTACAGTGCGCTGGTAGTGTGCTGCTGACGTGTGCCTACGACGATGCGTGTTCTTCTATGTTTGTGGACTGTATGGCTTCGATGTGTAAGGGCTTCAGAAATGAAACATCTTCATACGTTGAGAGCGATGCTGTTCAGGTGTGCGGTGCTTGATGGTTACATAGGTCACAAGATGGTGGTTGGGACGCCAACAACTGGCCGAATACATGGTCGCTTAAGTACCTCGAAACTTTACCTTATCGACGACCATCGCACCGAACACGTGCACAGAAAATCTTTCGTTTATTTTTATTTCAAATATAGTACAAATGTTACGTATGATTCGATCCTATTATACATACATACATGTTTTATACAACGTTAGATAGGTCTCATTAAGTTCTATCTATTGGTATACAATACCTAAACCTAACTATTAGCGTCACTAAGTTATTCCATAAAAACTCCCAAAAAATGCTGCCACACAAGGGCCCGCCCACTATATTTTCTATTGAAAAACTATCGTATACTAAATTTATATATATAATTTTGGTAGGCCGTTGTGTGCAACTATATGGGGCATCTATTAAAACAAACACCATGAAAATATCTTTATTCAATTCGAACATATTACATGATAACTTTGAATGATAAAAAAATTACAGAATTTCTTAAGTAAATACTATCGTAAGTAAACAAATTTTATGATAAACATACGAATGTTTGTTATTATGCTTATTTTAACTATATAAGGTAATAACTAGCAATAAAAAGGTATCTAGACATGATTTCAAGTCTATATGAAGCTAAAAAACACTTATAAAACTATAAAACGAATATGTAAACAAACAGCTGTTTTATGAAGCATTAACTCTTATCTGTCACTACTGATAACGCTATTTATGATTCGATATCTCAGGTCCCTACAGTTAGCACAAGTTTAAGACTAATGTTCATGTATTACATAGTTGTTTTATATTAACAATCTAACCATTTACACTTTTTTAGCTATTTTTTAACGTTTTGACACGTCCGGGAACCGAACCCGGTGTACCGCACGATTAGATAACACTGAATTTATGCGATTTTTACTCGCGGTTTCGAATACACTATTCACTGTCACAGTTTTAATGTCTGTCGCGAACATCTCTCCCGCCGTGCAGCAACGCGCGTGACCCGTCGTGTGGCGGTGCTGCAGAGCACCCGGTGAGCGACGCCTCGTCACTTGGGCAGGGGGACCAGCTTCTTAGCTGGCCGTTTGAGGACGCCTGCTGCTGTGCGCACCTCGACAGTGCGTATGGCGCCGTCGGCGCCCGGGTAGACAGCCACAACTCGACCGCGCGGCCAGGTATTGCGCGGGAGTTGGCCGTCGGCGATCAGGACGGGGTCGCCCACCTCGAGGTTGAGCCCAGACCCATGGGGCTCCCGCCGGTGTTGCAGCTCGGGTAGGTACTCGCGCACCCAACGGCGCCAGAACATGTCGGCGAGGATTTGGGCGCACCGCCAGTGCTTGCTGCTGTTGAGGTCAGACTCGCTGAACTCGCCCAGCGGAGGGAGGCGAGCAGAACCACCGAACAGGATGTGGTTCGGGGTGATGGCCTCGCTGTCTGCTGCGTTGACGGAGACGTGTGTGAGGGGTCGACTGTTTACTGTGTACTCGACCTCACACAGTAATGTAGCTAGGACTTCTTCGTGCGGATGGCGCTCGTGAAGGACCGTATAGAGGGCGGTCTTCACGCACCTGACGAGGCGCTCCCATGCGCCCCCCATGAATGGCGCTGAGGGGGTGATGAAGCGCCATATGATGCCACGGCGACTCGCTTCCTCGGCGATGGCGTCTCTCATCTCTCGGTCGGCACCGTGCATGTTGGTGCCGTTGTCCGAGTAGATCTCTGCGGGGCAACCTCGGCGCGCTGCGAACCTGCGCAGCGCCAAGATTGCGGAGTCGGCGCTCAGGCTGGCGGCGACCTCCAGATGTACTGCCCTGGAAGTGAGACATGTAAACAGTGCCACATAACGTTTGTGACGCTGTCTACCGACGGTTACGGAGAGCGGCCCGAAATAATCAAGACCCGTGTAGGTGAAGGGCCTCTGATGGTGAGCAAGGCGCGTCTTCGGATGGTCCCCTGTGGCTGGCTCAGGCGGCTGCGTTTTTCTAATGCGGCATGGTAGACATCTATGTACTATTTTCTTTGTAGTCGGCCGCAGACGAAGAATACAATAGTGTTGGCGTATTTCATTGATTACCAACTCTGTACCGCTGTGATGTAATTTTCTATGCGTCCAATCTATGTATAGCTGTGTAATACGATGATCGCCGTCTAAGATCGGCGGTCTCTTTGTTTGTTCGGAGATTTCTTCTGTAGCTATTATACGACTGCGTAGAGTGATCATTCCGTTGTTCATCTCCACGGGTAACGAATACAGGCGGCTGTCTCTGGCGACACCTCCACCGCGCCGCAGCTCCCGAAGGTCGGCGCCGAAGGAGTCCTCTTGTACCGCCTTCACAAGAAGGTCCTCGGCGCCGCGGGTGTGTTCTGCGGAGAGAAGCACGAAGTTTCGGGAGTCGGCGGCTGGACGAGGTGCCGCTCTGCCCGACTTGATGTTGTGCTTCGTCTTCGTCACGTGACGCCAATCTGGATCCTTCTGTCTATTTTTCTGCGTTCTTTTATATAGAACCTTCTCTGCGGTTTTCTTATATAATGCTATATATTGTAGAACTCTTGCTGTTGCTCGTAAGAGCCTCTCCCATTTGGAAAATCTATACGGGTCCGGTACGGCTTCTATAATTCTATGTGTTTGACGTTTCTCTACAGCTGTCATTGTGCGCTCTTCGCCTGTCGCGTCAGGGGCGATGTGCTTCTCTACGGGCCATAGTGACGGGTCTTCGTACAGGAACGACGGTCCGGTGTACCACTCGTGTTCGGAGTTAAAGCTGTTTGGCACGTCGCGTGTAGCCGCATCCGCCGCGTTCAACTTCGTAGGTACCCAGTGCCAATCTTCAACTTTACTATGCTCTTTTATGGCGGCTAGGCGGTGCGCGACGAATGGTTTGTACGCCCGTGCTCCTTTTCTTATCCACGTTAGTACGGTCTTGCTGTCCGTCCAGTACACGACGGCCTCGGGTTTGACGCGATGTTCTTCTATTACAGCTTGAGCGACTCGCGTACCCATGACGGCGGCTTGCAGTTCGAGTCTCGGGATTGACACCACCTTAAGCGGTGCCACTCTCGCCTTCGCCATAACGAGCGTCACGTGCACACGCCCATCTGGTGTAGTCTCTCGCCAGTACACCGCTGTTGCGTAGGCCGCTTCACTGGCGTCCGTAAAGACATGTACTCGGAGTGTACAGGCGTCACTGTACCCGGGGTAACACCGCGGGATGCGTATCGACTTCAACTGTTCTAAATGCTGTATCCACGATGCCCATTGCACTCTGAGGCTTTCGTCAAACTTCTCATCCCAATTTGTACCGAGTCGCCAGGCTTCCTGTAGTATCTGTTTGGCTTGAACAGTCACGGGCGATGCGAGGCCGAGTGGGTCGTATAGCGACATAACTATTTTCAACGCTTCTCGTTTCGTAGGCGCTTCGGTGCCGATGAGGCCGTCTGGAAGCCGTGCGAGTGTAAGGTTGAAGCTCAGCTCGTCCGCGCTCGTTTTCCACATCAAGCCGAGAATTTTCTCTTCTTGCCCCTTGCTGGCGAGGTCGACTGTCTCCTGGCGATGTTGACTTGGTTCTATTGCTTCTATGATTCGCTGTGGTGGGCGACCATTTGTGCAGGATGCAATGCACTGCTCCCCTATTGTCTTAACGACGGCCTTCGAAACTATGGGAGAGTGCACCTGTCCTCTATCCGAAACGATAAGAGAGTCCGTCTCTTCGGTTTCTATATGTCTATCCGTATCCGGTTTCATTTCTATGTTTCTATCGAGCTTTTCTACATGCGCGAGCCTCTTCGCTGCGTCTCCATGGCTATTGGGTATGACGTGTGCTTTCCTCTGTGGAAAGGCCGTCTCTATTTTTCTATTATCTATTGCTGTCGAACTATTCTGTGACACGTCCATCCGCTTCTCGGGGTCCGTGTTTGGTTGACGTGGGTTCTCTATGAGCGATCCGAAGGTGTAGAATTCTTCAAACGACGATTCTGTATTTTCTATCTTTCTATTGGTAGCGGAGAGACCGTTGACGAAGTGTACGGTGTTTCCCAAGGTGCGTGAGCGCGCGCCGTGCAGCACCCATCCCAGCGATGTAAGCGACGCCACCGGTTGATCGTTGGGTCCTCTTCGTACTGCGTTCGCTATGAGCAGGTGCCAGTTGTCTTGACCTATTAGCACCTTTGGCACGCCTATGTCATACACCAGCTTCTTCTTGATGCCTTCGAGGTGTTTGCAGTCTATCAGGTCTTCTTCGGCGATCTTCGGCGGCGACAGGTGTAGGCTGGCTACGGTGCGCGCACACAAAGGCACTTGTTTGCTGTCGGCGCCGGCTCCTCTTATTTGTATGTCTACGCGTCGCGACGTTGGCATGTCGATCGACGTATCGCCTATGGCACGGATCGTAAACGGGTCCAGGTTCCCTTCCGCGCCGACTTCCTTGGCTATGTCTTCGTCTATGAGCGATACGGTGCTTCCGTCGTCGAGTAGGGCGAACGTAGACGCCTCTCCAGCCGGTCCGACTATCTGCACGGGCACTATCTTTAAGTATGCTTGAGCCTTTGCACGTATGCACGAACTGGCGACCGTTTCTTGCTTTTCTATGTTCACGTCTTCGGTCCTATGGGCTCCTCTATCGTAGTGAAGCAACTGGTTGTGTGTAGCGCGGCATCCCTCTACACCGCACTTCGTGGGCTTGCACGAGTGTTCTATTCGGCGTATGCGTAAGCAGCGAAAACACAATCCATGCTGCTTAGCTAGCTGCCATCTCTTCGCTGCGTTGGCGTTACGAAACGTGCTGCAGGCCGACGAGTAGTGTCCTTCGCGTTCACATATCCTGCACTTCGCGTTAGACGTGTCCGTATGCGTTCGCTTCTCCGTCGCCGTCGCCGTGTACGTCCTCTGCACGGTACGTCTGCTTGGCGGCCCATCGGTGATGTTCTCAGCCGGCGCGAACGCGCTACAGTAACGCGCGTACTCTGTCACGAAGTCACTGAATCGGCTGAGGTCCGGCTTCGACTGGCACTTCTCGGTTTACGTCTTGTACCACTGCACACGTAGCGAGTTCGGTAGCTTCTCGGTCAACACGCGCACTAGCTCCGCATTGATGAGGTAGTGTTCCTTTTTCAACGCACGAAGTGTGACGACGCCGCTTCTAATCTTGCTCGCGAACGCGCATATGTCCTTGGGTGCTTCGCTACAGCGTGGCAGGGTCCTCAGCTTGTCCCTCTCTGCTTGTGCGATCGAGTCCGGTCGTCCGAACTGCAGCTTCAACTCCTTCATAATCTCATCTGGTCGCGCATGCCCAATCAGTTCAGAGCTAACTGTTTCTAACGCTCTTCCCTTGAGACTTCTTCTCAGTCTCGCTGTATTCTCCACGTCGTTGAAGAAATTCTTGGTGGTGTCGTATATCGCCTTGAACGACAGCCACTCGGTGTGCGCGCCGCCGAACGTCGGTAGCGTCATGATGACTTTCGAAACCGCCGGGTGTGGTGCAACTATCGATGTGTCCGGTAGCTTCCTGTCGGCGAGCGCGGCGATCGCGGAGGTGAGATCCGTGATGAACGGCTTCAGCGAATCACCTCCCTGTTGATGAACGTCCATCTTCTGTGAGGGCGGTCCATCTTCTATCTTCTGTGCCCCGTCGACGTCCCTCTTCTTAGTGGGCGCCGATACCACTATATCTATATCTTCAGGGCCGGGCTGGGGTTCCGGAGCCTCTTCCAACCACGAACGTATGTAATCTTGCTTCGACTGTCCATCCTCGTCGTAGTCATCGGAGTCCGCCTCCTCTTCAGCCTTCTGTAGTGCTAACTGTGCTAACTGTAGTTTTATCTTCAAAACTTCTTCTCGAGCCAACATCACATTTCTATTGGAGCGTCCCGTAGCTGCTGAGCGTTGGTCGCGTTCCCTCGTTGGCTTCTTTCTATCTCTATTTTCTATTATGCTATGTTGCGTTGTACAAACGCTCGATCTATCGGATGGTTGCAACGTCCTTTCCTTGCCATCTTCATTTTTCGACTGCACCTCTGCTCGCTCCCTTGCGTCTTGAGTGATGTTTCGTTCGTCCCTCCCCGCGGGGCCGGGGGAGGCCGGCGGCGGCGCGTCGCTCCCGACTGTTGTCGACGGCGATCGCGGTGGCCCGTCGTGACGGACGACCGCGGCGGCTGGGTTGCGGGCAGCGGCGGCGCGGGCAGGGGTACTGGAACTAGGCCCGGCGCCGGCCGCTCCCCCGGCGACCTCGGGAGCACGACCTCTTGAACGCGTCGTAGGCATTCTTCAATCCGGCTCGTAGCGACCAACAAATGGTCGCGGCAGCAACAGGCGATCCGGCTTCGACAGGACCAACAAATGTAACGGATGCCAGGAATCGAACCTTTGCTAGTCCGCTACAGCGCGCTGGTAGTGTGCTGCTGACGTGTGCCTACGACGATGCGTGTTCTTCTATGTTTGTGGACTGTATGGCTTCGATGTGTAAGGGCTTCAGAAATGAAACATCTTCATACGTTGAGAGCGATGCTGTTCAGGTGTGCGGTGCTTGATGGTTACATAGGTCACAAGATGGTGGTTGGGACGCCAACAACTGGCCGAATACATGGTCGCTTAAGTACCTCGAAACTTTACCTTATCGACGACCATCGCACCGAACACGTGCACAGAAAATCTTTCGTTTATTTTTATTTCAAATATAGTACAAATGTTACGTATGATTCGATCCTATTATACATACATACATGTTTTATACAACTTTAGATAGGTCTCATTAAGTTCTATCTATTGGTATACAATACCTAAACCTAACTATTAGCGTCACTAAGTTATTCCATAAAAACTCCCAAAAAATGCTGCCACACAAGGGCCCGCCCACTATATTTTCTATTGAAAAACTATCGTATACTAAATTTATATATATAATTTTGGTAGGCCGTTGTGTGCAACTATATGGGGCATCTATTAAAACAAACACCATGAAAATATCTTTATTCAATTCGAACATATTACATGATAACTTTGAATCATAAAAAAATTACAGAATTTCTTAAGTAAATAGTATCGTAAGTAAACAAATTTTATGATAAACATACGAATGTTTGTTATTATGCTTATTTTAACTATATAAGGTAATAACTAGCAATAAAAAGGTATCTAGACATGATTTCAAGTCTATATGAAGCTAAAAAACACTTATAAAACTATAAAACGAATATGTAAACAAACAGCTGTTTTATGAAGCATTAACTCTTATCTGTCACTACTGATAACGCTATTTATGATTCGATATCTCAGGTCCCTACAGTTAGCACAAGTTTAAGACTAATGTTTATGTATTACATAGTTGTTTTATATTAACAATCTAACCATTTACACTTTTTTAGCTATTTTTTAACGTTTTGACACGTCCGGGAACCGAACCCGGTGTACCGCACGATTAGATAACACTGAATTTATGCGATTTTTACTCGCGGTTTCGAATACACTATTCACTGTCACAGTTGTAATGTCTGTCGCGAACAACTAGCTAATACATTTTTCAAATATTCTGTTTCTTTACAATCATTTGAAAAAATAAAAAATCATCCACAAAAAGTGTTCCAATAGTCCTCAAATTATTTCAAATTTTTTGTACATACGTGGTTCTATCTCAGAACTTCTATACCCAATATTTAATAAACATTCATCCACTTTCCTGTACCATGCTCTCAAAGATTTTTTAAGCCCGTAGATTGCCTTTTTTAATTTAAGTACTTGACTCTCATGGGTCTGCTCGGAAAATCCTTCTGCCAACTGCATTAAAATGGTTTCATCAATAGCATCATTAAGGAAAGCTGTAGATAGTGGTGTAGTGGTGACAATGCAAATAGTAACCTCAATGTGGTATGCCTCACAACAGGATAAAATGTTTCTGAATAGTCTATTCCTTTAATTTGTGAAAAACCTTTAGCAACTAAACGTGCACGGAACCGACCTTTGTTATCACTGTCATATTTTTTACGAAGCACCCACTTGCACTGTTCAAACCTACCATCTTGTTGGACTATCACATAATTCTCAAGCATCATTTTCTTTGAAACACTGTAGTTATTCTTGCATGGCCAACGTCCACTGTTTCTTTTCTGGTCCGTTTAAAGCATCATGCAGTATCAAACCTGCCCCATCATCCATATCATATACATACCATATCTCTCTGGTGGTTTCCATGTTTGTCTGGGTCTGTCCATGAAATCTTCATTTTCACACTGAAGTGTACTCTCTGGGTCTTCATAATCATTTTCACTGTTGGAGTTATCTTCAAGACTAGATGTTGATTCAAAACTTGTTACCTTCTGGGCTTGTTGTTCTGGTTTAACCTCATATCCCCCACTGAAGCAACATTCTGGTCTTGCACTTGAATCATACATTCAGAATTGATTAATTTCTGGCTCAATAGTGACCACATCTCTACTTGTAAACACAGTCCTTGTTTCTGGATTATAGACTCTGTATCCCTTTATGTTATCTGGGTATCCTGTAAGAATACATTTCACAGATTTATTATCCCATTTCATAAATTTTTGTTCAGCAACATGTACAATGACAGTGCTACCGAATATTCTAATATGACTGATATCTGGTTTTGTGCCAGTCCATAGTTCACATGGCGTTCTATTATCCAACGCAGCAGCCACAGTTTGGTTCTGCAAGTACACTGCCGTATTGGTGGCCTCACCCCAAATCTCTTTTTCCAGGTTTGCATCAAACAGTCAGATTGAATGTTTCACATAAACCATTTTGTTCTGAGTTGTATGGGTGGCTTTTCTGGTGGATAATACCAGTACTGTTTAGGTAATCTTCAAATTCCTTATTGCAATACTCTTAACCAGTATCGCTTCTTAACACTTTTATTGTTCTATTTGTTTGATTTTCCACCTGTGCTTTGAATATCTTGAAATACTTCAGAGCCTCATTTTCGTGCTTCAGAAAATAAACAAATGTTATGCGACTGTAATTATCGACAAATAACAGGAAATACCTTGCTCCTCCAATCGATGTAGTCTCCATAGGGTCACAAATGTCTATGTGCACTAAATCTAGCAAGTTACTGCTTCTGCAGTCAGCTTGCGACCACGGGACGTGCAACCGTCTCGAAACGTCAAGCAAAATAAGGTATGTCAATACCTAATTTGCATGTTCGCGTTAATTTCCGTCTATATGTATATTCTTAACTTACTGCTTCTCTGACCACTGCCTTTAAATGGTAAGCGACACTGTTAACCTTAACAGCATGTTGTACAAGAAGCCTTACTTATTTCTACTTTTTCATCAAATTACATTCTCAAGACAGCATTTTTCATTTTATTTAAATATTCTCTGTTGACATGTCCTAATCTGCGATGCCATGTTACTCCTGACACAGCTGATGCAGCCAAATACTCCTGGGATACGGAGTTTACTTTGTATACCCCATTAACCAATACTGCTGTAGCGACTAACTGTTGCTTTTTAATGTAAACACAACAGCCTTTTTCTGTAAAAGACACACTGTTTCCATTTTTAACTAATTGACTAACTGATAGTAGGTTAGTAGTCAGAGATGGTATACAGCATACGACTTCTATCACGATGTCGTACTCGCAATCGTCAGTTGAAGTCGTTATTTTAACATTGCCAGAACATAATACTGTCATCTTCGCACTATTAGCTATGACAATTCCTTTATTCTGTTCATATCTGGCATTCATAACCCAACTTTCGTTTTCTATTAGGTGTTTCCTTGCCCCGGAGTCGATATACCAATCATTTTTTTGAAATTTGCACTTAATAATACTGCACTAAATGCGTTTGATTGCATTCTTTCTGTACCGCCTTAGTGTTTGACATTGACGGAACAGAAGTACTACCAACATCATAATTTTTCTTGGCCATAGACAAATTATTCTTATTTTGCTTTGCATGATATTTTGAATGACTGACAAAAGCACCGTTCATTTCACTCTCGTAATCTACCGAATCCATATCTAATAGTTTTGTTTTGATATTGTCTGCCGTAAAGGAAATGCCCGAATGTAAGATTGCCATGATCATTGGAGCAAAACGATCAGGGAATCCAGCCAACAACAATGACCCTGTTCATTGATCATTTATTTCACACCCCGTTCCACTTAATTTCTGCACTGTATCTCTAATCTGCGTCACATATGACGTCATTGAACTGCATTTGTCTCACCGGATTGAAATTAAATTTCTTAACAGACTTATTCTCCGTGAAAAGCCACTATCATCAAATAATTGCTGTAGTTTATTCCACAATTCTTTTGACAATTTTACAGTTTTCACGTGGACATACAACGACGGGTCGATGGTCATGATCAATTTCGCTTTTGTTTTTTCGTCATCCGCGCTTGCTATTTCTTTTCCCGGTTCTGGCTTGATACAATACTTGATGCCTTCGAGAACTAAAAAAAATTCTGCAGCGAAACACCACTCCGAATAATTATCACGTCCCTTGTTTCGGCACATTTATAATGTAGTAGCTAGCCATTTTGACGAACATTTCAACACTGATATACTGCGATAATTAATACGATCCGATACTGCCTTTTAACACTTGCTTTACTGCAAAATCCTTGTTAAAACGACAATCACAACGACATCGACAGATCAATTGAAATAAAACAACGTATTCCCATGGACGAGTGGCAAAGATGAAAACGTTTTATTTAGAACCATAGAAGAAAACATAGAATTTAACATAGGTACATTTCTATATGTCTACCGACAGTACATGATAGATGGCCAGTACGATAGATGCTAATACATATTGTGTAGACCTTTAACATTAATAGAGAGTGACTTAAAGGATTATCAATTTTTCAGACTCATGCGTCCTTTGCATTGGTACGCAGTGATTTTAGATATAGGGACCATTGTCAAGACAAATACTGCACTTGTATGTCTTATTGCTATCCTTGACTTATAAACTCAGTTTACTTGGTAGATGTTAGATTTAACTACAAAATGTTTACGTCAAATACGTATTTGCTAAGTATTCGCTCATAATATATTGACAAAACTATTATATTTTGACGGCGAGATGAACACGAACTTAAAACTAAGGTTCAAAAGATGAAAACATGTTACCAAAGGTGGCATGTTTTGACTTAAACCGTGAGCGTTTTTGATATTTTACCAATAACTCTCCACTTTAGGATTTTTGTTAGCTAAACGCCTTTGTATGTTGCCCACTTTCCAAGAGCTATAGTAACGACACAAGATTTTTTTAAATACGTTTTAAATTATCTGCGAAGTAATTTCCACTTGAGCTCTGAAAAACAGAAAATCGTTTACTTAGAATACCCTAATACTTGTTTTATAAATAGAGCAATCTTATTTATTCAAAAGTTAGAATTGTTTTTTTAGGGTTCCTTACCTCGAACTGAAAAAACTGAACCCTTATAGGATCACTTTGTTGTCCGTCCGTCTGTCAAGACCCTTTTCTCAGAAACACGTGGAGGTATCAAACTGAATTTTATATTAAATAGTAAGTTTTACTGTCCCTTGAAGCTGTGAAAAGTTCTAACTTCTTAACCAACGCAATCAAAAGATACAGCCGTTTATGCTGCAAATTGCCGCAAATTTTCGAAACTCACAAGACAATCAATACCTACAGAATACTTTCTGTGAACTTAGAATCTTTAAATTTGGTACGAAGCAATGTCTTATAGCACAGAATAAGGAAAAAATTCAAAAAATGTAAATTTTTAGTAACGTCATATTATAAAAACATTTTTTTTAATTTTAAAGTTACTACCTCTTTCGTCATAAACGCGTAGCATTATTAAATTGAAATTCGTATCAAATACTCAAGTCTATAACACCGTTAAGCTGTAATAAAATCAAACTTCTATGTCAACGCAATAAACAGAAACAGCAATTTAAGTATATATTCAAATTTGCAACTAGTCGCAAGGGAATACGAAACCTATTGGTTACTTCCGGTGAGCTCAAAATCTTGAAATGACAATGGCAGAATTTGGTCTGGGCTTGTTGTGGCGACCTTAAACTTCATATGAACAAAACAAATTGTTTTTTTTTGCTACGATTTTTAATATTTTCACTTTGTCTCGTTAAAGCTGGAGTATTTTATGATGATAAAAAGCATTCCAATTGATTACGAATATTTTTTTGTTTGATTGTTGCCATAGACAATGGTGTGACAGGAATAGACGTGAGTGCTATATCCGTATCGATTATTAAATAAGTAATCGATACGATCGACCTTTACGGAGTTGGTTTGGTTTAAAATGCAGTTATTTAATATTTAATCAACATTATATCAATAAGCTAATATTTTTGAAGCAAAACAACGTTTAAATCAAATAAAAACGTCACAGAATCGTTTTAAAGTTGTATCGATTTCACATAAAATCGATTTAAAATGTGCATCTCTGCTTTTGTCTTTGGCTGTGACAGTTAGATGCTACAAAATACTTCCGCGTTTTGATGTCAATCTGGCATATGTCATTTGATAATTCAAACGTACCTACCTACATTGTTTAACTTTCATACTATTACTTTCATTGTACCTCCATTGTTCATTCTTAACTAAAACTTCAAACACCGATATCTTCTTATTCCACCTTTACTGAGTGAAAATAGAATCATTTATAGACTCTGTTACTTACGCCAAATTTTTTGATATATTTTTTATTACCGTTCGCTTCAATTTAATTTCAGACATTTTGATGTATGGAGATCTGCCATTGTCCTTTGGCACGAAGCAACGTTTTGGTATTTGGTACTTGGTAGCACGAGCTGTTTTCGAAACTCCACGTCCTGGCGTGTGGTCTTGTCACTAGAGCCACTCCAGCTCTTCGAGGAAGGCCAGCAGACTCTTGATGTGGCCCACTGCTTCCCTCAGGGTACTGTATCTGGTCAGGTACTGCTGCCTGTACTGTGCGACCTCAGGGCAGTCGAGGAGCAGATGGGCCGTCTCGTCTGCTGCCATACAGTCTCTGCACAGTGGGCTGCCATTGATACCTATAGTAAATAGGTGTTTATTAAAGAATCCGTGTCCTGTGTAGGCGGCCGTGACTGTCCGTAGTTGTTGTTTGGACAGCCGGAGGATTTGTTTGCCTATCTTACCATCTACTGCCTGAGGAGCCTCCTTGGCTTGCCTACATGTTTCAGTCCCAATCCAGGACTGGTTGTGTTGGGTTCTGGTTCTATTTCTTACTAGGTTGCGATAAAAACCAGAGGAGGGAGGGGAATAACAGGGCTAGAACAGATACCGTCACGCACCAAACGGTTCGGCGCCTCTTATCTCTGCCGTACCATTAAGATGTGGAACTCTTTGCCGGCCCACGTGTTTCCCTCCACTTATGATTCTGGGTCCTTTAAACGGGACGTGAAAAAGCTTTTCTCAAGGCCGTCAAGGTGAGGGCCATTATACCATAATGCCATGCTGTCTGCTGGGATGATGGCCATCACTATGGGACTTCACTGACTGCTTAACATCAGGCAGCATTGAGTCAATTTGTTCGGCAGATATAAAAAAAAATAATAATGGGCTCGGGTCCCACCACCTCTTAAGTGGCCCCTCTTCTGGCAAGTACGTCGGCTGCATCATTCCCTCTTGAGCCACTGTGGCCCTTGATCCATTGCAGTGTTAATTTGTTCAGTTTACCAAGCAACGTCTTATAGCACAGATAAAGGAAAAAATTCGAAAACCGTTAATTATTTGTTACATAATAAATATGTTTTAATAATTATATACAGGGTGTAAAAAGACCTTTAACGAAAACTGAAATCCCATGTTGTACCAATCACTACGAACATTTTTTTACTTCGGCACCATACCTGGGAAATTACTGGTTCAGGAGATATTGAGGCTCAAAGTTAGCATGGAATTTTTCTAATTAGGTACAAAATCGATGCATTTATCCCGCCAATATGTTCTTTATGCCCTATAACCCCATGGATAAGTAGGTATTGCGAGCATTGCACGCGCGCGCTTTTAATTGCGGTTTAAAAAAATGTGAAAACTTAAAAATAAATCGTTGCCCAGGTATTATTTTTGGTAAGTATGACTTGGTATGATGTCCACAACGAGTAGACTTCGGCTTGGTGATGGGTCTTGTGACACCCTGTATACCTACAGGTTTATACGGAACCCTCGGTGCGCAAGTCCCTACTCGCGCTTGACCGGTTTATTTTTATTTCATACTTATTTTGTAAACAGTGCTTGAAACCCTCAATGACAAATCTAGTTACTGGTAAGGTACCTACATATTTTCTCATGAAAGGCGGTATTGTGTTAATCAGGGAATTCATGTTATTAATATGAATCAAACGACTTTTTCGTGTGGTACCCTACCCTTAACTACCCCTAACTAAAACAAACTATGTACTTTTGACCTCTTAGTCTAAGGCCTAAACTCTGGAACTTAGATTTCTTTATTACGTAGACTGATTTATTAGTGCCATGTTGACTTTTATTTTGTGTTGTTGAAACTACACAGCGAGTTGGTTGAGACGGCTATAGAATAATAATTGAAAGTGTTCCCGCAGTTGTTTGTTAGTTGTCAAAATAATTCAGAGGAATAACACGACGCGAACGGAAAATATAAGTCACAAGAAACTTAAATGAATCGAGGTTGTTAAAGAGTTTGGTAAAACGGCACAGAGGAGTTTCGTGTTCTAAACTTGGGACACGTGATGAAAAAAGATTTTATTATCAACTAGACTACACTCGCGGCAGCGCCCTTGTTGGTAAATTTTACCCCTTATATATACCTTTTTATATTAGTTTATGTGTTTATTATTGGTATTTATATGTTTATTGACATATTAGTAAGTATTTAAATATCATCAAAAGATTTAATTAATCTTATAATTGTTACTACTAAAGTTCGGAACGCACCTACAACTATCATCTCTGCATCACCTTAGGTTGACTGTTAGAGAATGCCTTTGGCATTAAGTCCACTTATGTAAATATTTTATTTGTGCAAAAAGTAAATAAATAAAAAATAAATAAATAAAAATATTCTCAAAAGCCCTCTTTTGGTTTACCTACGGACACTATAAATCCGTACCCAGAGCGTGACTATAGGTACCAGTCTGCATATCAGTGAGTTAAGAAAGACTTGAAGTTGTTACCTATAATAGAGTGTATTCCTATTACAGCTGTATTCCTAACAAATGGAATTAAAACACGATAAAAGCGACACAGGGTAGCAGAAATCCACACAGTTTTATATAGTTTACAACAGTTTATCAAACTGCACAGTTTTATAATACCTAGTGGTTCAGAACCCTGCTTGTGTAAATCTGACTTGCACTTGTATTTTTTTTAATATTTCCAGTAACAACACAAAATATCTTAACAGACATCGTAAATTATGTTCGCGATATAATTATTCCTCCAGATGGAAGCTGATTACTCTTAAAATAGGTAAATTTTAGTAATTTTGCGACTTGACTTGGAAATAAATAGAATTAGAATTATTAGCTTGAGGTCGTCAGAACGATTGTCCACCGTTTAACTAGTTACATTTAATCCACTTTTAGCAAATTTATTAAATTTAGCTAAAGTAGAAGTATGTCAAGAAAAAATGTAATGTTCAGTACTGACACACGGTTTTACTCGAAAGTTTTACTCGAAAACGAGTAAAAATCAACGTGTGAACTGCAAAACTCACAGCTCTATGACAACAAATACACTGTAATTTTACTCTAAGTGAGCCTCCGAGGACAGACTCGATCGAGTAAAACAGTATGAGAGTACAGAGCATTAGAAAAAACATTAGTCTAACCTAAATTGACTTCTCAGTTGGTGTAGTGGTTTACTACGCGTGGCGACCGCCTCGCCGCTTGACACTGCGCCGAGTGCCGTGGGTTCGATTCCCACACGAGACAACACTTAGTGTGATCCATAAAATGTTGTTTTGAGTCTGGGTGTTCATTGTGTCCGTTGGTCGTATGTTTGTAAAGTCCCCCGAGACACAGAAGAAAGAAAGAAATATTTATAAAACTGTCAACAAATTGTTGTTAAAAGTTATTTGATTCAGTACCTATTGAATAATATTGTAAGATAACGAAACTCCAAAGTCACAATAAAATTCTGTCATATTATATCTATTCTGCTGTCATAACGTAAAAGGGCACAAATAACATTTTGTAAATCAGGAGAAAATGGAGTTTAAAATATTTCTTAGTTTTTGTCAAAAATAAATTACGGTATCGTAGTTATAGAAAACTAGCTGACCCAGCGAACTCCGTATCGCCTTTTTAAGAGTTTCTATTTAATTCCCTTTTTCCAAGCCCCTTTTCCAAAGTTACCATTGACTTAGCGCTTAATCTCTTATCATTTCAGAATCTATAAATGATGAACAAACAAACATAGTTTTTTATATAATATTGAATTCCCCATTCCTTATAATATCCGAGACGATATCCATATCGATTTTAAAAAAATATCCCGTCCGCCATCTTGGATTTCCTATCCGCCATCTTTGATCACGAAATATATGTTGTATTTGGATTCACCATCCCTTAAGTCATCAGAGGCGATACCCATATTGATTTTTAAAAATTTTCACATTCGCCATCTTTGATTTCCCATCCACCATCTTGAATCACGAAATAGATGTTGTATTTGGATTCCCCATCCTTTGAAACATCGGAGAAGATACCCATATTGATTAAAAAAAAAAAACCCATCCGCCATCTTTTATTACGAAATAGACGGTGTTTTTGAATTCCCCATTCCTTAAAATATCGGAGACGATACCCATATCGACTTTAAAATAATCCCGTCCGCCATCTTTGATTTCCTATCCGCCATCTTTGATCACGAAATTTATGTTGTATTTGGATTCTCCATTCCTTAAATCATCAGAGACGATACCCATATTGAATTTTTAAATTTTTCCCATCCGCCATCTTTGATTTCCCATCCACCATCTTGAATCACAAAACAGATGTTGTATTTGGATTCGTCATCCCTTTTAACATCGCAGACGATACCAATATTGATTTTTAAAATTTTCCCATCCGCCATCTTTGATCACGAAATCGATGTTGTATTTCGATTCCCCACCCCTTAAAATATCGAAAGCGATAACCATATTGATTTTTAAAATTTTCTCATCCACCATCTTTGATTTACGGTCCGCCATCTTGGATCACTAAATAAATTTCATATTATTAATCAGCGTCCCGAAAATCTCGAAAACGATACCCATTTAGATTGTATCCTATTCGTTTAGCCTTTTTTTGCCTTTGACCCAACCCTCCCCCTTCTCGTTTGACCATTTTATTATTTCTGTCTGGCCCCTATAAGTTGTGGTGTAATTTTATATAGCCTATAGCCTTTTGGAATAATTGGGCTATCATAGGCAATAACATTTTTTTTAAATCCGAATGCTAGTTCCTAAGATTAGCCGATATTATCTTTTAGCCATTTTAGCCTTTTGCCCGGCCCCAAAGGGTCGAAGCGTTATGTTAGTCTATAGCCTTTCGGAATAACTGGGCTATTGTATACAAAAAGAATTTTTCAGATCCGACCAGTAGTTCCTGAGATTAGCGCGTTCAAACAAACAAACAAACTATTCCGCTTTATTATATTAGTATAGATGTATGAATGGAAATAGTAGCGTCTACCTGAATTCTAGATGATTTACTTATCTTTTTTATTGTTACTGTATTTATTTAACAATCTACATTTTCCATTTGTAAAATCATTAATATAATGTATAAAAGGCATAATTGACCAAATGTGACTTTCCATTCTAAAATTTTGTGGAAAAAGGTTAAATATTAAAATGAAAAGCCTCATTATTTAAAACACACCTATCCACTTATGACCTCTTCATGTAATCTAAACTAGATATGCCCTTTTCTAGTGCTATCACACAAGTAATTGCTCGGTTGTGCCCTTTCAGGTTATGGTACTGTAGTTTATTGTGGTTATAAAATTATACACAAAATATTAGCAGATATACCTTTTCTCCTGATTAAAAATATGTATATAACTCAATTTAAAAAAAAATTTAGTTGTGCCCTTTTTCGTTATGACGGCAATATTACACGATTTAAGAACATCACTACATATAAGGCATTTGTATTATATCAACTATTCTTTTCATATATTAGGAGCAGCGATAGCCTAGTGGAGATACCAACGGACTGCCATGCAAAGGGTCTCGGGTTCGAATTCAAGGCGCGCATCAATGACTTTTCGAAGTTAATTGCGTATTAAATTGTTAGTTATCTTTTTCACCGTGCCTCGGAGAACACGTTAAGCCGTCGGTCCTGGCTGTCATGAAGATCTTTGACTGTCTTTACGGGGAGTCACTACCCTCAAATAAACTGATATTAGTCTTAACCATGAACTATCGCTCTCCCTTTGGGTTGCGGAGGTCAGACGGCAGTCGCTCTGTAGCAAAGTGGATATTCTGTCATATCTGTAACTAGACTAGACTGTAACTAGACCAGTTAAAGCAGACTTCAGGCTCAAAGACGTGTAAGTCTTGGATGCAACTGGGATAACGTTAGGGTGTTAATGATTCTCTTCGTATGTTAACCTCAGACAGACCTAATGATACTAAAACAGCATTAATTGTTAATTGGACACAGGAATATCGACGTCCGATTTGGAATTTATTGCCATACAATAATTTTTCGGCAACAGCAACATCCGTATCCTACATCAAAATAAAGCATGGCTCATAAACTAACAAGACTTACTCATGATAAAGTTAGACGAATTAACAAGCAAAGGAATGGATATCCATATAGTCTGTCTATGTGAACATTTTATTAAGTCGGGGTACGAAAGTCTATTAAATATTCCTAATTTTAAACAGGGTGCATTCTATTCGAGAGACACAAACCGATTAGGAACTTGTATATTAGTAAAATCAGTAATACCCGGGGTTTTTGAATGTTGCGCTGTAGAACTGACAAGCTATAAAACTATAACTGTTTGTGTGTATAGGGTCCCTAGAGCAACTAATTCAACCATATTTTATGACAAATTAGATATAATTTTAAGTAAATTTTCGATATTATCCAATAAAAAGACGATCCTCTGTGGTGATTTTAACATAGACACATTGAAACGAAATAGCATAACACTGGAATTTGAATGTTTTCTCTTGAATCAGAATATGCAACTTGTATTTAAAGAACCAACTAGATTTTCAAGTCAATCGTGTATTGATAATTATGCCCATAATTTACACAAAATAGGTAATGCAAAAGTATTCGACTTTGGCCTATCAGCCCACACTGCACATTTTTTATTTTATTTTTATATTCCATGTACACGTGTGTCGGCGGGTTGGGTATCCCCGAAGCATTCCTCGCTACCCGCCGACGGGTATTAGCCCGCCAGATGGTCAGGCGGGCCCCGAACAAAACTCCCTTGGCGGCGGATGAAGGTGTTGGGCTCCGCCGCCAATACACTTAGTGGCCGCAGAGGATAGGGAGGACGGCAACCCAACACCGCATCTCCTCTTCCTCTGCGGCCCCACCGCGACGCAACGATGGTGCGCTCCCATTTGGTCGCGGGAGATAGGGCGCGCGGCAACGCAACACCAACACGCCTCTTCACCCTCGACCGCGCCCGACTGCGAGGGACAAAAGAACTGTCCCTCGCACCCGCACCATTGGACGCATCCTGCGCAGGCCTCCGTCAAGCCTACGCGGAGCGTCCACTCCTGGGATCTCGCTTAGCTTCACCGTGGGTGACCTAACCTCGGTTACTGAGCCCCCCCACGACAAGGTCTAACGGGGGGGTCACTGCACAATTACTTGCACTACCATTAAAAAAGATTAACCAACAACTATCATGGAAGTTAAAAAAGAGAGACTACTCTAAAGACAACATAGAAACATTTACCGATTGCTGTTTCTGATTGATTTGTGTTTTCCTTTTCAAATAATAATCATTAAACCTTTAAAAAAAGCGTCTTGGATATCAAAGGGATAAACTATGCAGCAGAAAACAACGAAAATTATTATGGTCAGTTAGATTGGATCCAAAAATAAGGACAAAAACACAAACTTATAAGATTCAGTCATATATACAAAAGAATGATTAGGCTAACGCAAAAAGCTCAAAATAACTACCACATTCAAACCTCGAGGAACAAACCAAAAGCAACCTGGCAAATAATTAACAAATATAAATATAACACACCTAGAGAACATATTTTTTTAATTTATTTATAGTCTCACGCCTGTATCCCCAAAGGGGTAGGCAGAGGTGTAATATTACACCCACATTTCGCCACGAATTTTTTTTTTAGGTCCCACGTAATTGGGGGCGAGCCTATTGCCGTACCGGGCACATTACCAGACTCCGTGCTGCTACTGAGAATTTCCTGACAGAAAATCCCAATAACATTTTGCCCGACCCGTGAATCGAACCCAAGACCTCCCAATCCCACGCGCACATTTATATATATTTGTTTATGCCGCGAGACCAACGAGGCGAGGAGAGAACATATTATGGCAATAAAAGCAGAATCAATAAGACATACTCATCCAACTGACATAGCAAATACCCTAAATAATTATTTTATTGACGAAGTTACAAAAACTAAGACTACTGACATTTCAATCCAAAATGACGACGACAGAATTAAAAAGATTATTACACATTCCAAATCCATGTTCATGGCACCAATTATTGAAAGTGACACTTTAAGTGCTTACTAATCAATTGTAACTGACGAATTCTGTCGGTCATGATGGCTTTGCAACGATAATAATTAAGTCAGTAGGTACAATTATAGCACCAATATTAACTCACATTTTCAACTTATGCATAGAAAAGGGCATATTGCCTGACCAAATCAAAATATCATTAGTAAAACCAATTCATATAAAGAATGATAAAGGGGTGCATAGGGTTCCCACCAAGAACTTAGGGTCCCAAGCCAACCTCACCTGCAAGTGGTGCACCTGCCGATCAACGGACGAGGCTCTGGCAAACAAAATATCCCGATAAGCGGCAATAGGCTCGCCACCTATTACGTGGGATCAAAACACTGGCGAAAAGTGGGCGTTTAATATGCCTCTGCCTACCTCTTCGGGGAAACAGGCGTGAGTCTATGTATGTATGTATGTATGTAATGATAAAGAAGATGCTAAAAACTATAGACCAGTTTTTAGACTTTAGACCAGACCAGTTTTTTGAAAGGATTATTTACAATGCGCTTTATGGATATTTTGATAAATTTGATGTATTGTGTGCTGAACAAAAGGGGTTTCGGAACAACACAACCATAAAAATAGCGATATACGATCTGTTAAATACCGCAATGTCTAGTATGGACGACAGTATTCCTATATGTGCTTTGTATACGGATATGACAAAAGCCTTTGATCACGTAGATCACAATAAACTCTTAACCAAACTCGAAAACTATGGAAACAGAGGAAGTATCTTTAATCTATTAAAATCATATCTACAAAATAGAGAACAACGGACAGAAATATCACGGATATGTCAAAAATTTAAATTGGAAATAAAATATACGTCTGAATCCAGAACTGTAAAATACGGCAAATCATTGCACAGCCACGCCTCTAGTGTCGAATAGATTCAACATACAATTCAAATTACTATACGTTAAGTCAATTAGTGACGTATATGACACATAGATGGTATTACTTTCTATGAGTTTCATTGTATTGGTCAGAAGCGACATCTTGTGAGAGTTAGCAGCAACTACATACTGTAACAGGATCATCTACTTCAACTTGGTTTTGCGACCTAGCGAAAGATGGCAGGAAACTCAACTCCAAATATCGCAGATGATTCCTTCGGCAATAATATTACCTTAAGAAGCAAATCAAAAGCCACCCTTTCGATGTAAAATTCATTTGACTGTCTAACAGAAACATCAGATAAAGAAGATGAATACTACACATCTTTCAATACATCTTCAACACGCTTATGTGAATTGAATAGGAGTTTTCCCAATTTACACTCAAAAACGAATGAGGAAGTCTCTGATTTAAAAAAAAAGTATACGCATACTTGAAGAGAAACTGAAAATAGCTGAAAATGAAATAGAAAATCTTTTGGCGGAAAATAGCACACAAGCTAAACAAATAATTAACTACCAACTCAGAATAGACCAGTTATCTCACATATGTGGTAGCACCTCGAAAGTAAAAACACCCGGGAAGATCAAGACCAAAAAAAGCAGCATTCGATCTACACTCGATTTCACATATTTGACTCCTAAAAGGGGAAACACAAAGTTAAATGACACGCCATCTATTGACAGAACGGGAAAACAGCTCGAAAATTCGATAACATATGATGCCACATCTATTACTGAGCCCACGGAACAAATTCAGCTTACAGGAAGTACAAGACACGAGAAAACAGAGGTCACTACGAACATCCCACTACTTGATTCGAGCATGAACAGTATCAAACAGCATCAAAATAAAATATCACCTGAGCTGTCAAAAATGTCCTTATATAAAAGTTTTAAAAGCAAAATATGCTTAACTAGAGGACGCCAGCAGCTACGCCTGCTTTTTTTTTAATTTACCCGTTTTGGCCGATCCCGTGGGAATTTCGGAAAATCCCTTCTTAGTGCACCCCTACGGTCCCCAAGAAGCATACATGCCAAATTTCAGCTTCCTGCGCCCAATAGTTTCGGCTGTAGCGTGTCTGTCAGTCAGTCAGTAATGCAAGGATTTTATATATTAAGATTAGTGATAATAACGTTAATAATGTATTAAAACACGCAGAGAACACGTTTCCGGATTCTTATATTTGTCACTATTGTATGCCAAACGCTAGTATTGAAAACCTCTTGGAATGTATAGAAACTAAACTTAATGTTCCGGCTACACGCTCCGTCTTGCCTGCGATCATGCCTGTACAAACCTGTTTGCGCAGGTAAGCGCGCGCGTGTGGACGGTAAGACGATAGCGCGCGCAGTCCTGAAAGAGCGGCTTGTGCGATCGTCAACATGCTGAAGATTTGGACTGCGCAAACTTTACTTGCACGGTTTTACTTGAGCGTGTGGCCGGTTATTCAAGCCGCGCAACAGTCCGACGTAATTATTTTCGAGATTGTATTTACCTGCGCAAACAGGTTTGTACAGGCATGATCGCAGGCAAGACGGAGCGTGTAGCCAGGCCATTAGCCACTACAGTGTGTTCCGTCTTTTTGCACAGTCATGACTGCACAAACCGGACTGCGCAGGCAAGACGGAGTGTGTAGCCGGGCCATAAGTCTTTTACTTTAATGGATTACTGCATAATTTTACTGGGTAAGAAAGATTTCTTAATATCTAAAGACTATGTAAAGCTTGTTGGATACATTAAATGTAAACTGGAAACATTAATGCATACAAATGTTATACTGTGTTTGCCTACTTATAAGCTAAAAAACAATATTTTGTACAATAACAGGGTAGAAGCTTTCAACCAACTGTTGTATCATAATAATTGGACTTATCAATATACCTATATATTTGATACAAATAGGCATCTAGTCAATACATATGAGATGTTCAAGAAACTTACTGGTGACATAAATTACAAAGCTCTAAGATGTATTTTTCAAGATTTAAAGTTGTTTATACAGGCAAAAGTTAGTATATCTAATGATGATGATCATTATTTTAAGTCTCCAAGTACACAAAAAAATAATGAGAATGAAAAGCTAAAACCAGGCACTATACCATATTATTTCAAACAAAAAACAATTGGAAAGGTAGGGTTTTTTTGCTAGTAAACATGAATCAGCTGTACTGAATCTAAGTGCTGGAGAAAATACATATGTAAATGAGCTTAATATCTTTCACCAAAATGTATGCGGTCTTAATAATAAGCAGGATGAAATGGAACTATACTTAGACAGTTTGTGTTATCCCTTACACTATTTATGCATTACTGAACATTTTTTTAACAACAACCTTGTAATGTTACTTAATTTTTGCAAATATCAAATTGCATCATACAACACTAGAGTAAACAAGCAAAGGGGAGGTACACTCATTCTAGCAAACAGAGACAGAGAGTATGAAGAATTAAAAATAGCTAAAGCATTATACATGGTTGAAAGTTTTGAAATATGCTGCGTAAAAGATATGCAAACAAATGTGTGTATATGTTGCTGCTATCGCACTCCTAATGACAAAAATTTAGATGTATTTCTACAAAGACTTGAGAAATTATTAAAACACTTTTTTGACAAGAACTGTATGATATGTGGTGATTTTAACATTGACTTATTGACTGATAATAAAAAGAGGAATGATTTACTTAATTTATTGACATGCTATAATTTTAGGCCTTTAATAAACACAACAACATTTATTCGTAACAATTCTCAATCATGTATAGACGATATATTTTCAAATTTGACTAACTGTGACTTTAAGAAATGTGAAGTGGATCATAACGGTTTGGCAGATGGCCATGCTGGATTGTTGTGCCGCACAGTAATAGAGAATTCCGCACCAGGCATAGGTAAACAAAATACTTTTGTAGAAGTCATGAAAAGGAAATTTACTGAGAAAAATAAATCTGTATTTTGACAACTATTGTTGGAACAAAATTGGTGTAGTATGGACATAAATTCATTTATTAAAGTATTTAATGAAATCTTCACACACTGCTATAAGAAAAATAAAATAAAAATAAATCTGTCACATCCTACACAATTGCAATGGATATCAAAGGGTATAAAAGTGTCAAGCAAAATGAAAAGGTTTTTGTGTGTGGGCAAACGATATCAACAAAATGACACTATTGTAAATTACAGAACAAGGTATCTCACATTATACAGAAAAGTAATTAAAACGTCTAAAAAATTAACTACACAGTCAATGTGAAGTCAACAAATTTGTCAAAAGATGTCTGGAAACTTATTAATAAACATAGAAATAAGAGACATGACAATATAACTAAATTGATCGTAAAAAGTGCAAATAGCTTATAACAGAACCATCTGAAGTTGCCAATATTTTTTTAAAGCAGTTTGAGTTATGCTCCAAGGTTAGTTCGACAAATACAAAAGATGCTATGGATATCTTACGCAACACTGCAGACAAAGTAAATAACATTCTTATTTTAGATCATTCAACTCCACGAGAGATACAAAAAATAGTACAAAATGATGCATAGTAAAAAATCAACTGGTTATGATGACGTACCAATAACAATAATAAAAGAAAATATAGATATAATAGCAGAACCACTTAGTAATTTATTTAACAAATGTTTTGATGAAGGTATTTTTCCAGAACAATTCAAGGTAGCCAAAATAGTACCTGTTCACAAGAAAGGATCGAGAGTTGATCCGAATATGTATAGGCCTATCTCATTGTTACCTACTACTTCAAAAATACTGGAAAAGCTAATTAAAGACAGGTTATTGACGCATCTGAATCGACACAAAGTACTCAGTAGTAGACAATTTGGTTACCAAAAGTTTGTAGGGACACAAGATGCAATTTACACACTCATAACGGATATTGTGGGTAGAATGAACAATAAGAAAAAAGTAGCAGCACTCTTTTTAGACTTAAGTTCAGCATTTGACCATGCGTTATTATTAGAAAAACTAGACTACTATGGGGTACAGGGTAAGTCTCTGGAACTTCTAACATCATATCTCAAGAATAGAAAAATGTTTGTAGAAATAAAATCTTGCACTAAAGATCCAGATTCTTCACATAATAATACACTTTGTGAGAAAACACACAAGTCTTATATATCTCAAATAAATGCTGGTGTACCCCAAGGTTCTATATTGGGACCAATATTTTTTCTAATATTCATTAACCTCTCTACTGGTGCTACTTGTATGCCACCACCCCCCGCTGCTGCGGGCCCCGCGCGCGAGGCCCCCTGCGAGGGGGGGACTGAACCATTCTTTTGTTGATTACTCGGTGATCTTTATGAATTTCTGCTAACATATATATATATATATATATATATATATATATATATATATATATATATATATATATATATATATATTTAAATCGCGGAAGACTTCTTGCGTCATTTCAAAGTCGAACCTTGTGGCGTCCACCACTGCCAATAAGATTTCAATTGTTATTTGTGCGAATATAGTTACACTTTAGTCATGTGAATTCAATTATCAACAAGAAATTTTGATTAAACACGAAATGAAGATATTCAATTTCAAATAATTCTCGCTGGTTTCTGGCGTCCGTTCATGATGGAAATAATGTGACGCACTGTATATTTCTGAATATGTTCTATGTGTATTACAGATTATCCTACATCCATCTAAATTTAAGTTTATATCGGATCCGTATATTTTCCTGTATTTAATATAAGCATTCTCTTAATTAAATGACTTCCTACTACATTAGAGGTTATATTGATACCGAATATTTTTTCTGTATATAGTCCATATATTGTGTTGAGAATGCTGCTTCCTCCTAAACTGATATATTTATCGATACCGTACACTCTCGTGTTCCAGCCGTCACGACCGTTTCGAATGGTACCTACCATTAGTTGCCATATTTGATCTCACAACTATATACTGAAGAACTGTTGCTCAAGTTGTTGTTCTTTTTACATGTAATGTTTTTGTTGAAATCTCACTTCTTTTTGCTAGTGATTGGTCTTTATCAAACATCTCTCATCATGGGGTGTTATTCTACCCTGCACCCCACCGTGACCCCCATCCGTGAACCTCCATCCGTACCCCATCCGTGCCCCCAACAGTGCCCACACCCGTGAACCCCCACCGGTGCCCTCACCAGTGAACCACCACCCATGGCCTCACTCGTGTACCCCCACCCTTGGCCTGATCCGTGAACTCCTACCCTTGCCCTGATCTGTGAACCCCACCTCCCGGGCCCCGACTTATGCACCTCCACCCGTGCTCCTCGCCGGTCCCTTCCCGGTGCCTGCCCGGTCCCTATCCTGATCCTACCCTACGCGTACTTCTAGATAGCCAAAAATATTTGAATCAAGTAGGGACATAAACTGAATTCCGAATTCTAAACCGCCAAGTTATCTACTACAAAGGTTCACAAACTTATTTGTGTAGATTCTAAAATATGAAAACTAGACCAAAATTAAAAAGGTACTTTTGTTTGAATTTTTCCTAAAGGTTTAAGGATTTTATTTATTTTTTTAGGCTTAATGATAATGATCATCAAAATTACAAGCTTGTACCTATGTCAACTAGAAATATCTTAGAATTTTATGAAGACCGTTGAGTGAGTGTGACAATCAAAAATTTTAAAGTACTAATTCGATTTGGATGAAACGCTGTAATATATTTTTCATCCCTTCTATTCGAAAACTGTCGCTTTGTTGCTCTTTTAGTTGGAGCAAAATAACTCTTTTCTGCTAAGCACTTTTTAGCGGGCGAAAAATTGATTTGAATTTGGATAGATCATTCATAGAAATCGAACGTAAATTGTATAAATAACTGGCTGATACGTGTTGGCTGCACGGGCGTGACCCGCGCTAACAAAAAAACAGCGCGCGAAATACGACTCTGTTCTCGTAATCAGTAGGTACAATTCTTATTGAATTTTGCAGAAATAATGAGTTCGACGTCGAGTTGTGAAAGAGGAAAATATAAATTTGTAGATGTTTTAACTTCTATTCACACGTCTAATTTTATTAAATATATTCATTAATTACATAACACCGTCTCTTATTTATTTTCTCATAGAAAGGGGATGGAAAGTAGAGTATATGACTCGAGAGCAAATTATTTTTCCCTCGGGCAATGTACTTTGAACCCCTCGCTGCGCTCAGGATTCTACGTTAGAATCCTTCGCTTCGCTCGTGGTTCAAAGTAGCGCCCTCGCCGTAAAAATACCATTTTGCTCCCTTGTCATACAATCTACTATTATTATAAAGATTTTCTCTTGATAATGAAATGTTCAGATGTCTAGCTTTATCCAGAACGAATTTACAGAGACTTGAAAATGGCCCGAATGGCTTCGGTAAAAGTAAAACTAACGACTGACCTTTTTTGCTCGACTTTTTTGGTTTCAATGCCGTGTACCCTGATTAATTGCGGGCATTATCCAGGATAAAAAAAAGCTTATTACAGTCATAATTGAGTTGGCATTTTTGTTCTAACCATATTGATGTACTGCGTACTGCTTGATGTTAAGCAAATATGTTGTCGAGGTTGTAGCACACTAACGCAGAAGATACCTGCCTACCTATTTACTCGAGATTGGATAACCTTCTTCTTGCGTCGGTTTCCTCAATGCTGAGGGTCGTGACCACCTCGTGGAAATAGTCTCTTGCGGACCACTTCCTGCCATCTATTCCTATCTGCTGCTGAGTGGAGAGCGATCCGCACGAGTCTTAACACCACGGTACACGATACCGTTGATCCTTTCTTTGAACCTTCTGCCTCTCGGTCTTTTTACTTCCGCTTTGCCAGTGATTATTAACTTTTCCAAGTTATCACTGTCTTTCCTCGCAATGTGCCTGAAGTACTTTAGAACTCTGCGCAGGCAAATGATGGAAAGCCTCGTCTGGATCTTGAGCTCCTGTATGATCGATACGTTGGTGCGGTGTGCTGTCCAGGGGATGTCCAGCATCTTCCTACAGCAACACATCTCGAAAACATCAGTGCGATCACGGTCATCTTTCTTCAAGGTCCATGTCTCTGCGCCATACAAGAATATGGAGAACACCAGAGTGCATACAAAATAATCTTGGTTTTCAGAGAGATATTCTTGACATATCTTTGACAGCAATGCCATGGCTCCTTTTGCCATCCCGATCCTTCTTCGCACCTCAGATTCACAAGAACCATTATTACTAATGCTTGAACCCAGGTATATGAAGCTGTTAACCGTCTCTAAATTGAGTGACCCAGTGGGCTCAAGCTTGCCTGTGCGATCTATGACCATGATCTTCGTTTTGGACCTATTTTTAGAGAGACCTAGTTCACTGCTGATGCGCTCCATCCTATCCAGTAAGCTGAACATCTCGGCGTCATCTGACGCTAGCAAGGCGGTGTCGTCTGCATAACGCAAATTACAGATTTTGCGTCCACCAACGGTGATGCCTGCCTCTCAGCTATCGCAAGTACGCCTCACTATATATTCACCGTTTATATTGAATAGGATGGGTGAAAGGACGCAGCCATGTCAAACTCCTTTTTCAAAACTGAATGGTTAAATTTTGTACCGTCAATCCTCACCACACTTTGTTTCTTGTGATATAAAGATTGCAGAAGTGCAATCAAGTGATGAGGTACACCCAGTTCTGATAAGACCCTCCATAGAAAAATTATGTATGTACGGATTTGGTGGACCAATCTACAAGTGGATAAAATCATACTTAAGCTATCGTGACTCCAAGGTTATATTGAATGGCTTCAAATCATCCACACGCTCCATAACTTCAAGAGTGCCTCAAGGATCACACTTCGGGCCATTATTATTTAATATGTTTATCAATGACCTGCCGGACTGCTTTCACCTCTGCCCTGCTATTCGCATATGACCTTAAAATCTTTAAGCCTGTAGAGTTACTTAATGAGGCCCTACTTCTTCAGAAAGATCTGGATTCGTTGTCTATATGGTGTCATAACAATGGTATGCAATTTAATCCAAATAAATGTCAGTTTATGAAGTTTACTCGTGAGATTGACCAAATCACATCAAATAGGTACTTGATCAACGGCGTAGAATTAAATGAATGTGATTGTGTTAGAGATTTAGGCGTTTTGTTAGACAAAAAGTTAACCTTTGTACCTCATTTGGAAATGATCATTAGGAAAGCATCTAAATCTCCCAGAGATTTATTGTAAGAAATGGAAAGGATTTTCGCAAGCCTCATACAACATTTTTGTTATACAATAGTTTTGAGAGAAGTTATTTAGAATACTGTAGTGTAGTTTGGCGACCGCATTATGCCGTTCATATTTTAAGGCTAGAAAGAAGTCAGTTTCTTATCAGGATAAACTTAAAAAATACAGAATGGAAACACTCGAAAAGAGAAGAAAATATTTAGACCTGGTTTTCTTATATAAACTTGTCCGCAACAAAATTGACTGTACACAACTCCTTCATAGAATAAATTTTAGATTGCCATACAAACATCCTAGAGTATACATCAGTCTCCTTTATCCGCCACCCAGAAAAACTGTTTCAGGCTCTACCTCTCCTGACCCTCGCATGTGCAAGCTACTTAACCTCTGCAATCACAATGTTGATATATTTGCTGATTCTTTTACTAAATATCGCAAAACTATAAAATGTAATACTTTCTTATAAATGTATTTCTGTATGCTTGGCGAATTTTTATTTCAGGAAAAGGTATGCTATGTAAAAAAAAACTGAACTGTAGGTAATCCGTACTTTTTTTAACTTGTTATTAGTAATACTTACTTATGTTTGTTATTGTAAGTGTAAGTGGTTTTTGCTTATAATTGGATGTAACTGTTACTCTAGATCGTAAGATGTTTATAATATTTGCTTGTGTTACTGTTACAATTGTTAGCAAACCTAAATAAATAAAAATAGACAGTCCCAGTTGACACAGTCAAATGCCTTACTATAGTCGACGAAGCACATTATGACAGGTGTGTCGAACTCGTAGCATTTTTCCACAATTTGCCTGACGTTTAATATTTGTACACGCTTGCCTTATGCCTTGACAAAACCGGCCTGTTCTTGCGGGATCTGCTAGTCAAAATTATACCGGACCCGGTTGTTTATGATGTCTAACAGGACTTTGCTTGCGTGACAAATTAAAGCGCGTGTGCGATAATTATCACATTTTTTGGTCGAACCTTTTTTATGAGCCTTGGGCCACTTGCCGTTCCACTATACGTGGTTGCAGATGTTGTGCAGTGTGTTAACACCTTTTTCACACAGAGCTTTCAACACTTTAGCTGTAATTTGATCCAGACCTGGTGCTTTGTTAGTTTTTAACGATCCAATGGCCGTTAATATCTCCGATCTTAGGATATAGGATTCCAGGTGCAATTTAGCCCATATGGATAACCTAGACGTCTGAATGTTTAAAACCTAACTAAGAGGGACCTTTATTATTTAATATATTCGTCAATTACATAGGCAAATGCTTCATATCATCCAAGATCATTCTCTATGCTGATGATTTAAAAGTCATGAAGCAAATAAATTCCGCTCGGGACGCTAAACTTCTACAGGAAGATCTCAATAGACTACAGGATTATTGCAGAACAAACAAACTGGATTTGAATGTAGATAAATGTTACGTGTGCTCCTTTACACGTAAACCCACCTCGATATCTAACGTTTATGCATTGCTAGATACCCCATTGACAAGGGTCAATAACATTAAAGACCTTGGTGTTACAATTGACTCGAAACTTTTGTTTGACATACACATCGATAACATTGTTTGCAAAGCCTCTAAAGCACTCGGGTTCATATTTCGAACCTCGGTAGACTTTCAAAACATTAAAACAATAAAAATACTTTACTGTTCCTTCGTTCGCAGTCACCTGGAGTACTGTTCACAAGTGTGGAATCCCCAGTATAGTGTTTACATAGACCGAATAGAGCGCATTCAGAAAAGGTTTTTAAAATATGTGCAATATCGTTACATACATACATACATATCGTCACGCCTTCTATCCCCGAAGGGGTAGGCAGAGGTGTATTTCTACACCCACTTTTCGCCAGATATACTTTAGTCCCACGTAATAAGGGGCGAGCCTATTGCCGTACCGGGAACATTTCCAGACTCCGTGCTGCTACTGAGATTTCGTGACAGAAAAACCCAATAACACTGCCCGACCCAGGAATCGAACCCGGGACCTCCGGAAGCCACGCGCACCTTTATGCCGCGAGACCAACGAGGCAGTCGTATAGGGTTTGATGTCGAGTTTTCCGTCTCTACGCAAAGATGGTATTTGCATCGTGTTATCCCTTAGTCGCCTCTTACGACACCCACGGAAAGATAGGGGGTGGTGACACTTGTATTCTATGCCGTCAACCACACAGCAATATCGTTCTAGTTGCTATTTATCTAATTACATAAGTCGGTGTAAAAAATTTCATATTCTTCCACTCGTTGAGAGAAGAAAAATAGCGGATTTGTCATTTTTATTTGGCATTATGCGAGGAGCGATCGACTCATCAGAACTGGTTAGCAAAATGAGTTTAAATGTACCGTCAGCACATCTTCGTCGATTTAACTTGTTACATGTGCCTGCCGTAGATTCTAATTACAGACAAAATTCATACCTTGTCAGAGCGAGTCGTATGTATAATGCAGTGTGCCAGAGTGTTGATATTGACATTTTCTTTACTAGTGTTACTAAACTAAAAACACAACTGTCCAATGTTTTCTTCAACTTAGTTCCAACAGACTAGCTATACTTAAAATGATATATAAATGTCTACCTTGATTTCATCTGACCATGGTCAGTATTATGTACTTTTAATACTATCAGTGAAAACTTTTAATTGGCCTTCATTTTCTATTTTTATATAAATTGATTTTCTAGCTGTAAGTTTTCCTTAAATGTAAAAATAAAATAAAATAAAATAAGAGAATATCGTATGACGAGGTACATTTCCAAATGTCATTTAAATCGTACTAGTTGTTTAAGAATTATATTACAAGTCAAAGTTATTTGATTTATAATCCACTTGAAGAAGGAGGTTTATATTTATTTCGCGGATTACTCTGCCAATAAGGAACCGTTTTCAATGGTTCTTTTTTTCATAGGTCATACTTCAATGTTGGTCCCTTTCAAATTTTATCGAAATCAGCTGAGCTGTTTTTGAAAAATTTAGAATAATTAAAAAAAAATATATATATAATTATATACTACTCAAAACAAAATAAGGGCCACTAAGATTTTTTGCTGTACCATGAAAACAATAAAGACAATTGTTTAACTTATGTAACTACAAAATAATGCATTGGTTATAATATAGGCTAACAATTGTTTAAAATAATGATCAGGAATTGTTTTTAAGTCCATTATGAAATTGGCCATATTGAATGAAAAACATGAACAAAAGAAATCACCGAAAAAATAGAAAATACTGTTCTTGTCACTTTTGTTTCTTCTTTTTAGTAACGAGTATATCCTCCTTTCTTAGCAATACACTCCAGAAGCCTTGTGTGCATACTCTGGATCAAATTCCTCACTTTTTTATGTGGAATCTCCTCCCAGGCACGTTTTTAAGCGTCAATCAGCTGCTGTTGATTGTAGACCCCTTGCTCATTCACTCTAACCCTTCGTTTCAATTGGTCCCACAATTGCTCGATTGGAATTAAATCCGGACTGTTAGCTGGCCATGGTAATACCTCAATATGAGACCCTTCTAGGACAGTTTGGGTCGATCGAGCTGTCTGTGCACGGGTATTGTCTTGCTTCAGGATGAATCCAGGCCCCACTCGCTGTGCAAATGGGATCACTTGAGGCCTGATGACATCCTCGATGTAACGTTCTGCAGTTACGGTACCCGCATTTAAAATGGTAAAATGGAGCTCGGTTTTACCGTGTAAACTGATTCCACCCCAAACCATTACGTTGGGACCACCAAAACGGTCAACTTCGTGGATGCAGGACTCCGTAAACCGCTCGCCGCGTGGTCTCCACACCCTGACACGACGACCATCATTGAAAAAATTTACTTTGCATTCGTTTGTAAAAGCACCTTGCCCCACTGATTAATCCCCCAGTTCAAATACTGACGGGAGAATCCTAAACGGTTTGCACGTTGAACCCTGGTCAGAGGAATTAGAACAACTCGTCGTCTTCACATTTGCTGGTCTTCGTGCAATCGATTACGTATAGTTTGATCACTGACACGGGTACCCGTTGTCAGCCGTAGGCGGTGTTGTAACTTACGGCCCGTAACTGTACGATCACGACGAGCACTTAGTTGGATGTACCGATCCTCGTGCGCCGTTGTTACACGAACTCTACCTGAACCGGGTCTCCTGGCAGCACAGCCGGTCTCTTGGAAGCGATTCCATACATTTTGGACAGCTCTTCAAGAAAATCCCAACTGCAAAACCAACGTAACGATGAGAACGGCCTTCTTGAATCATAGTAATGGCTCTGGTTGCCGTAATTGTATCCATGTGCCTTCGTAATGGTGGCATGATTAACGCGAGATAATAAATGAATCAATTAAAATTGAGAAGTAAAACTTTTTTCCTAAAATAACCGAGACAAGTTAAGAAGACAATCGAAGAAAAGCTTAAGAATAACATTTTTTTTTTCTTGGAATGATGACCAATACTTTTCAAATTAGGAACACGAACACCAGCATAAAAGAGATCAAACACCAAAGAGTTCGTAATATCAATATAATGCTACTTATCAGTCACTTTCAGTTTACTAAAGTGCACTTAAATGTAAATAAACTAGTGGCCCTTATTTTGTTTTGAGTAGTATATATCAACTCGAGTGAACTATTCGAATTTTGCACACGATTAAAATCGGTTGTGTGCCATCTTTGGTGAAAAATAATTAGTCACCGACAACTGACCCACTCACTCCACGATCATCATAACAGGTTAGACGAGTAAAAAAATTATATAAAGACAACCAGTGGATATCGGGCGAGGCATCAAGGGAAGCAACCAGAAAATAATAAGGGACGTATAGGCCGCGCCACACAAGTTGGTGAATGTGAAGTTAGCTACAAGCTGTGCAATATCCAATCCTGACTGAACCTCACATAAAGCTGCGCGTTGATTGGATATTGCGCAGCTTGTAGCTTATTTAACATCCGCTAACTTGTGTGGCGCGACCTATAACCAAGGTGGTATCAAGGGAAGTAACCAAGGGCCATCAAGGGGCCCAACTAAGGAAGCATCAAGAAGAAAAGAATTGTATCGGTAATACCATCAAGCTTTATTTTTGCCGAGTTATTAAGTACAATATTAAGACCATAATCATAAAATTACAAATTTTTTCACGATTCAATCAAGTCAATCAACAATACTAGACATATTTTTGTTGTAAATTAAACCCAAACAAACAAATAAACTGGTCAAGCTAATTAAAACCGTAAAATATGCGTAAAAAAATTTGAGGCAAAAAGTAGGTTTCCTTACAAATGCACCCTTTCACTTAAAGGAGGAATGTTGTTACATCGTTTGATAGTTATGTTTATTATTGTCATTTATATTTAAAGCTTTTGTTGATAGCTTTACCTAATTCAGCAAAAGAAGGAAGTACGAGTTACGTAAACAAATATAATATTTACTCTCAGCTTACAATTTGATTACAAGTTATTTACTTAATAAGTTATTTACTTAAAAATAATCATTTACCTACTACCTACTAATCATTTTAATTGAACTTTATGATACTAGTTACTTGCAAACGAAAATAACCTGGCACTTCTTTTCATGTTGCTGGTTATTTTACTTCCACTTCACACCACAAGTGTTTTTGCATCCGCCCCGGCTGGCTAGTCAAAACGGTGTAACAAAATTACGCTGCGGGCCTCTAACAGGTTGCAACCCGCGTGCTAACTCCGCCCCCTCACACTAGCCATCTCCGTAGTTGCGCCGTTTTGTTGGACGCAATTAAATCGCTAATTAGAATCGATAAAAACTTTTTATTATACTGAATAAGAATTACGGAAGCAATATTATTGGTATGATGTATGTAAGCAAAATAATGAATATACGCCATTAATATACATCTCTCAGTAGCGGCCTCTAAAATTCGCGCGGCTCACTGCGGAACTAAAAAATACGCCGAAATTCACTCTCGTGTCAAAACTACGTCCATGCCAATATTTCACCCATGCATTGTACTGATCTTTTGATGGCTCCTGGCAGAATTTGAGAGATGGTCAATCTTGCGGTTGGTATATATATATATATATATATATATATATATATATATTTACATCCCCATGTTGATATTGCGTCCTACATGGCGGTTTTTACCGATGATGTTGCGTCCGACTGACTTGTTGCGTCCTGAATACGGACGCAAGATCGACCATCTCTCAAATTCAGCCAGGAGCCATCAAAAGATCAGTACAATGCATGGGTGAAATATTGGCATGGACGTAGTTTTGTCACGAGAGTGAATTTCGGCGTATTTTTTAGTTCCGCAGTGAGCCGCGCGAATTTTAGAGGCCGCTACTGAGAGATGTATATTAATACTGACTGGCCAGCCGGGGCGGATGCAAAAACACTTGTGGTGTGAAGTGGAAGTAAAATAACCAGCAACAGGAAAAAAGTGCCAGGTTACTTACATTTGCAAGTAACTAGTCTCATAAAGTTCAATTAAAATGATTAATAGGTAATAGGTAAATGAGTATTTTAAGTAAATAACTTATTAATTAAATAACTTGTAATCAAATTGTAAGCTGAGAGTAAATATTATATTTCTTGAAAATATACCAAGAAATGTAGAGTATGTTTTGTTTACGTAACTCGTACTTCCTTCAATAAAACATTTTTTTGCTGAATTAGGTAAAGCTAATAAACATAACTATCAAACGATGTAACAACATTCCTTCTTTAAGTGAACGGGTGCATTTGTAAGAAAACCTACTTTTTACCTCAATTTTTTTACGCATATTTTACGGTTTTATTTAGCTTGACCAGTTTATTTGTTTGTTAGGGTCAAATTTACAACAAAAATATGTCTAGTGTTGTTGATTGACTTGATTGAATCGTGATTTTTTTTTTAATTTTATGATTATGGTCTTAATATTGTACTTAATAACTCGGCAAAAATAAAGCTTGATGGTATTATCGATACAATTCCTTTCTTCTTGATGCTTCCTTAGTTGGGCTCCTTGATGGCCCTTGGTTACTTCCCTTGATGCCACCTTGGTTATAGGTCGTGCCACACAAGTTAGCGGATGTTAAATAAGCTACAAGCTGCGCAATATCCAATCAACGCGCAGCTTTATGAGAGGTTCAGTCAGGATTGGATATTGCGCAGCTTGTAGCTAACTTCACATTCACCAACTTGTGTGGCGCGGCCTATACGTCCCTTATTATTTTCTGGTTGCTTCCCTTGATGCCTCGCCCGATATCCACTGGTTGTCTTTATATATTTTTTTACTCGTCTAACCTGTTATGATGATCGTGGAGTGAGTGGGTCAGTTGTCGGTGGCTAATTATTTTTCACCAAAGATGGCACACAACCGATTTTAATCGTGTACAAAATTCGAATAGTTCACTCGAGTTGAGATATACTACTCAAAACAAAATAAGGGCCACTAGTTTATTTACATTTAAGTGCATTTTAGTAAACTGAAAGTGACTGATAAGTAGCATTATATTGATATAAGGAACTCTTTGGTGTTTGATCTCTTTATGCTGGTGTTCGTGTTCCTAATTTGAAAAGTATTGGTCATCATTCCAAGAAAAAAAAATTAAATGTTTTTCTTAAGTTTTTCTTCGATTGTCTTCTTAACTTGTCTCGGCTATTTTAGTAAAAAAGTTTTACTTTTAAATTTTAATTGATTCATTGATCATCTCGCGTTAATCATGCCACCATTACGAAGGCACATGGATACAATTTCGGCAACCAGAGCCATTACTATGATTCAAGAAGGCCGTTCTCATCGTTACGTGGGTTTGCAGTTGGGATTTTCTTGAAGAGCTGTCCAAATTGTATGGAATCGATTCCAAGAGACCGGCTGTGCTGCCAGGACACCCGGTTCAGGTAGAGTTCGTGTAACAACAGCGCACGAGGATCGGTACATCCAACTAAGTGCTCGTCGTGATCGTACAGTTACGGGCCGTAAGTTACAACACCGCCTACGGCTGACAACGAGTAACCGTGTCAGTGATCAAACTATATGTAATATATTGCACGAAGACCAGCAAATGTCAAGACGACAAGTTGTTCTAATTCCTCTGACCAGGTTTCAACGTGCAAACCGTTTAAGATTCTCCCGTCAGTATTTGAACTGGGGGATTAATCAGTGGGGCAAGGTGCTTTTTGCAGACGAATGCAAAGTAAAATTTTTCAATGATGATCGGCGTGTTAGGATGTGGAGACCACGCGGCGAGCGGTTTACGGAGCAATGCTTCCACGAAGTGGACCGTTTTGGTGGTCCCAACGTAATGGTTTGGGGTGGGATTAGTTTACACGGTAAAACCGAGCTCCATTTTACCATTTTAAATGCGGGTAACATAACTGCAGAACGTTACATCGAGGATGTCATCAGGCCTCAAGTGATCCCATTTGCACAGCGAGTGGGGCCTGGATTCATCCTGAAGCAAGACAATACCCGTGCACACACAGCTCGATCGACCCAAACTATCCTAGAAGGGTCTCATATTGAGGTATTACCATGGCCAGCTAACAGTCCGGATTTAATTCCAATCGAGCAATTGTGGGACCACTTGAAACGAAGGGTTAGAGTAAATGAGCAATGGGTCTACAATCAACAGCAGCTGATTGACGCTTTAAAACGTGCCTGGGAGGAGATTCCAGATGAAAGAGTGAGGAATTTAATCCAGAGTATGCACACAAGGCTTCTGGAGTGAATTGCTAAGAGAGGAGGATATACTCGTTACTAAAAAGAAGAAACAAAAGTGACAAGAACAGTATTTTGTATTTTTTCGGTGATTTCTTTTGTTCATGTTTTTCATTCAATATGGCCAATTTCATTATGGACTTAAAAAACAATTCCTGATCATTATTTTAAGCAATTGTTAGCCTATATTATAACCAATAACATTATTTTGTAGTTACATAAGTTAAACAATTGACTTTATTGTTTTCATCGTACAGCAAAAAAATCTTAGTGGCCCTTATTTTGTTTTGAGTAGTATATACATATATATTTTTTAATTATTCTTAATTTTTCAAAAACAGCTCAATTGATTTCGATAAAATTTGAAAGGAACCAACATTGAAGTATGACCTATGAAAAAAATAACCTTTGAAAACGGTTCCTTATTGGCGGAGTAATCCGCGAAATAAATGTACAAAAAAACATACAGTCGAATTGATAACCTCCTTCTTCAAGTAGATTATAAATCAAATAACTTTGACTTGCAATATAATTCTTAACCGCTCCGTCGTTTCGCGTAGGTACCTAAAACATCCCAAGTGCTTACGGCTCAACGCGTCGCGAGCACTTGACGGGCGAGCTCAATAAATCAGTCATTGTTTATTCGTTTGTTGCGTGAGGGTGTTGAAATTATGTTTTTGTTCAAGTAAATGAATTATGCTTTCATATGATCCCAAATACACTACGTTTGAATGAAGTTTTTACTTTATGCGAGGGGCCGAACCGGATGCTATGTAAACAATTACGACTTAGTCGAAAAAATTGATTATCGTGATAACAATACGAGTTTTACCTTGGTTCCTTTTGCTTTGTTATATACCTGGTAATATTGTCTTAACAAATATATACAATTATAACAATACTTGCTTGAAAAAATATTTAGATATTAGCATGTGAAAAAAAATATTATTTCGCTGACTTTGCATTTTGCGCGCGGGGCGTAATTATGGATTAAAAACATCATTGTAAACAAATATTATAATTATATAAAATACTTTTATGTTTTTATTGTGAATAACCTAATTAATTATGAAGTTACAGCAAAAAAAATAATAAATATTGTGTATTACTTTCATTTAAGAGATTTTTACAAACAATTGTCGACAAAAACGGCATTTCTTTTTTATTGAATGTAAATACATATGTATGTTGATAGGGTTACATTTATACTCTTGATAGGGTTACATTTATACTCTGTGTTATTTTTTTATTATGAGTATATAAATAAACCTATCATATGATGTATAATACTCATATTATTCATGAGATATTGGTAATCGAAAAATTTTGCGGATATTCAGGTTATTTTTAGAGGGAAAAAGTAAACAACCGTGCACATTCCAGTAAGAGTAATTCTTATCGGATTCTTATAGAAAATGGTTCTTTTGCTTGGAAATCTAATTGGTAAGAAACTTATGTAGGATTGAATCAGATATATAACATAAAAAGGTATTAAAAAAAAAATACGGAAATACGCGGCAATTAACAATCAATTCTTTGTTTTATTTTTTTATGTTTAAAATTAAAATGTTTCTTTTAATTATATTTATTTTCTCTTAAAGTAAATTAAATAACCTTTTTAACCGTGTATAATACTTATATACCTCCCTTAATAAAAAGCGCCGAGAAAAAGGAATATGTCAGAAATATAAAATCGCGCTCAAAAATGGCGGGAAAATATTTCTAATTTTCACTTTATAATGCCCTTGCGTGGAATACATGTATATTATTTGGTGTTATTTGGTATCATTCGAAAGCTCATTTTATTACGCGTCTATTGGTATATAAGATAGCGCAATCCGTTAAGTTTTAATAAAACGAACATTAGTTACTTGTGCGCAGTCTACGGCAGGGACTTTTGTCCCTTGGAGCAAGCAACGGATTTGGAAAAAAGGGTGTTTTGTCCCTTGAAACAACGGAGCAGTTAAACTACTAGTACGATTAAATGAAATTTGGAAATGTACCTCGTCATACGATATTCTCTTAGTTAGGTATTAAACATTCAGACGTCTAGGTTATCCATATGGGCTAAATTGCACCTGGAACCCGACATACTAAGATCGGAGATAGTAACGGCCATTGGATTATTAAAAACTAACAAATCGCCAGGTCTGGATCAAATTACAGCTAAAATGTTGAAGACTCTGGGTGAAAAAGTTGTTAACACACTGCACAACATCTGCAACCACGTATAGTGGAACGGCAAGTGGCCCAAGGCCCATAAAAAAGGTTCGACCAAAAATGTGATAATTACATATCGCACACTCGCTTTAATTTGTCACGCAAGCAAAGTCCTGTTAGACATCATAAACAACCGGGTCCGGTATTATCTTGACTGGCAGAGCCCGCAAGAACAGGCCGGTTTTGTCAAGGGAAAAGGCACGCGTGTACAAATATTAAACGTCAGGCAAATTGTGGCAAATGCTATGAGTTCGACACACCTGTCATAATGTGCTTCGTCGAATATAGTAAGGCATTTGATTGTGTCAACTGGGACTGTCTATTTTTATTTATTTAGGTTTGCTAACAATTGTAACAGTAATACAAGCAAATATTATAAACATCTTACGATCTAGAGTAACAGTTACATCCAATTATAAGCAAACACCATTTACACTTACAATAACAAACATAAGTAAGTATTACTAATAACAAGTTAAAAAAGAACGGATTGCAGTTCAGTTTTTTTTACATAGCATACCTTTTCCTGATAGAAAAATTCGCCAAGCATACAGAAATACATTTATAAGAAAGTATTACATTTTATAGTTTTGCGATATTTAGTAAGAGAATCAGCAAATATATCAACATCGTGATTGCAGAGATTAAGTAGCTTGCACATGCGAGGGACAGGAGAGGTAGAGCCTGAAACAGTTTTTCTGGGTGGCGGATAAAAGAGACTGATGTATACTCTAGGATATTTGTATGGCACTCTAAAATTTATTCTATGAAGGAATTGTGTACAGTTAATTTTGTTGCGGACAAGTTTATATAAGAAAACCAGGTCTAAATATTTTCTTCTCTTTTCAAGTGTTTCCATTCTGTATTTTTTAAGTTTATCCTGATAAAAAACCATTCTTGGGAAACGCGAGGGCGACAAGTGCCACAGATTTCTTTTTTTATTTCTTTCTCGCCTTAAAATATGAACGGCATAATGCGGTCGCCAAACTACACTACAGTATTCTAAATGACTTCTCACAAAACTATTGTATACTAAACATGTTGTATGAGGCTTGCGAAAATCCTTTCCATTTCTTACAATAAAGCCAAGCGATCTAGATGCTTTCCTAATGATCATTTCCAAATGAGGTACAAAGGTTAACTTTTTGTCTAACAAAACGCCTAAATCTCTAACACAATCACATTAATTTAATAATACGCCGTTGATCGAGTATTTTGATGTTATTTGGTCAATAAAAAACTTCATAAACTGACATTTATTTGGATTCAATTGCATACCATTGTTATGACACCATATACCAGGGCAGTCCCAGAAGTATCCGACCTGACACTCTTAAAGAGGTTTTATCTCAAATAAATACTCTTTTTAAAAATAATATACTTCATAAAGTTTAAATTTGAAATTGGAACACGTAGCGTCGTTTGTCTTTTGTTTAGTAGCCATCAATAGTTGACGCTGTGAACAAATTTTCAGACATGGAGAAAATTGGCCATCGTTATGTGATACAATACTTTCATTTGAAAGGTTTTAGTCGAACTGATATTAAAGCGGAGCTAGATTCTACTTTGGGGGAGTCTGCTCCATCGTTTACAACAGTAAAATATTGGGTGGCAGAGTTTAAACGAGGTCGCTTGAGCTGCGAAGATGAACATCGATGTGGTCGACCAAATGAAGTGACAATACCAGAAACCATAGAAAAAATCCATAAAATGGTATTAGATGACCGGCGATTGAAAGTACGCGAGTTAGCAGACATGGCAGGGATTTCAAAAAGTGCTGTACATCGCATATTAACCGAAAATTTGGATATGAAAAAGATGTGCGCAAGGTGGGTGCCGCGATTGCTCACAGAGGACCAAAAACGACGTCGCGAAGATATTTCGACCGAGTGTTTGGCAAAATTTCACAATAATAAAGCGGAGTTTTTGCGGCGTTTTATTACTATGGATGAAACGTGGGTGCATTATTTCACACCAGAAACTAAAGAACAGTCGAAGCAATGGACTCGTAGAGGAGAACCAGCTCCAAAGAAGGCGAAAACCGTTTCATCAGCGGGAAAGGTCATGGCCTCCATTTTTGCTAACCTGTTGCATCAATTACGCACTTGGCGAAAAAAAAAATTTTGTTTCACCAAGACAATGCACCAGTACACACGTGTGCCAAGGCCATGACCAAAATCCGCGAGTTAAAGTTCGAACTACTTCCTCGTGCACCCTATTCGCCCGACTTGGCCCCTTCGGATTATTTTTTGTTTCCAAATTTAAAAAAATGGCTTGCTGGTAAAAGATTTGCCAGCAATGATGAAGTGGCAGCGGTTGATGAGTATTTTCACGAGCTCGACAAATCTCATTACAAACAAGGTGTTGAAGCTATCGAACATCGCTGGGCCAAGTGCATAGAACTAAAAGGAGATTATGTAGAAAAATAATAAAAAAAAAAATTTGATTTTCTTTTGTTTTCCTTGTCAGGTCGGGTACTTTTGGGACTACCCTCTAGACAACGAATCCAGATCTTTTTGAAGAAGTAGGGCCTCATTTAGTGACTCTACAGGTTTAAAGATTTAAAGGTCATATGCGAATAGCAGGGCAGGGGTGAAAGCAGTCCAGCAGGTCATTGATAAACATATTAAATAATAATGGCCCTAAGTGTGATCCTTGAGGCACTCCTGAAGTTATGGAGCGTGTGGATGATTTGAAGCCATTCAATACAACCTTGGAGTCACGATAAGTATGATTTTATCCACTTGTACATTGGTCCACCAAATCCGTACATACATAATTTTGCTATGGAGGGTCTTATCAGAACTGGGTGTACCTAGTCACTTGATTGCACTTCTGTAATCTTTATATCACAAGAACCAAAGTGTGGTGAGGATTGACAGTACAAAATCTAAACCATTCAGTTTTGAAAAAGGAGTTTGATATGGCTGCGTCCTTTCACCCATCCTATTCAATATAAACGGTGAATATATAGTGAGGCGTACTTGCGATAGCTGGGAGAGAGGCATCACCGTTGGTGGACGCAAAATCTGTAATTTGCGTTATGCAGACGACACCGCCTTGCTAACGTCAGATGACGCCGAGATGATCACCTTACTGGATAGGATGGAGCGCATCAGCAGTGAACTAGGTCTCTCTATAAACTGGTCCAAAACGAAGATCATGGTCATAGATCGCACAGGCAAGCTTGAGCCCACTGGGTCACTCAATTTAGAGACGGTTAACAGCTTTATATACCTGGGTTCAAGCATTAGTAATAATGGTTCTTGTGAATCTGAGGTGCGAAGAAGGATCGGGATGGCATAAGGAGCCATGGCACTGCTGTCAAAGATATGTCAAGAATATCTCTCTGGAAACCAAGATCAATCTTGTATGCACTCTGGTGTTCTCCATATTCTTGTATGGCGCAGAGACATGGACCTTGAAGAAAGATGACCGTGATCGCACTGATGCTTTCGAGATGTGGTGCTGGAGGAAGATGCTGGACATCCCCTATACAGCACATCGCACCAACGTATCGATCATACAGGAGCTCAAGATCCAGACGAGGCTTTCCACCATCTGCCTGCGCAGATTTCTAAAGTACTTCAGGCACATTGCGAGGTAAGACAGTGATAACTTGGAAAAGTTAATAATCACTGGCAAAGTGGAAGTAAAAAGACCGAGAGGCAGAAGCCCGATACGTTGGATCGACCAGATCCGCACGACTCTTAACACCACGGTATCGTGTACCGTGGTGTAGTACGTGGATAAAGTATTAATTACTCCACCAAGATAACTTTGCGGTTTAGAATTCGGAATTCAGTTTATGTCCCTACTATATTCAAATATTTTTGGCTATCTAGAAGTACTCGTAGGGTAGGATCAAGGTAGGGATCGGGCAGGCACCGGGAAGGGACCGGCGAGGAGCACGGGAGGTGCATAAGTCGGAGCCCGGGGGGTGGGGTTTCACGGGTGGAGGGCATAGGTTTGGGTTCACTGATGAGGGCACGGGGGGTTCACAGGTGGAGTACATAAGTGGGGATGCAGGTGCGATTCATGGGTGGGAGTACGGGTGGGGGTTCACGGGTGTAGGCATGGGTAGGGGTTCAGGGATGAGGGCAAGGGTAGGGGTTCACTGATGAGGCCAAGGGTGGGGGTACACGGGTGAGGCCATGGGTGGTGGTTCACTGGTGAGATCACGGGTGGGGGTTTACGGGTGAGGGCACGGGTGGAGGTTCACGGGTGTGGGCACTGTTGGGGGCACGGATGGGGTACGGATGGAGGTTCACGGATGGGGGTTCACGGATGGGGGTCACGGTGGGGTGCAGGGTAGAATAACACCCCATGAGGAGAGATGTTTGATAAAGACCATCACTAGCAAAAAGAAGTGAGATTTCAACAAAAACATTACATGTAAAAAGAACAACAACTTGAGCAACAGTTCTTCAGTATATAGTTGTGAGATCAAAAATGGCAACTAATGGTAGGTACCATTCGAAACGGACATGACGGCTGGAACACGAGAGTGTACGGTATCGATAAATATATCAGTTTAATAGGAAGCAGCATTCTCAACACAATATATGGACTATATACAGAAAAAATATTCGGTATCAATATAACCTCTAATGTAGTAGGAAGTCATTTAATTAATGGAATGCTTATATTAAATACAGGAAAATATACGGATCCGATATAAACATAAATTTAGATGGATGTAGGATAATCTGTAATACACATAGAACATATTCAGAAATATACAGTGCGTCACATTATTTCCATCATGAACGGACGCCAGAAACCAGCGAGAATTATTTGAAATTGAATATCTTCATTTCGTGTTTAATCAAAATTTCTTGTTGATAATTGAATTCACATGACTAAAGTGTACCTATATTCGCACAAATAACAATTGAAATCTCATTGACAGTGGTGGACGCCACAAGGTTCGACTTTGAAATGACGCAAGAAGTCTTCCGCGATTTAAATATATATATATATATATATATATATATATATATATATATATATATATATATATATATATATATATATATATATTTAGATTCTTCATAAAGTTTCCTATAGATTGGTATATAAATATTCTTACGTTATTAGACATTATAATCTTAAAACTGCTGAAAATAAACAGGGCAATAAAAAATGCGATCAATTTGTGTAACATTTACATATATTTTCAAAATTAAAACAATTAGAATGAAGTTTTTATTTAATCTCACAGCTACATATTATATTTACACTATATAATTATCATTTCACATGTTTTAATACATATTTTTTACACCACGGCTATTAAAAATCACGGCGTGAATTATCACACGCTCGTGTACTCACAAAAAAACATAGAAATTTCAAGTGGTTTTAAAGAATGTCGGGCTATTAAAACGATTTGGTTTATGTGTTATAGTGTAGCTCGGTTCAAGGGCACTTTATAAAATACACATCAGATGTATAACTTCGTTTATTAAAGCGTATGATACAAATAAAGCAACCCATATGAGATCGACACTCAAATTACTACCTTCACAATCATGCCTTTATGAAGAGGTAAGTATGCAAATTTACCAATATCTCTAATTTTACAAATAGTACATAATATTCTGTATAACATAAATAAAAACAGTAAATACTTTCCTAACTAAAACAATTAGAAAAACGCTTACAAACATCTGTAATTTCGCACATTTATTCGCCATTATATCTTATCTCGAACACGTCTGCGCATGCGCGACAGCCAGATGGCGCGCATGCTCGCGGCCGATTGCGGAACGGCTATAATAGTATGGATAAGGCTTTTTTATAGTCAGATTATTTTTGTGTGAAATTAATATTTATCTGTTAACTTTCAACTTTGTTATTAATATCGCCATTGATGTATTCATTTTGGATTTTATACATAAATATAAAATATTTTATATAAAAATATTTATACTTATATTTTTTAAATATTTTTATGTAATAAAAAATATAATAAATTTTTTACTGAATATACATGTGGGATGTCTATCGATAGGTCTTTTAAAATAACATTCATGTTACAAAAACAATTTTGGCGCAAGTTCAATCGTTTGAAAGATAAACGCTTCCAAAGTGATAACATGAGTGCCACTCAAAACTTTTAAAGTAATAGAGTGAAAAATCTAAAAATCATATATCCTATAGATCGTAATGAAAACTTCTAAGGAAAATTAGTTTGAACGATATGTAGTCAGCAGTTTTTAAGACATATGACATGTTCATAAACCGCAAATATAACTTTGTTGTCTATACGAATACTATGGAATACGAAGTTATTTGTGCTGGCGGAAAAGTGATAGTGGTACTTTGTAAGGTGAAGATAATGGGTATGTTAAGTGGATACCTCTAGTACAGAACTCTAAATGGGCGAGTCCGACTCACACCTGATTTTATGTTTCATTCTTCGCTCAAATGCGCACGTTTTTATCTTAATGTTTTGAATCCCCAAATAAATGTCTTTTACGTTATCAGAATGCATGATGACTCCGAAAATTATACTCATATTAATGTTATTAAAAATGTCCCGTCCGCCATCTTGGATTTCCAAATAGATGTCATTTTCGTGACCAGAATACATAAAAACCCCGAAAATGATATCAATATCAATTTTACAAAAAAAGTCCCGTCCGCCATCTTAGATTCCCAAATAGATGTCATTTTCGTGACCAGACTCCATAAAAACCCCGAAAACGATACCCATATTAATTTTATTAAAAATGTCCCGTCCGCCATCTTGGATTCCCAAATAGATGTCATTTTTGTGACCAGAATCCATAAATACCCCGAAAATGATACCCATATTAATTTTATTAAACATGTCCCGTCCGCCATCTTGGATTCACAAATAAATGTAATTTTCTATAAGAGAGAGAGAGAGAGAGATAGATAGAGAAACATGCGCACGCCACACGGCTTACAACAGCTTACTATAGCAAAAAGTTGTCGTTACAACTTTTTGTTTTAATTTTTTCCGTCTTTTCTCCTTTCGCAACGCGAGATAAGGAACTTCGTTCCAAAAAAAAAAACTCTAAATATTACGTCCACAATCCATAAAATAACATCATCAAATCATGAATTCAAATTAAACAAAAAACTTATGATCCACAAAATTATATAAAAATTTGATAATATTATCGAAGCCATATCCATACTATTCCCTGAATAGTTAGCTAGCAGCAATCGGCCCGATGACGTCACACGGAATGCCACGAAGTCGCCCGAACAAACGCCGATGTGAATGGCTCGGATTTCATTTTGGGACGGCGATACTAACATTGCGTATTTACTAGAATTATTGAATTTATGCACCAATTCTGCGTATTTGACTATTGTACAAGCATAAATTATGATATATTCTCACTAAACAAACAAATAAATAGATAGATTGCTTTTACGTTTTGCCTAAAATCATGCACGAATGTTTTGATTTTGGCAGTCGCGAGCATTCAATTTTACTAATGATGATATTTTGAATGAAAACTTACATAAAACACAAGTAGAAGGTATTAAATATTAGGTTACTTACCCAAACATCCTTTCTGTTTAAAAATCATATTCACGATAAATCACTTAACAAATTCACTTTATGTAAGTGGCGAAATTTTCGTATGGTCGCGGCAACTCGGCTAACTCGCACTGAGCATAGATTAAAAAAATCCTTCCCAGCGCGCCAATATTATTGGCTTGAATGCTAGCCTGCTCTTTCATAAGCACATTGATATAGGTGCAAGCAAGATAGATATCTAATATATAAAATTCTCGTGTCACAGTTTTCGTTCCCATACTCCTCCGAAACGGCTTGACCGATTTTGATGAAATTTTTTGTGCTTATCCGGTATCTATGAGAATTGGCCAACATCCTATTTTTCAAAAAAAAAAAAATTGCAAAACAACGTTTGCCGGGTCAGCTAGTAATAATATAGTTTTAAAATGCTTTGTAACTTGAGCTATGACGATCGACCGGGCCTCTCGCCAGACATGCACTTTTTTTATGCGGCCGATTTCCGGCCTCTCACCAGTCGCGAGGTTAATGATCTCATACAATATGTAACTAACATAATTGGTGACTCTACTCAGTTGGTCATGTTTGCTGATGACACAAATGCAGTAGTATCCGCCGATGACATAAACACTCTGGTTAAGGTTAATGAGACATTAGACACCTTTTACAAATGGTTTACTGTAAACAGCCTTAAAGTTAATATTAGCAAAACAAACGCAATACTGTTTCGTTCAACTGCCAGAAATAATGAAAGGTTGTATATTAAAATTAACGGTGAACTCGTCACCCAAGCCTCGGTAGTTAAGTTTCTAGGAGTATACATAGACGACAGACTAAATTGGAAGTCAGAATTAACACATTTAGAAAATTCAATTAGTTCAGCCTGTTATGTACTCAAAAGTCTCAGAAATGAAATTAGTATAGAACATTTAAAAAAGGTATACTTCGCGTTAATCGAGTCCAGATTAAGATATAGCATACTTTTTTGGGGAGGAAGTTATGAGTACAATATTCATAAGGCGTTTGTTGCCCAAAAAAGAGCAATCAGAACGATACTAAGGACTCAGCAACTAGAGTCATGCAGACCACATTTTAAAGAGCTTGGAATATTGACAGTCCCATGTTTATACATGCTAGTATTATTCACTCATTTAAAAAAATATGTTCATGAACATGAAAGTCGAGAAGAAAAACAAATAAGAGAGAGTACAAGAAGGAAAGATCTGCAAACTAATTATATACCTAGTCTTGACATTGTGAAACATAGCGCCTTTTATAAATCGGTTAAGCTTTTTAATAAATTGCCTGTTGATATAAAATCATTATTGTACAAAAAGGAATTTCAAACTGATCTCAAGCGGCACCTGTTAAAAGAATGCTATTATTCCTTAAATGACATGTAAACATTATGATTTATTTTTAACTTGACATTACATATACACAAATTCTGACATTCTTCTTTATATTTTCTTTTGAGATGGCTATTCATTTATTTTTAATTTGATAAATTTGTAATTTTAATCTCAATTGAATTTGTTATTTAATGTCATGTTGATTTTATTTAATTAATTATATATTGTGTTTAATTAGTAATATAATTATTGTTGTATGTTCACACACGACGTAAAAGTTGTTTTTGAATAAATAAATGAAATGAAATGAAACGGCGTCCCTAAAGGACTTCCTTAGAGAAATAATAGGGGGCCACTTCCACTTCAACACACTTGTGTTGAAGTGGAAGTGGCCCCCTATTATTTCTTATCTATATCAATGATCTGCCAAAAGCCATTATTAAATGTTATGATGTAACAACATATAACCAAGAAATAAATAACACGCTTACTGATATAATATCATGGCTGGAACATAATAACCTGAAAATTAATTTAAGTAAAACATAAATCATGCAATTTCACCAAAGAGCGCAAGTCAACTGTGATTATGAGAATTAACAATTTTGTGATTATGATCAACGATAAAATACTAGGATTTTAGATAGGTAATAGGAAAGGTAAAGTATTTTTTTAATAAGTTTATTTTATAACTATAATATTTACCTACTTAGAAATGAATCAGTAAGTTATGAAGATATTATAATTTTATGTTTAATAAATATTGATTTTTCAAAAATGTTTCATTTTTAAAACGTTTTACCACAAAATAACAAAGAAAGGCTTAAATCACTTAAAAAAATGGCAAATATTTGAAATAAGATTCTTTTCTGAAAAGTCTCGAATACCCGGGATTGCCCGGGAAGTTGACTGTAGGCTGTCTCGTGTCCCGGGACTTTGAAACTGTCGGGAATTCCCAAACCCTATTACCTTCCATACTGTATCGTTTAAACCGATTTTTGCTCAGTGTTTATGTATCTTTATCGAGACGAATTTATTGTATTCTAGACTTATATTGTTCTGGCATCATCATTATCATGTCAGCCTAGAGACGTCCACTGCTGGTCAAAGGCCTCCCCCAAGGTTCTCCATGCAGACCGATTTTGAGCCGCACGCATCCAACCGCTTCCCGCAGTCCTGACCAGATCGTCGGTCCACCTGGTTCTGGCATAGTCTAAGCTATTTTTTGTGCAGACGTGCTTAGTGTAAGCTCTAGGCTCTCTTAGATGTGGACATATATCTTGTATAGAATTTAATAACAATACTCTAAAAAAAGAAAGATTATTTATTCTGCTCTAAAGATATTAAAATTGTTGATACGATAAAACACGGGTCTAGTTCATAATATCGACAGTCACTACATCGATGGTAGCTGTATCGAAAACGTTCCATCGACGGGTCAATGTATCGACAGTACCCGAAATCGATGGTACGCTACATCGATAGTACCCCAAATCGATGGTACGATACATCGACAGTACCCCAAATCGATGGTACGCTACATCGACAGTACACTGAAACGACGGTATGCTACATCGACAGCAAACCAAATCGATAGTACGCTGCATCGACTACCCGACCCGAGCCAGATAATAAAAAACACAGGGTTTTTTAAAGATTTTAATCACAATTTGTTAAATCTGTTAATTGCTTAATTTTGATTGAACCCGCATTAAATGGTTGAAAAGACATAAATTCGTATTCAGTACCTAACATTGATTGATAGTACCTATAATTTAAAAAAGAAAATTTTCAAAATTAATAATAGATATAGACCCGGGTCTAGTTCATAATATCGACAGTCACTACATCGATGGTCGCTGTATCGATTTGATGCTGCGTACTATCGATTTGATTTACTGTCGATGTAGCATACCATCGTTTTAGTGTACTGTCGATGTAGCATACCATCGATTTGGGGGTACTGTCGATGTAGCGTACTGTTACAAACGCCTTTTGAACCCTAAAACGCTTACATAGTTGCCCAACCTATACTGCTCATCACAATTCCCTACCAATGCCTAAATCTCCGTGTCAGCACTTTTGCCTTCCTTATTCATTCAGTCCCTTTCAACCTCAGTCTGCATCCACCATCTAACGCGAACAGTTCTACTATATCCTTAGTGTGCCAGTCTCAGTACTTTCTAAATCTTTGTACCAGTGCTAAGTTCTATTCCTAAATCTAGTAAATACTATATCTAATATTACGTGTGTGTACCGTGTTCCAATAAATAATTTCAGCTAGTTCAAATATCTTTGTATAAAAAGACACTTTCCCGGTCCCGCGTAACATTTGGTGGCAGCGTAAAGGGATTCCTCAGAAACCCCCGGTCCGTCTCCGTATCTTGCTCCGGTAATACTCCGCCGTCTCGCATTCGTCTCTGCATCGCATTCGCCGTAGTTCGAGAATCGCGCTATCTCTCGAACCATCCATCCGCCGCATACTGCGCGGTGAACAACACCCGAGTTCCCGAGTTCCCGAGTTCCAGTCCCCGAGTGGCCCGCAGACCGGCCGCCGTGCTCCAGGTTCCTAGGAAGGGACATACCAACTCTACACGAGGTGACCATGTTCATTCTCCTCATCATCGTCGCCAGCGTCCTGTAAGTGCAAACATTTTTATCCAGTGCAGTGCTATATTATTCCATTTCAAAATCGAAAGTGCCCAAATTCATAAAGTGAACAAAGTCCACACAGTGTGTTACAATCCCATATTCTCAGTACTACATCGTTATCAGTTCCGGTCGCCCGACCGTCGCCGCATCGAGCTACAACAAACTCCATTGTTACTTACATTGTAACACTATACCAAATCTTATTCAAGCTTTGTTAGTACAAAGCTTGAATAAGATTTGGTATAGTGTTATGTATAGCTTAGATAGTTCTAAGTAACCCTTTGTTCTAATTCTTACTATAAGTTCTATATCTTTCCATTGCCTTTGTGTATTTCTGTGTTTCTTCGTACTATTTTTAGCTGTGAATAATGACGACAAGGAAGGAAGAAACCGTTCTCCTTGACCGTATCGACATTAATACACTATTCAAATTCATTAAGCCCTACGATGGGTCTCGCGATAAACTAATTTCCTTTATAAATAACTGCGAAAACGCATATCGATTAGCTTCAACAACTCAAAAACCCATCCTTTTAAATTTCATACTTTGCTGGCTTGAGGGCAAAGCTGAATCCGCTGCTTCAATAAAAGACTTCGACAGTTGGGAGTCACTTAGCTCTTTCTTACAATCGCAATTCGGCGAGTGTAAACATTACGCTCACTTACTCAGTGAATTACAAGAAACTCACCAATCGCCGGGTAAGTCGGTCAGCCAATACTCAATCAAAATTGAAACGTGTCTCGCTCAAATTCTTACAGAAATCACTCTTTCAAATAAGAAAAAAGCAGAGCTGTCAGGGAAGACTTCCGCTATGGAAGATCTAGCCTTACACTCTTTCCTAATGAGTCTTATACCAAAAATCGGCAATCTAGTTCGCATGAAAAGTCCTTCTACGCTCAACGAAGCTATTAACTATGCTATATCCGAAGAAAAAATACAAATGCTATTATCAAAACATAATCCTTGTCAAAATCGATACTCACAAAAACCTTCCAACTCCCAAGATCGTCCTAAACCAATGGTCCACAACGTTGGTCAGTCGTCCAACTCTACACCACCTACTTGTCGGTATTGCCAGAACGTAGGGCATACCATAGATGTCTGTCGGAAGCGCGAATATAACAACAATAGGGCTAGGAATAACAACACCTAGCCCCAACGCTCTAACACTAACACGACTCGTCCTCCCCAACGTCCAAACTTCCAAAATCGGGTCCACTATACCCAAGACGACTCTACCTACGAGGAAAACCATCCTTTAAACGAATAAAGGGCTCACGACGGTGTCTCGTGAGACCCCAAAACCATTCAAAATCGTCTCAATCCTTTCATAATGACACCCTTTGTATATCCACTGTATCAAGAGCTACACCACAGGGTAACCAGCCCCAAAAGAGAAGCTCAATCATTTCTAAATCCACTGTATCAAGAGCTACACCGCAGGGTAACCAGCCCCAAAAGGGAAGCTCAGTCACTGTATCTACTAAATCCTCTGTATCCAGAGCTACACCGCAGGGTAACCAGCCCCAAAAGGGTAGCTCAGTCACTGTATCTACTAAATCCTCTGTATCCAGAGCTACACCGCAGGGTAACCAGCCCCAAAAGGGAAGCTCAGTCACTGTATCTACTAAATCCTCTGTATCCAGAGCTACACCGCAGGGTAACCAGCCCCATAAGGAAAGCTCTATCTCTGTATCCTCTGTATCCGCTGTTCCTACTAAATCCTACGCATCCGCCGTATCAGGAGTTCGACCGCGAAACTCTACCACTGCATCCTCTGTATCCACTGCATCCCGAGATAGTCTTACTAGATCCTCTAAACCTTCTATATCCACTGTATCCTCTGCATCTCATAAAATACTTACCAAATCCTCTGCATCCGCTGTGCCCCGTACATCCACTGCATCCTCTGTATCCACTGCATCCTCTACGTTTCGTTATATACATACCAGATCCACTGTTCCCACTGCATCCGCTGTATCCTCAAAACCTTACCATTCACTTACCAAGTCCATTGAATCTTGCTTTATACCTGCTAAACCTCCAATTACCAATAGACCTACCAAATCCGTTGCGACTACCAACTCCTCTAAATTCACTGCATCTACTACATCCTCTGTACCTCCTAATTCAGCCAATTCCATTCCAACCCTTACTATATACGAAATCAGCTCTAATAAACGATACCTACCTCACGTCAATATCCGAACCCAAGTCAATAACCGTGACCTCTCGTTCTTAGTTGACACCGGCTCCTGTGTCAGTCTAGTAAAACGATCTTCAATGAACGTGATGCCAGCTCTGAAAAATGAAACCATTCAATTAAAAAGTATTAATACCAGCGACAAAACCGTGTCTACTATAGGCCACTTCCAATTAAAATTATTCACAGATGCTCATTCCGATCTTACTTATAAATTCCATGTAATTGAAGAAATAGACTTGAATTACGATGGCATCATCGGCACCGATCTTCTCAATGACTTAGATGGCATTATTGATTACAATTCCGGTACATTACAAATCAGACATTTCGTGGTTAGACTAAAATATTACGAGCTAACCTACAAAATTTTGTCTCGCACCGAAACAATAATTGAATGTGCAGTTACTAATCCCGAATATCGTGTAGGACTCATCCTAGATCAACATATCTCCAACTCTCTCCTAATTGCTAATTCCCTTGTCACTGTAAAAGACAACAACAGAGTAAACGTATCTGTATTAAATACATCTGAAGACACAGTCGAAATCAATTCCGATATTAAAATAAATCTCCAACCCTTCAATACTAATTCCTCCTTTATCTATAACTCCGAACCTTATAATACTAAATCTTCTACATCCCGCAGAAATCAAGTCCTAAACATGCTTAGGACAGAACATTTAAACGACGAAGAAAAATTTCGACTCCTCGACATATGTTCCCAATATTCAGACATATTCCAATTACCTAACGACAAACTTACTACCACCGACTTACTAGAGCATGAGATAAATACAAATCCCTCTGAGCCTATCAACGTCAAATCCTACAGATTCCCAGAAATCCACAAAAAGGAAGTTAAAACCCAGATCTCCAAAATGCTATCTTAAGACATTATCCAACCTTCTACTTCTCCATGGTCATTCCCTATATGGGTAGTCCCAAAGAAAATTGACTCTTCCGGCCAAAAGAAATGGCGCATCGTTATAGACTACAGAAAGATTTTTATTTAGATTCATGTCCAAGCAAAGCAGAAATGTTGGTTAGGGGCAATGTGAATGAGTGTGATGTGCTTTTTAATTTTAAATATATTGACACCAATGACATACTGAAGGTATTCAAGACTCTCAATAATAAAAAATCTGTTGACTTATGGGGCATTTCTGTTAAACTTGTGCGACAAATTTTTTCTAGCTTAGCTCCATATTTAGCTGCTATATTCAACAGATGCATAGATACAGGAGTATTTCCTGATCTAATGAAACACACTAAAGTAATACAATTATTCAAAAAGGGATCAAAGAGCGACCATAGTACTTTTCGGCCAATTTCTATCTTGCCTGCTATTAGTAAAATTTTTGAAAAGTTTATTTTGCATCAACTAGAGAGCCACTTTCACACAAATAATTTATTTCACAGTGAACAGTATGGCTTTACTAAGGGTCGCGCCACCGTTGATGCCGGTGTAACTTTGTTAAAGCATATTTTTAATGCTTGGGAAAACTCGAAGGATGCCATTGGTGTTTTTTGTGACCTATCAAAGGCCTTTGACTGTGTGGAACATAATACACTTTTACTTAAATTGAAACTTTATGGTATTAGAGATACCGCACTCAATCTTGTTGCCAGCTACCTTAGTGATCGAATTCAGTATGTAGATGTTAATGGGAGTAGGTCTCTAGGTTTGCCAGTAGGAATGGGCGTTCCACAGAGCTCTGTTCTCGGCCCATTTCTTTTTTCAATATATATTAATGATTTGCCGTTCTTTGTACAAAATTTATATGATATTGTTTTGTTTGCCGACGATACGTCACTAATTTTTAAAGTTGATCGTAATTTAAGTAACTTTGATACCGTCAATAACACGCTTGCATAAGTATTATATTGGTTTTCGACCAATAATTTGGTACTCAACTCAAGCAAAACCAAATGTGTTAAATTCTCTTTGCCTAATGTCAAAAGTGTTCCTACTAATATACTTTTACATAAGGAAACAATTCAACTAGTCGAATCAACCGTATTCTTAGGTGTAACTTTAGATTGTAAGCTTCAGTGGGGCGCCCAAATAGCCTGTCTCGCAGTAAAACTTAGTTCTGCAGCGTTTGCAGTTAGAAAAGTTAGGGAATTCACAGATATAGATACTGCTAGACTAGTTTACTTTAGTTATTTTCACAGCGTAATGTCTTACGGAATAATTTTATGGGGTACAGCTGCTGATATACAGACTATTTTTATCATTCAAAAGAGGGCCATACGTGCAATTTATAAATTAGGTGCTAGAGATTCTTTACGTGATAAATTTAATGAAGTAGATATATTCACAGTTGCATCGCAATATATATATATATATATATATATATATATATATATATGCTAACTTAATGTACATTTAGAAAAACTTAATTCTATACCGCAAAACTAGTGATTTGCACAAAGTGAACACAAGGAATAAGCATAAACTGGTGGGAACTAACTACCGTCTACATAAAGTTCAGAACTCATTTGCGGGGATTGGTATACGATTTTTCAACAAATTGCCTCTTGAAAAAATGAATTTACCCATGCACAAATACAAACAAAATAAAGGAATTTTTAAATGATAAGACACTCTGGGGATAGGCTTAGGCTTGTTTAACTCACGATTATTTTATTTACATGTTAAGTGGAGGTGCCTCGTGAACACATGATATTTGCAGGATTTGGATATTTTTATGATTTGTTGAATGTAGTTTAACATTATTTATCCCTGATCATATCATTGCTCACTTGTCACCTTCACAAAATTCTTTCTATATTTGCATTCCTTCACGCGTTCCACTAACTTATGTTAATAATAACGATCTGGAAGATGGAGGTAATTGGCGGTCATGGTCAGTATACCAATAGATTGTTTCTTACTGCTGGTTCGTATACCGTTGTCGTCATGCTCACTAAAATGTAATTTCTTGTGGTGGCGTCGTGTGTCGGGTCATCCCTGTCCCTCTAATATGGCGAGAGGGATGATGGCTGGCACATGCGTCATACTCGTGATCGGGTGCTACTTGCGATGACTGGTCGATGACGGTCTTGCGGGCTGGTATTAGATTTTAATATTTAACTGCATCATTTCCATCATGGTTCTGATCACTTTCGCGGATTGCCTACATTATAAGGTATATATAATGTAAGTGGATACTCCTGTTTCACCATGTCTATTATGAGGAGGCTAACCAAAACTATTATGCTTGAGTATTATTATGTACAGTAAATATATACAAGTGATATAGAAGGTGTAACAGTTGCAGCACCTTACACAATGTAAATTGTGTATTATGCAAAACCTGGCGATGAAAAAGAGTGACCGTGAGTTTTATTGCCCGTTCTTTCTCATGATTCTACCTATTGCTTTGCGAACGTGGCAGTAAATGTAAATGTAGAAGCATACAGTAATAATGTTTTAAATTTGAGTATAAGTCATTATTTTATAAATTTATTATTTTGACGTTCATAAGCGTCACATTGTGACCCAAATGAATAAAGGATTGTGAATTTGAATTTGTAATTTGTAAAGTTTAACGATATTACCATCGGGGAAAGTTACCCAATTCCACAAATTCACGAAATGGCATAAATACCTCTGTTATTCTCCTACGTTTCTACCTGCTTGCAAGGGTCGTGGTCGCAGAGGGGCAGATGTCCATAGAACAATTAAAGGGGGTTAGAACGGAAACAGTTACTGATTTGTATTAGAACGCGTGTGGCCGATTGTCTCCCACTCTCTATCTCCATTACAAGCAATACACTAATACGTACGCGCATTACGCACACAAATCAACTGCACTTACTCAGATCGCGAGTTTGCCATTGGTTTTCACACTAGCGCAAACACTTCGCTTGACATGGAACTATCGCGCTTGACGATCACTCACACTCTCATTAAAGTCACGGTGTCCAAAAGGTCAATTATTTATATCGATAAAATACTGTTGTTTTGTTACTTTAAGTTTTGCAATTGTTTGTTTTTATTTCGGGATGGTGGTATAGGGTACAAGTAGTGTGGCCTTTCTTAATATACATAAATAATAATATAAAATTAAAGCGGAAGATACAATATGGCCTTTATCATATCCGAATACCAAGAGTTAAAAATCATGTCCACCTAGGATGTCAGTGTCCGTGATAAACTATTCATGTGTACAACCACATAAGCTAAAGTTTGTAAAGAAATAAATGACACAAGTATATAATACAATAATATTTTAATGTTGAACAATAATTTAAATTAAATTTCAACCCAGATTCTATTATTGTCCCTGAAATGAGACGTATTTAAAGAAGCATACGCTTGCTATCTTTTAAATTCGAATTTTTCAAAATGCAATCTTACATTGATATATTTTTCTATGATAGCTTTAAAGATAGGTCTGTAACGTGGCTCGCACTAGGATAAAATCCAACCTGGTGATAACTAATGTTGCTAAATAATTCAGTTCCGACAAAGCTGCGCAAGATCTTTGTTGTCAACATATATTATGTTTATTAATTTGCCGAAGATTGTCGGTGTAAATCTTTATAACTGCTTCGGACATTTTACAGATTAGTATCAGTTCTTTTGAAGGATACAGGAGACCCCCTTTATCTTTTGCTACGATAAATTTATGGTCCGAATTTATTTCATTTGACAGCAGTGCTCCAACGCATATGTCACAATCAATTTTCTTAATTAAAATATGTGATATGTAACCCGCGATACTAAGTTAATAACCCACAATAAACATTAATCGGTAGTAATAAACAAAGTTATTTTAATCTTAATATTACTGATAACAATCATTTGAATACATTCACACGAAGGAACTCACAATCGACATTGTTCACAACTTGGTAGGTACAACATTATCCCACCACCATAGATTTAGCAGAATTCAAGCTTTGACGTTCGCAGTGAACGAAATATATTGCGCAATCGCCTACATAGTACTAGATGGTACCCACGTATTGCCAGCAATGTATATTTTTTTTATTTGCTTGCGATAGTATCGTTTTTGTCTACAAATTACATAATACTATTGTAATAATTACAAATATTATTTTTATTTTAAAGTTTTTGTACTTACCGGTGAAAAGAAATCCCTTCTCGAGCCACAGTACATAACTGGCTTCTTTTTCGACACGTTATTATAGCGCAAGACGGCATAATTCTTTTATTTTCGCGGAGCTTCGTACGCTGTCGCAATATGAGCACGATTGTTGACAGCGTCAATCAAATTTTTTGACATATGAGCGTTTGCTCACAAGTACGGCGAGCCTGCCACGCCCACAAGGCTGTTCTAACCTCTCTTAAATGTTCTGTGCAGATGTCAGCTCAGCGCCGTCGTTGTGAAGCGCGGGTTTCGGTAGCTACCCTCACTTGTTTTATATTTTTGATATTTTTAGTTCTATCCGCACTGTCGGTACTTCGATAAACTACACTTATGACGTCTACACACTCATCAGTTGCGTTACTGCGGCGTTGTTTGCATTTGTTGATAACTGGGTTCTAAGTGGTCGATAGTCTGTATCCATCCTCCCGGTTGAAATTTCTGTGTTTCTTGATTTCAACCGCTTCACGTACTATCCTGGAGTAATAGTGACGATCGGTGGATAAGACTTGTAGTTGATGTAATTCTATCCAGTGTTTTGGTCCAGCTTCCAGCGAATGCTCAGCTATGGCAGATTTATTAATTTGTCGATTTTTTACAGCTGTGATATGTTCCTTGACCCTTTCAGCGATCCTTCGTTTGGTCTGTCCGATATAGGCACTACCACAACTGCAATTGACCTTGTAGACGCCTGGTGTTTGTAGAGGTATTATGTCCTTTGGGGTGCGCAGAGACTAAAATTTTAAGAATCACATTTAGTCAGTTAAACTTAAAATAATCTACAACTTTTCAGTAAAATTAAAACTTTCGCGATTAGTATACACTGGCTATTTAGGGGGTCTTTCTGCGCTGAGCTCACACCACTCCCGCCACAACCACGACTGAAGGAATTCGGTCGAAACGTTGGCAAATACCGAGGCACGTATGCTTTAAATAAATGTTTTATCGCGAGTAAGAGCCGCTAAATAACCTTGTATAAATTATAAGATTGATGCTGCTGACGAATCGTAGGTAGAAAATAGTATGAATAGTTTAAAAAATTAATTTGAATCCTAAATGGATGTCATAACACTTTCTTATATTACGTTTAACCAAGTATTCTCTGCCATCTCAAATAACAATAATATTGAACTTTGATATTGCGTTTACGCATCGTATCGTACTTGCTTACTAATAGTAGAGGAGACGTGGAACATCGACCTTCATCAATCTGATAACCAGATGAGACGTATTTTTTATGTAATACTAGAGGACGCCAGCAGCTACGCCTGCATTTTTTTTCATTTACCCGTTTTGGCCGATCCCGTGGGAATTTCGGGAAATCCCTTCTTAGTGCACCCCTACGGTCCCCAAGAAACATACATGCCAAATTTCAGCTTCCTGCATCCATTAGTTTCGGCTGTAGCGTGTCTGTCAGTCAGTCAGTAACGCAAGGATTTTATATATTAAGATAATTTATAAACAAATATGCCTATAATAACTTGCCTATCAAAAAGTGTTCATAGCTATATTAAATTTAAGTTAATTGTAATCAACCGCAAATATAACTTTGTCCTTTATACAAACACTATGGAAAACAAAGTTCTCTGAATATGACAAAGTGGCAACAATGGGCATTCAAAAAATAATTACAAAAATGACACGTTAATTCCTCGACAAGTAATAAACTTGCCGATCACGAGTATGCATAATCAGAGTTTAATTTCAATACAGTACTCCTTCTTAATATATATACACCTAGCAACGTGTGCTAAGAGATAGGTAAATAGTTGCTTCATACCACACTCTGACCATTTGTAATTTAATCGTGCTTTAATCATTGATTAGACGGCTGTACCGCTAGCATTGTGTCGAAACTACACAGCATTTTGTGTTGTCGTCATTATGTAGGAACGGGTAATGTGAGTTTAACAGGAAGTTATTGAAAATTGAGTCTCTTTGCAAGGACGTTATTTCTAATAGTAGAGGAGACGTAGAACATCGACCTTCACCGATCTGATAACCAGATGAGACGGTTTTTTTTATGTAATATAATTTATAAACAAATATGCCTATAATAACTTGGATATCAAAAAGTGCTCATAGCTATTTTAAATTTAAGTTAATTGTAATCAACCGCAAATATAACTTTGTCTTTTATACAAACACTATGGAAAACAAAGTTATTTTTCGATGATCGTGATATTTGGTTAAGTGAAGATAAAGGGTATATTATGTGGATACCTGAACTACGGGACCCTTACGGGACTTGCACATAATCTAATTGATTGATCTTTATTGTTATATTGCTACCGTGTTCGTTTATTAATTACTAGCATCAGCCTTAACACTAAACATATCAAATATCAAAGTTCAATATTATTGTTATTTGAGATGGCAGAGAACACTTGGTTAAACGTAATATAAGAAAGTGTTATGACATCCATTTAGGATTCAAATTAATTTTTTAAACTATTCATACTATTTTCTACCTACGATTCGTCAGCAGCATCAATCTTATTATTTATACAAGGTTATTTAGCGGCTCTTACTCGCGATAAAACATTTATTTAAAGCATACGTGCCTCGGTATTTGCCAACGTTTCGACCGAATTCCTTAAGTCGTGGTTGTGGTGGGAGTGGTGTGAGCTCAGCGCAGTAAGACCCCCTAAATAGCCAGTGTATACTAATCGCGAAAGTTTTAATTTTACTGAAAAGTTGTAGATTATTTTAAGTTTAACTGAGTCTTGCATTAAATCAACGACTAAATGTGATTCTTAAAATTTTAGTCTCTGCGCACCCCAAAGGACATAATACCTCTACAAACACCAGGCGTCTACAAGGTCAATTGCAGTTGTGGTAGTGCCTATATCGGACAAACCAAACGAAGGATCGCTGAAAGGGTCAAGGAACATATCACAGCTGTAAAAAATCGACAAATTAATAAATCTGCCATAGCTGAGCATTTGCTGGAAGCTGGACCAAAACACTGGATAGAATTACATCAACCACAAGTCTTATCCACCGATCGTCACTATTACTCCAGGATAGTACGTGAAGCGGTTGAAATCAAGAAACACAGAAATTTCAACCGGGAGGATGGATACAGACTATCGACCACTTAGAACCCAGTTATCAACAAATGCAAACAACGCCGCAGTAACGCAACTGATGAGTGTGTAGACGTCATAAGTGTAGTTTATCGAAGTACCGACAGTGCGGATAGAACTAAAAATATCAAAAATATAAAACAAGTGAGGGTAGCTACCGAAACCCGCGCTTCACAACGACGGCGCTGAGCTGACATCTGCACAGAACATTTAAGAGAGGTTAGAACAGCCTTGTGGGCGTGGCAGGCTCGCCGTACTTGTGAGCAAACGCACATATGTCAAAAAATTTGATTGACGCTGTCAACAATCGTGCTCATATTGCGACAGCGTACGAAGCTCCGCGAAAATAAAATAATTATGCCGTCTTGCGCTATAATAACGTGTCACATACGTTTCATTAGCCTTATGACAGGCTAGTAATAAATTAAAAATATAGTTTCTAGATCTTTTGTTTCAAATGTAATAACTTAGTGAAACCAATACAACGCGATAAAATCCGTAAACTGTAGTTTAATTTCAATGTGTAACATTCGCGTAAACCCAAGAAGATACTATGTGAACCAGTACGGACTGGAAACAGGAACAAAAATACGCCGGTTAGAAGATCTACAAACCAAGCGCGCAAGATACATAACATCTTTAAATTTCTTGAAGAGATGCCGGCATCACGATCTCATCCCTACATGCTGCAAGATATCAGCCAAAAAGGACATACGTGGGAGCGCTAAGATCTTAAAACAGGCAAGTCAAAAGTTACTCATACAAAAGATCCATGAACACCGAGCTGACTTACGCAGAATAAATAAAAATGTTGAGAATTTATCTAACGAAATATACAGATTGACAACTTCATTTGATTTTAAACAATGCATAGATGCAATAAACAACAGAGAAACATCAAAATATTATGCGTGTAAACGTAACAAAATTCATAAATTTGAAAAATTACAACAAAAATCAAATGACCAGTACAACATGAAACAGAACGTTTTCGCACAGACCAATCACACGCTACCGTCCGCCTATAGACAAACAGTTGTCAATCTGTCAAAACACACGTTACATGAAAATACCGAGAAAGTGCTTAGCAGAGGTTTAAATTACGCGATAACTCCATCAAGAATACCGTATGAAACCATTATTTGCAATGTTGAGGATTGTCTAGTCAAAAACAATGTGAGTAAGGAAGATTTCGAGGCCATACGACAGGACGTTTCTGCTGTATTACGTCAATCGAAAGTGCCGGCAAGGAATCTACCTAAGACCGAATATCTCGCACTGAAGAACTTACAAGCTAGGCCTGAACTTACAGTACTCCGAGCAGATAAAGGAAATGCAACGGTAGTGATGGACACGTCCGAGTATAAACAAAAAATGGAACATCTTTTGTCGGATGAAAGTACCTACAAGTTGGTTAAGTCAGACCCTACGAACAAAATACTCAAGCAAACTTGTGATATTGTTAAGAAATACTCCGAAAAACTTAATTTGGACGTGAAATATTTAATACCATCGTGTGTAAAACCTCCTCAAATGTATGGGCTACCAAAAATACACAAGGAAAACGCTCCTCTGCGCCCGATAGTTAGTCAGATAGGCGCACCAACTTACAGACTGGCTCAACACATGGCAAAGATTCTCTCACCGCTCAGAGGCAATACGAGAGCACATGTGAAAGATTCCTACCATTTTGTCAGTGAAATCAAACACCTACATCTCTCTGACAAGGAACCTATGGTTAGTTTTGATATACAATCATTATTCACATGCATACCAGAACATGACTGTGTAGAAATTACTAGAAGGAAGCTGACAGAAAACAACATGCCTGAGGAATATGCAGAAATACTCAAACACTGCCTGACAACGGGCTATCTGTTATGGGACAAGAAATACTACATACAAGTAGACGGTGTAGCAATGGGCTCCCCAGTATCGCCTGTTGTCGCTGACATCTTCATGGAAGACTTCGAGGCGCGAGCACTGCAGACTACCACCATCACACCGAGGTTCTACAAGCGGTATGTAGATGACACTTTCACAATTTTACCAATAGATAGTGTTAATGCTTTCCTAAACCATCTTAATTCTATTAATAACCAAATACAATTCATAATGGAATTAGAGGCAAACAAGTCTTTAGCTTTCTTAGATGTACTTGTCATCAGGAATAAAAACAACTCCTTAAGCCATACTGTGTATAGGAAAAAGACCCATACAAATAGGTACTTAAACGGTGAATCTCACCACCATCCTAAACAGTAAGCTACTGTAGGAATGTCTCTGTTTCAGAGAGCTCGCGGGATCTGTCACAAGAAACACCTGGACGCTGAGCTTCAACATGTCAGGCAAGTTCTGCAAGACAACAAGCTCCGACCGCCGCGCCACTGTCACAGATCCAAGAAGAAAGAAAAACCAGCCACAGTAGAAAGACAACCTGCTGTCCTCCCATACATCAAGGGCGTGACCGACAAAATTGGCTATATCTTGAAGCGAGCTTCTATCAAAACTTACTACAAGCCGCCAACGAAGATCAGTCAATCATTACCATCTGTCAAGTGTCAGTTACCCTTGCAAGAGGCCGGTGTCTACAAAATTGACTGTGAATGTGGGCTCTCATACATTGGACAAACCAAGAGAAGCATAGGCATTCGACTCAAAGAACATATAGCTGACATAAAACATAAACGCTCAATAAAGTCTGCTGTGTGTGAACATGTGGAACAAGGACCCAACCACTACCTGCGATTTGATGAACCACAGATACTCGCAAAAGAACATCGTTTTCTTCCAAGGATGATACGAGAGGCTATTGAAATTAAAAAACACCCTAATTTCAATAGGTAAGATGGTTGGAATGTTCCTCCAGCTTGGGACCCTGTCATAAGGCTAATGAAACCCAAGAAGGACAAAGTCACCAGAAGACCTAAGGACACTGTGAGCTCATTCTGCGTAAATAGTAACACAAGTAGTTGAAAAATGTTCGGGTACTTTGAGATAACTTATACATTCAAGAAAAAGACAAATATCACCTCAGTCTGCCGTGAACATGAATTCTGTAAAGAATTCGAAACGTCGGCTAGTAATAAATTAAAAATATAGTTTCTAGATCTTTAGTTTCAAATGTAATAACTTAGTGAAACCAATACAACGCGATAAAATCCGTAAACTGTAGTTTAATTTCAATGTATAAGTAATTATTTTATAAATTTATTATTTTGACGTTCATAAGCGTCACATTGTGACCCAAATGAATAAAGGATTGTGAATTTGAATTTGTAATTTGTAAAGTTTAACGATATTACCATCGGGGAAAGTTACCCAATTCCACAAATTCACGAAATGGCATAAATACCTCTGTTATTCTCCTACGTTTCTACCTGCTTGCAACGGTCGTGGTCACAGAGGGGCAGATGTCCACAGAACAATTAAAGGGGGTTAGAACGGAAACAGTTACTGATTTGTATTAGAACGCGTGTGGCCGATTGTCTCCCACTCTCTATCTCCACTACAAGCAATACACTAATACGTACGCGCATTACGCACACAAATCAACTGCACTTACTCAGATCGCGAGTTTGCCATTGGTTTTCACACTGGCGTAAACACTTCGCTTGACATGGAACTATCGCGCTTGACGATCACTCACACTCTCATTAATGTTACGGTGTCCAAAAGGTCAACTATTTATATCGATAAAATACTGTTGTTTTGTTACTTTAAGTTTTGCAATTGTTTGTTTTTATTTCGGGATGGTGGTATAGGGTACAAGTAGTGTGGCTTTTCTTAATATACATAAATAATAATAAAAAATTAAAGGGGAAGATACAATATGGCCTTTATCATATCCGAATACCAAGAGTTAAAAATCATGTCCACCTAGGATGTCAGTGTCCGTGATAAACTATTCATGTGTACAACCACATAAGCTAAAGTTTGTAAAGAAATAAATGACACAAGTATATAATACAATAATATTTTAATGTTGAACAATAATTTAAATTAAATTTCAACCCAGATTCTATTATTGTCCCTGAAATGAGACGTATTTAAAGAAGCATACGCTTGCTATCTTTTAAATTCGAATTTTTCAAAATGCAATCTTACATTAATATATTTTTCTATGATAGCTTTAAAGATAGGTCTGTAACATGGCTCGCACTAGGATAAAATCCAACCTGGTGATAACTAATGTTGCTAAATAATTCAGTTCCGACAAAGCTGCGCAAGATCTTTGTTGTCAACATATATTATGTTTATTAATTTGCCGAAGATTGTCGGTGTAAATCTTTATAACTGCTTCGGACATTTTACAGATTAGTATCAGTTCTTTTGAAGGATACAGGAGACCCCCTTTATCTTTTGCTACGATAAATTTATGGTCCGAATTTATTTCATTTGACAGCAGTGCTCCAACGCATATGTCACAATCAATTTTCTTAATTAAAATATGTGATATGTAACCCGCGATACTAAGTTAATAACCCACAATAAACATTAATCGGTAGTAATAAACAAAGTTATTTTAATCTTAATATTACTGATAACAATCATTTGAATACATTCACACGTAGGAACTCACAATCGACATTGTTCACAACGTGGTAGGCACAACATTATCCCACCACCATAGATTTAGCAGAATTCAAGCTTTGACGTTCGCAGTGAACGAAATATATTGCGCAATCGCCTACGTAGTACTAGATGGTACCCACGTATTGCCAGCAATGTATATTTTTTTTATTTGCTTGCGATAGTATCGTTTTTGTCTACAAATTACATAATACTATTGTAATAATTACAAATATTATTTTTATTTTAAGGTTTTTGTACTTACCGGTGAAAAGAAATCCCTTCTCGAGCCACAGTACATAACTGGCTTCTTTTTCGACACGTTATTATAGCGCAAGACGGCATAATTCTTTTATTTTCGCGGAGCTTCGTACGCTGTCGCAATATGAGCACGATTGTTGACAGCGTCAATCAAATTTTTTGACATATGAGCGTTTGCTCACAAGTACGGCGAGCCTGCCACGCCTACAAGGCTGTTCTAACCTCTCTTAAATGTTCTGTGCAGATGTCAGCTCAGCGCCGTCGTTGTGAAGCGCGGGTTTCGGTAGCTACCCTCACTTGTTTTATATTTTTGATATTTTTAGTTCTATCCGCACTGTCGGTACTTCGATAAACTACACTTATGACGTCTACACACTCATCAGTTGCGTTACTGCGGCGTTGTTTGCATTTGTTGATAACTGGGTTCTAAGTGGTCGATAGTCTGTATCCATCCTCCCGGTTGAAATTTCTGTGTTTCTTGATTTCAACCGCTTCACGTACTATCCTGGAGTAATAGTGACGATCGGTGGATAAGACTTGTGGTTGATGTAATTCTATCCAGTGTTTTGGTCCAGCTTCCAGCAAATGCTCAGCTATGGCAGATTTATTAATTTGTCGATTTTTTACAGCTGTGATATGTTCCTTGACCCTTTCAGCGATCCTTCGTTTGGTTTGTCCGATATAGGCACTACCACAACTGCAATTGACCTTGTAGACGCCTGGTGTTTGTAGAGGTATTATGTCCTTTGGGGTGCGCAGAGACTAAAATTTTAAGAATCACATTTAGTCGTTGATTTAATGCAAGACTCAGTTAAACTTAAAATAATCTACAACTTTTCAGTAAAATTAAAACTTTCGCGATTAGTATACACTGGCTATTTAGGGGGTCTTACTGCGCTGAGCTCACACCACTCCCGCCTCAACCACGACTGAAGGAATTCGGTCGAAACGTTGGCAAATACCGAGGCACGTATGCTTTAAATAAATGTTTTATCGCGAGTAAGAGCCGCTAAATAACCTTGTATAAATAATAAGATTGATGCTGCTGACGAATCGTAGGTAGAAAATAGTATGAATAGTTTAAAAAATTAATTTGAATCCTAAATGGATGTCATAACACTTTCTTATATTACGTCTAACCAAGTGTTCTCTGCCATCTCAAATAACAATAATATTGAACTTTGATATTGCGTTTACGCATCGTATTGTACTTGCTTACTTATAGTAGAGGAGACGTGGAACACCGACCTTCACCGATCTGATAACCAGATGAGACGTATTTTTTATGTAATATAATTTATAAACAAATATGCCTATAATAACTTGCCTATCAAAAAGTGTTCATAGCTATATTAAATTTAAGTTAATTGTAATAAACCGCAAATATAACTTTGTCTTTTATACAAACACTATGGAAAACAAAGTTATTTTTCGATGATCGTGATATTTGGTTAAGTGAAGATAAAGGGTATATTATGTGGATACCTGAACTACGGGACCCTTACGGGACTCGCACATAATCTAATTGATTGATCTTTATTGTTATATTGCTACCGTGTTCGTTTATTAATTACTAGCATCAGCCTTAACACTTAACATACCCTTAATCTTCACCTATCCAAATATCACTATCACTTTTTCATTTACCATAAATAACTTTGTTTTCCATAGTGTTTGTATAAAGGACAAAGTTATATTTGCGGTTGATTACAATTAACTTAAATTTAATATAGCTATGAACACTTTTTGATAGGCAAGTTATTATAGGCATATTTGTTTATAAATTAAAATATAACTTTGTACTTTATACAAACACTATGGAAAACAAAGTTATTTTTGGTAAATGAAACAGTGATAGTGATATTTGGATAGGTGAAGATTAAGGGTATGTTAAGTGTTAAGGCTGATGCTAGTAATTAATAAACGAACACGGTAGCAATATAACAATAAAGATCAATCAATTAGATTATGTGCGAGTCCCGTAAGGGTCCCGTAAATCAGGTATTCACATAATATACCCTTTATCTTCACTTAACCAAATATCACGATCGCTTTTTCATCACGAGACGTATTTTTTATGTATAATACTTGTTACTAGGCGATTCATTTGCTAGTTTGGCTCCTAGTCCATAAAAATAAATATTTCTTTAAGCAAATGGTTCGTTTTGTTAGTACATCTCTGAATATGACAAAGTGGCAACAATGGGCATTCAAAAAATAATTACAAAAATGACACGTTAATTCCTCGACAAGTAATAAACTTGCCGATCACGAGTATGCATAATCAGAGTTTAATTTCAATACAGTACTCCTTCTAAATATATATACACCTAGCAACGTGTGCTAAGAGATAGGTAAACAGTCGCTTCATACCACACTTCTGACCATTTGTAATTTAATCGTGCTTTAATCATTGATTAGACGGCTGTACCGCTAGCATTATGTCGAAACTACACAGCCTTTTGTGTTGACGTCATTATGTAGGAACGGGTAATGTGAGTTTAACAGGAAGTTATTGAAAATTGAGTCTCTTTGCAAAGACGTTATTTCTAATAGTAGAGGAGACGTAGAACATCGACCTTCACCGATCTGATAACCAGATGAGACGTATTTTTTATGTAATATAATTTATAAACAAATATGCCTATAATAACTTGGCTATCAAAAAGTGCTCATAGCTATTTTAAATTTAAGTTAATTGTAATCAACCGCAAATATAACTTTGTCTTTTATACAAACACTATGGAAAACAAAGTTATTTTTCGATGATCGTGATATTTGGTTAAATGAAGATAAAGGGTATATTATGTGGATACCTGAACTACGGGACCCTTACGGGACTCGCACATAATCTAATTGATTGATCTTTATTGTTATATTGCTACCGTGTTCGTTTATTAATTACTAGCATCAGTCTTAACACTTAACATACCCTTAATCTTCACCTATCCAAATATCACTATCACTTTTTCATTTACCAAAAATAACTTTGTTTTCCATAGTGTTTGTATAAAGGACAAAGTTATATTTGCGGTTGATTACAATTAACTTAAATTTAATATAGCTATGAACACTTTTTGATAGGCAAGTTATTATAGGCATATTTGTTTATAAATTATCTTAATATATAAAATCCTTGCGTTACTGACTGACTGACAGACACGCTACAGCCGAAACTAATGGGTGCAGGAAGCTGAAATTTGGCATGTATGTTCCTTGGGGACCGTAGGGGTGCACTAAGAAGGGATTTCCCGAAATTCCTACGGGATCGGCCAAAACGGGTAAATGAAAAAAAAATGCAGGCGTAGCTGCTGGCGTCCTCTAGTATTACATAAAAAATACGTCTCATCTGGTTATCAGATCGATGAAGGTCGATGTTCCACGTCTCCTCTACTATTAGTAAGCAAGTACGATACGATGCGTAAACGCAATATCAAAGTTCAATATTATTGTTATTTGAGATGGCAGAGAATACTTGGTTAAACGTAATATAAGAAAGTGTTATGACATCCATTTAGGATTCAAATTAATTTTTTAAACTATTCATACTATTTTCTACCTACGATTCGTCAGCAGCATCAATCTTATTATTTATACAAGGTTATTTAGCGGCTCTTACTCGCGATAAAACATTTATTTAAAGCATACGTGCCTCGGTATTTGCCAACGTTTCGACCGAATTCCTTCAGTCGTGGTTGAGGCGGGAGTGGTGTGAGCTCAGCGCAGTAAGACCCCCTAAATAGCCAGTGTATACTAATCGCGAAAGTTTTAATTTTACTGAAAAGTTGTAGATTATTTTAAGTTTAACTGAGTCTTGCATTAAATCAACGACTAAATGTGATTCTTAAAATTTTAGTCTCTGCGCACCCCAAAGGACATAATACCTCTACAAACACCAGGCGTCTACAAGGTCAATTGCAGTTGTGGTAGTGCCTATATCGGACAGACCAAACGAAGGATCGCTGAAAGGGTCAAGGAACATATCACAGCTGTAAAAAATCGACAAATTAATAAATCTGCCATAGCTGAGCATTTACTGGAAGCTGCACCAAAACACTGGATAGAATTACATCAACCACAAGTCTTATCCACCGATCGTCACTATTACTCCAGGATAGTACGTGAAGCGGTTGAAATCAAGAAACACAGAAATTTCAACCGGGAGGATGGATACAGACTATCGACCACTTAGAACCTAGTTATCAACAAATGCAAACAACGCCGCAGTAACGCAACTGATGAGTGTGTAGACGTCATAAGTGTAGTTTATCGAAGTACTGACAGTGCGGATAGAACTAAAAATATCAAAAATATAAAACAAGTGAGGGTAGCTACCGAAACCCGCGCTTCACAACGACGGCGCTGAGCTGACATCTGCACAGAACATTTAAGAGAGGTTAGAACAGCCTTGTGGGCGTGGCAGGCTCGCCGTACTTGTGAGCAAACGCTCATATGTCAAAAAATTTGATTGACGCTGTCAACAATCGTGCTCATATTGCGACAGCGTACGAAGCTCCGCGAAAACAAAAGAATTATGCCGTCTTGCGCTAAAAGAAGCCAGTTATGTACTGTGGCTCGAGAAGGGATTTCTTTTCACCGGTAAGTACAAAAACCTTAAAATAAAAATAATATTTGTAATTATTACAATAGTATTATGTAATTTGTAGACAAAAACGATACTATCGCAAGCAAATAAAAAAAATATACATTGCTGGCAATACGTGGGTACCATCTAGTACTACGTAGGCGATTGCGCAATATATTTCGTTCACTGCGAACGTCAAAGCTTGAATTCTGCTAAATCTATGGTGGTGGGATAATGTTGTACCTACCAAGTTGTGAACAATGTCGATTGTGAGTTCCTTCGTGTGAATGTATTCAAATGATTGTTATCAGTAATATTAAGATTAAAATAACTTTGTTTATTACTACCGATTAATGTTTATTGTGGGTTATTAACTTAGTATCGCGGGTTACATATCACATATTTTAATTAAGAAAATTGATTGTGACATATGCGTTGGAGCACTGCTGTCAAATGAAATAAATTCGGACCATAAATTTATCGTAGCAAAAGATAAAGGGGGTCTCCTGTATCCTTCAAAAGAACTGATACTAATCTGTAAAATGTCCGAAGCAGTTATAAAGATTTACACCGACAATCTTCGGCAAATTAATAAACATAATATATGTTGACAACAAAGATCTTGCGCAGCTTTGTCGGAACTGAATTATTTAGCAACATTAGTTATCACCAGGTTGGATTTTATCCTAGTGCGAGCCACGTTACAGACCTATCTTTAAAGCTATCATAGAAAAATATATCAATGTAAGATTGCATTTTGAAAAATTCGAATTTAAAAGATAGCAAGCGTATGCTTCTTTAAATACGTCTCATTTCAGGGATAATAATAGAATCTGGGTTGAAATTTAATTTAAATTATTGTTCAACATTAAAACATTATTGTATTATATACTTGTGTCATTTATTTCTTTACAAACTTTAGCTTATGTGGTTGTACACATGAATAGTTTATCACGGACACTGACATCCTAGGTGGACATGATTTTTAACTATTGGTATTCGGATATGATAAAGGCCATATTGTATCTTCCGCTTTAATTTTATATTATTATTTATGTATATTAAGAAAGGCCACACTACTTGTACCCTATACCACCATCCCGAAATAAAAACAAACAATTGCAAAACTTAAAGTAACAAAACAACAGTATTTTATCGATATAAATAATTGACCTTTTGGACACCGTGACTTTAATGAGAGTGTGAGTGATCGTCAAGCGCGATAGTTCCATGTCAAGCGAAGTGTTTGCGCTAGTGTGAAAACCAATGGCAAACTCGCGATCTGAGTAAGTGCAGTTGATTTGTGTGCGTAATGCGCGTACGTATTAGTGTATTGCTTGTAATGGAGATAGAGAGTGGGAGACAATCGGCCACACGCGTTCTAATATAAATTAGTAACTGTTTCCGTTCTAACCCCCTTTAATTGTTCTGTGGACATCTGCCCCTCTACGACCACGACCCTTGCAAGCAGGTAGAAACGTAGGAGAATAACAGAGGTATTTATGCCATTTCGTGAATTTGTGGAATTGGGTAACTTTCCCCGATGGTAATATCGTTAAACTTTATAAATTACAAATTCAAATTCACAATCCTTTATTCATTTGGGTCACAATGTGACGCTTATGAACGTCAAAATAATAAATTTATAAAATAATTACTTATACTCAAATTTAAAACATTATTACTGTATGCTTCTACATTTACATTTACTGCCACGTTCGCAAAGCAATAGGTAGAATCATGAGAAAGAACGGGCAATAAAACTCACGGTCACTCTTTTTCATCGCCAGGTTTTGCATAATACACAATTTATATTATGTAAGGTGCTGCAACTGTTACACCTTCTATATCACTTGTATATATTTACTGTACATAATAATACTCAAGCATAATAGTTTTGGTTAGCCTCCTCATAATAGACATGGTGAAACAGAAGTATCCACTTACATTATATATACCTAATAATGTAGGCAATCCGCGAAAGTGATCAGAACCATGATGGAAATGATGCAGTTAAATATTAAAAAAAACCAGCCCGCAAGACCGTCATCGACCAGTCATCGCAAGTAGCACCCGATCACGAGTATGACGCATGTGCCAGCCATCATCCCTCTCGCCATATTAGAGGGACAGGGATGACCCGACACACGACGCCACCACAAGAAATTACATTTTAGTGAGCATGACGACAACGGTATACGAACCAGCAGTAAGAAACAATCTATTGGTACACTGACCATGACCGCCAATTACCTCCATCTTCCAGATCGTTATTATTAACATAAGTTAGTGGAACGCGTGAAGGAATGCAAATATAGAAAGAATTTTGTGAAGGTGACAAGTGAACAATGATATGATCAGGGATAAATAATGTTAAACTACATTCAACAAATCATAAAAATATCCAAATCCTGCAAATATCATGTGTTCACGAGGCACCTCCACTTAACATGTAAATAAAATAATCGTGAGTTAAACAAGCCTAAGCCTATCCCCACAGTGTCTTATCATTTAAAAATTCCTTAATTTTGTTTGTATTTGTGCATGGGTAAATTCATTATTTCAAGAGGCAATTTGTTGAAAAATCGTATACCAATCCCCGCAAATGAGTTCTGAACTTTATGTAGACGGTAGTTAATTCCCACCAGTTTATGCTTATTCCTTGTGTTCACTTTGTGCAAATCACTAGTTTTGCGGTATAGAATTAAGTTTTTCTTAATGTACATTAAGTTAGCATATATATATATATATTGCGATGCAACTGTGAATATATCTACTTCATTAAATTTATCACGTAAAGAATCTCTAGCACCTAATTTATAAATTGCACGTATGGCCCTCTTTTGAATGATAAAAATAGTCTGTATATCAGCAGCTGTACCCCATAAAATTATTCCGTAAGACATTACGCTGTGAAAATAACTAAAGTAAACTAGTCTAGCAGTATCTATATCTGTGAATTCCCTAACTTTTCTAACTGCAAACGCTGTAGCCGCAATAGAAGTGTAAGAAGACATGCTGAGCTAAATCAAAGTAGACTAGCTTTACAGAGAGAGTCTGCTATTGAAATCATTAGGAATGTGGAAATTCCTTCAACTTCCAGCAGAAATGTTGGGGAAATATCTAGAAGTGTATCTGTGGTGTCTGTACCCACACCTCCACCATGACCACCATCAGCACTGCATAACCCACCATCACAAGCTATTGTGCATAATCCAAAAGTTATTTCACGTATCTACAAACATGCTGCTGCTTCTTCACGACATTGTGTTTTTAGTGAATGCTACAGTGATGAGCGTTTACTATTGCCATCAGCAATTAAAGAAATGTTACTGTTGCATTATAAATTCTATGTGCCACGTAGTGCCAGAATATGTAGTCATCATTTATATAATGGGGCTTGGAACGATCTATCTTTACATAATAATGATTTCACAGGAATGCAAATGGATGACATGATGTTAACTATAGAAAGGGGTAGTCGCAGACAGTTTGATTTTTCAAATATTAGAGAGATGGATCGGCACTTATGTCATTATTGGTTAGGTATGGATGCAGATAGCTGCCATCAATTATTACTCCATATACCTCAATTGTCTCAAGTAGTGTCATGTGCAAGTACTGCATTGAGTATAATACTTGTCAAGTTACGAACCGGTGACAGTAATGAACGGTTGTCAACACTATTTAATGTTTCAAGGAGAACTTTGGAGAGATATATGTCCCATGCTAGGAACTGTTTAACTGAAACATTTGTTCCTCTTTACTTAGGATTAGGTCATATGTCAATCCAAGACTGCCACAGGCAGCTAGAAATAAAATAATCCCAGATGGTTTGTTCGGAAATCCTGAAATGTCTGCAAACAATAAACCAGCAATAACTATATGTGATGGTACATACATATATGTGCAAAGTAGTAGCAACTACTCATACCAAAAAAAGACATACAGTCTACACAAATTAAATAATTTGGTAAAACCTTAGAGTATACATTAGCAAGCTATAGTGTGCTAGCAAAGCATATTACTCATTATGCCAATCGTAAGCAGATATTTGATAGATGTCAATTTAGATGTATGTACAACATAGTGATGTGCCATGAATGAAGTTATTGAGTAATCACTAATAAGGTGACAACTGTATAGGTGAAGTAACAGCTAGTAACAGGTAGGTACTAGGTACCGTTTTGTATTTAGTTTGGGGTTGCGTTCGTGTGGCAGAGCTTTTAATAAGTAGATTTATTTACAAGTAAGTATCATAATAACCTGCAGAATATTATTATTGCTTCAATATTTCTCAAAAAAAGTACATAAGTAAAGTCATCTACTTATCAACAGCGTTAAGCATCAAGTAAGTACCTAGGTAATATGGCGATATTACACTGCCCTACATCTAGGGCCCGATTCGTTATACCTACATTGTGTGGTTTATTCATTTTCCCAAAATAGCTAAGTGAATTGACTCATCAATGTATAACGAATCGGAACATAGATGTTGGGTTACACTTACCTGTAGACCTTCACAAAAATCCAAAAAAAATTAAACCCCATAGTCTATAGGCTAGACGCCAACATTCACGAGCTTAGTTAAGACATTGCAGGCTTTATTCACTTGATTGTCTTAAAATATGCCGTGCTTTGGAGGACACGTTAAGTCCGCTTACTAAGCCGTGGCTTTAAAACCTGACACCGGTAAATTAGTGAGATTGGTGATTAATGCTGTAACTCATAAGATATGATGTTGATAAATAAAATAAAACACACGTATGTTAAAATTGTACAATGATTTATTAGTAAAAATTAAACATAAGGAGTAAGTATAACTACAATTACTGTCCCTGGAAAAGGGTTAATTTATTATACAATTGTCGCTTTGTATGCTTGATCCCCGTTTTTCGAACTAGATATTTCATCCTAATATCTACATATTTTTGGATCACAGCGCGTAACAAATGAATTAAATGATTGCTGCAAGGCATTTGATGGAAAATGTGTTCGTGTAAAACTGTGAAAATATCTTTTCCAATAAATAGTTGCAGAGCCTCGGTGACTAAACTAAGTGCCATGAGATTACTATTTTTTTGGGTGATACAGTCTTCCTGATTATTGTTTCTGTTTGCATACAGATATCTATCACATCATTTGATGGATAGATAAGGCCGCCCCTGTCTTTCAACACGATAAACTTATGTTGATGACTTTTTTCTTTTGATATAAGCGCTTTTTTACATGTATCACAAACAAGTTTTTCCAGTAAATATTTTACCACATAGCCAGCTATGTATGAAATAACTTGTTTTGAGGGTTCGGACAGAAGTGTTTCAGGTAATTCTAAATTCTTTTCTCCATCAGCCATAAATTGCCAATCTGCCATTTGCCAATCTGCCATATCCTTAACCCTTTCATCCATTTCGGACCTATATCCTTTTGTTGTTAAATTTATGTGATCCGCAGAGGAAGAACAATGCAGTAGCATGATATTCTCCAAGGGGAAACAATTTCCTTTGGTAGTTTTTCTTAGCTCCATATGAGTCAGCATTTTTTTATATATTGCCGTGAATTGAAGAGCGGATGGATTATTATTAAACCCTCCGTGAGACCTTATTGCCGAGAAAAATAATTCTACATGATCTTGGCTGAGCATGTACATCGGAATAAATTTTATTTTATTTTCCCTTTCCACCAATTTCAAATACAAAGCTTTCATACTAGCAATACAAATACATAATCCTAAGAAACCTACTTTGTTTCTGGTCATTAGGATTTTTTTGTCATCCAAAAATTTCAATGCCTGCAAATATTCAAATGTAGAATCTAAAAAATCAAAGTACTTATTTTTATTTTTTTCACAGATTGGTGCTTTGTAATCGATGCCTGGGAATTTATGAGAATTAAGTACGTCAAATAAATTGTTCATTATTTTTATAAATTCTAGTGTAGCTTCACAGTTTTCAAAGCTTGGGAGATATAATTCCTGGTTACAAAACTCCAACGCGTTGGCCACGCTATTACTGAACAGTTGAACTGCCAACTTCACCTTCATTTTCTGCTCTTTAAATAAAATATGCCGAGATGTTAATTTATTTGCAAAGTGAAACATTTCTTTTTCCTGTAAATCATGTAAATCTACCAAGTGTTGCCATTTTATTTGATCATTGTCTCGGTTTTTAATATTTTTTTCGATTCGAGAGTGTTCCGTATAAGTTTGACCATATGACATGGGTCCAGAAAAATCATCACTTCCTGTCCTGTGACGGGATGTAAAAAACGTTTTGAAATTTCCCATGGTATCGAAGCAACAGCCAAGTAATTTAGACATGGCAATATTAGATGGACAACCATCAAATGTCACTGACACTACTTCAAGATTTGCCTCATGGCAATTTGCCAAACACATATTCAGCAAATTTGCTTTTTGTTCGGCCGAAAGCCCGCTGATAAAGAAATACCCTATGGCTAACTTAAAATTTTCATTGATACCTACTAAAAGAAATACCAGCGCTTGTGTTGCAACTTCATTAAAATCCCCTGTCATCTCGCCACCAAAATCGACGTAGCCGTGCACACGTTTTCCATCAAATTCCTCTAATTGTCGTATTGACATTTCGTCAAATACGAGACTACAGTAAATATTTTTTTCGGCTGTGTTAGTTTTCTCTTTCAGGACTCTAAATGCTTCGTCGGTAAATCCTGGTGAAGCATTGATTGAGTTGTACCACTTTCTGATGGTGCTGGGATGTGGTAAGCACGAATTGAACGTACTGCGTACATAATCGTACGCTTTAGGCGAGTAAAAATGTAGTGTTAGCGCGAATGAACGCAGGCCAGGCGAATATTTTTTTCCTTTATGACATATTTTTTTAAATAATTCAGCAGCAGATGCGCCACATGCTTCAAGAATATCATTTTGTTCTTGTGTTATTAGTTGTTTTTCACGGAGATCATTAAGCATTTGTGAAAGAGATGTTATTTTCTTTTTTTAACGATTTCTTTGCGCGTAGAGAGCGTTGCACCGTTACCGCCTTCGTTTTGCAATTTCCTTCAATTTAATTATTTCGCACTTTAGTTTACGCTTTCGTGGTGAATCATTAGGTTTAGGAGTCCAAAGATCACTATTTTCATCTGGAAGAAGAAAAAGAAAGGAAGGCACCTGTATTGTCATATTCGTAATTGGTGTCCCTACATTTTCGGTCGTTGAAGGCATCTCTGACGAATCCTTTGCATGTACAGATGGCGGCAGCACTTTACTTGTACATAGTTAGTTAGTTAGTTGGTCTTGGGTTTTCCGCACTTAGCCACTTATTTGGGCCATTGTGCGTATGTGGCGACTTCATTGACGCCGACTACTCATACCACCTTAGTTCCTTCCAGAAAGCCATTAGTTGGCTGGTGTCGTTTAAAGCTTCACTCATGGTTCTGGGGTTGTTCAGCAGCTTTGCCCGTTGATCGCTCACACTTGCACAGTGCAGAATGACGTGAGCGGGTGTTTCTTCGGTTTCCATGCAGCCCCTGCACAGTGGGCTGTCCGTAACGCCTATGTTGAATAGGTGCTTGTTGAGTGGACAGTGGCCGGTTATTATGCCCGTCATATGCTTTAGTGTTTTCCTATTAGAATGCAGCAGCTTGTGTGAGAGTCGCTTGTTCAAGCAGGGGATGGCATCTTTTGTTTGTCTGCATTCTTTTATGTTTGCCCACTGTTATTCGTGTTCATGTGCGGTTCTCTCACGTAGCCACGTTTTGATTTGGCTTGCTGGTATCGGTACAATCGGCTCGGGTCCCATTATCATTGTGTCCGATCCTTGCCGTGCCAGTTGGTCTGCGGCGTCATTGCCTGCGGAGTTGCTGTGGCCTTTAATCCATTGCAGCGTAACCCAATTCTTCTCTGCAATCTTTTGCAGCTCTAGGTGGCATTCCATGATGAGGCCGCTGTTAAAGCAGTTGCTGCCTAGAGCTTGTAGTACAGAGGCACTGTCCGTGATAATGCGTATAGCCAGGTCACTTACGTTCCTAGACGCGATTGCTGTTGTGGCTCTTGTTATCCCAACACACTCGGCTTGGAATATGGTGTTATGGGTGCCAAGGGATGTTGAGATGTTGATATTTAAGTCATGGGAGAATACGCCCGCACCCGTCCCATACTTCGTTTTTGAGCCGTCTGTGTATACTCTGACTTCGTGTATACCAGAGCAGTCTTTGTGTTCCTCCTGCAATTGGATGCGATATTTTTTGTCAAAGACAAAAGTTTTAGGGATGAGATCGCAAGCGGCCTCTAGCATCGGGATCTCTTTGGTTAAGGTCCCTTTTAGGCGTGCGTGAGTAATTCGATCATCCTTTCTCCATAGCCCGAGCTTGTCTAGACGGATTGCTGCAGTGCCAGCTTCCTGCTGGATCATTAGGTGCAGCGGTCTTAGGTCCAGTAGTATCTCCAAGGCGGCTGTTGGGGTGCTCTTCATGCAGCCTGTTGTGGCCAAGCAGGCTAGGCGTTGAAGGCTCTGTAGCTTTTTTGTGATTGTGCTTAGTTGCGTGCGTGGCCACCACACTACTGCACCATATGTAAGCATGGGGCGTATAATGGCAGTGTAGATCCACAGGGTAATTGATGGTTTTGCCTATGATTCTCCGACATTGCCAGAAGATTGTGCATGCTTTTGTTGTTTTTGTGCTGATGTGCTTGCCCCAGTTTAGCTTATGGTCAAGTATTACGCCCAAGTACTTGACTTCATTCGATAGGGTAAGCTCCGTTCCAAAGAGTTTTGGTGTTTTGCACATATGGGTTTTCCTTTTGTTGGTGAAAAGTACTAGCTCCGTTTTGTTGGGGTTAACCGTCAGTTCATGTTGGTTGCACCATTCTTCCATGATCCTGATGGCTGCTTGCATCCGATTTCGGATCGTGTCTTCTGAGTCACCTTTGATCAGGATGGTGATGTCGTCTGCATAGCCGACCGTGAAGAATCGTCTGTCGTTTAAGTTCCGTAACAGATCGTCCACCACAATGTTCCACAACAGGGGTGAGAGTACACCTCCCTGAGGGCAGCCTTTTACAACTATGCCCCTTGTGGTGGAGTTTACCGTGAATTGTATTGCCCTCTGTTTCAGCAGTTGATCAATCCAGCCACTAAGGGTTTGCTCAACTCCAAACTTTTCGAGGGCCCGGCTGATACTGTTGAACTTAGTTTTGTCGAAGGCACCTTCTATGTCAATGTAGGCCCCCAGTGTCATTAACTTGTTGGTAAGCGCTGTTTCAATGGTTCCCACAACGGAATGCAGCGCCGATTCAGTTGACCTGCCACTTCTGTAGGCGTGTTGATGTGGGTGTAGTGGATTGCGCAGTAATGCGCCCTCACGGAGATATCGGTCCGTAAGTCTCTCCAGCGTTTTCAATAAGAAGGAGGTCAAGCTGATGTGTCTATATGCTTTCGCTTGTGAGTAGTCAGTTTTGCCAGGTTTTGGGAGGAATATGACTTTAACTTCCCTCCACCTGCAAGGTATGTATCTGTGCGCTATTGAGGCCCTGTAGATGTCGAGCAGGTGCGGCACAATCGTTGTGCATCCCCACTGTAGGAATGCTGGTATAATTTCATCCAGGCCTGCGGATTTGAATGCCTGGAAGCTGTCTATTGCCCATTTCAGCCGGTCTGTGGTGACCACATTTTCGGCTACCAGCCAGTCTGTTTGGGTCGGTGGTCTGTAGTCTGACTCGTCCCACAGACGGTCATTGGTTACTTCACAACCTGGGAAGTGAGTTTCAATTAGCACTTGGCTAATTTCAGCGTCCGTAGTTGCGTAGGTTCCATCTTGCTTTTTAATGGCGCCAAGGGTTTTGTTGCTGTCCTGAGACAAAAATCTTTTTCACCCTGGCTGCTTCGTTCGTGGTGTTTATACCGCTGCAGAAACGCCGCCAGGACTCGCCTCTGCGGAATCTTATGCGTTTCTTGTAGTGTGACTGGGCTTCTTTGTATTTGAGCCAGTCTGCTTCCATTCTCGTGTTTTTAGCCCTGTTAAAGAGTTTCCTCAGGTTTTGCCTGAGTCCCTCTAGTTCTCTTCCCCACCACTGGGTTTTGCTAGACGACTTTGGGAGTGTGGGTGCACAGGCTTGCTGATAACTTGTTTGTATACATTCTGTTAGTAAGTTGGTGTTATGTTCTATGTTGTCAGTGCTGGTCGACATGTCCTTAAAATAGGATTTGTCTACCTGTGATACGAGAAACGTCTTGTATTTCGCGATGTTGGTTCTGCGAGGGTTGCGCCTAGGTTGTTGGACGTTCTCTTGCACTCGTATTTCATAGCAGATTCGTCTGTGGTCTGCAAAGGATGGCTCAGCGGACACATGCCAGTTTGTGACAAGTTCCGCGGCCCCATCCGATGGTAGCGTTATGTCTACTATGGTTTGATATCTGGAGCTAACAAAGGTGGACTCCGAACCGTTGTTAACTACAGATAGATTTGTTGAAAAGATGTATTCAGTCAAGATCTCACCTCGTCTGTTTGCGTCGGGGCTACCCCACAGCGGATGGTGTGCGTTTGCGTCCGCCGAGATGATTACCTGCCAGCAGTGGTCCTCACAGTGCTGCACCAGCTCGGCCAGCTCTTTTGATGGGATGTCCTCATCACCAGGCATGTAGACCGAAGCTAGTACTAACATCTGTTTGTTGGGCCCTGTTTGGAGTCCTACGGCAGTGAGGTCTCTAGAACAGAAGTTGGTTAGCAACAGTGCTGGTATTGTTCGGGGAATGTATATGCATGTTCTCGGTTTAGTGACCGAGCAGTTGTGCAGTAGCTTACCTCCGATGTTGTTTATTTGTACATGGAACCACTTTATTTCCAGTTGCAGATGACGGTAAGATCGTAGACTCTACTTTATCATGAACCTGAAAAACAAATAGACTGAATATTTATTTTGTACACCTATAAGATTTCTTATAAAACGAATACCTAAGTCCACCCTTGCGCACATTGTTAGTTTTAAGCTTTCTGTATTATTTTTTAAACGTGCAATAAAGAGTATCATAATAAATAATATTAAATGATTGTTACATTCATAGTCTGTTTCTCACCTCAAGATTAAGTTCTGGTATAGCACTTTCAACAAGCTTTCGCAGTCCACTCTTAGTTTCGAAGATTTTCGAAGCAGAAAAATGCACGGAACATACAAAACTTCGAATGTTGGGCTTCCAGTTAGGTCTTTTTATAGCCATCACCCATTTATTTGCCGTATCGGAGCGTTTTGGAAATCTGGATGTCAAAAATAGTTTTTTATTAATCATGACCGTACATGAATGTAAAAGGCATGATGAACTGATATAGAAAGGTAATAATGTGGTGCCCTGGTTGGCATTTACAGCTATAGGTAACATAAATTAAAATTTTAATAAACCCCTGCCACCAAAGAATATAGTACCTATGCCTTGAATAGGTTTAATAAAAAAGGTATTTGCGTGAAACCCTTTAGAAAGAAAAATGAAATAACTTTAAAATCATCACCCTACGTAAGTACGTATAATGAGTGAGCTTAGAAAAATATATGAAATTTGCTAATTTGCGGTGGCGGCCATCTTGGATTTGAAATTTGTCATAGCCTATGGTATTTTATTAGTCAAGCCCTTTTGTTTGACACCCATATTGAGGGGTTTGTGCAAAAATATGTAATCCGCCATTTTGTGGCGGCGGCCATCTTGGACTTATTTTCATCAAACATAGCTAAGAACACTATCGTCATATTTATCTTTAAAAAAAAAAAAACAAAATTAAAATCGGTGTATCCGTTCGGGAGCTACGATGCCATGGACAGACACACACACAGACACGTCAAACTTATAACAGCCCGTCATTTTTGCGTCGGGGGTTAAAAATAAAGGCCATCGTTTTCATTGTCATCCTTAAAGTTACTATACTAGTTCATGATATTACCTATATTCACATAATGATTAACAATAAGCTAGAGTTGTTTAATACAAAAGAAATACAAAGTTCTGCAAAAAGTGCAAAAAATTCATTAAAATCTGAAATAGTTCACTGATATTCAAACAGTATTTCACTTTATAAAGAGTCGAAGTTTCGGATACATCAGAGGGTTGATATTTAATTTACTGATGTATCTGTTGCAATTTTTTATTCAAAAGCAATTGACAGGATTTTTTAAAGACTAAACAACAATATTTCTTTTTGTTTATTTTAAAATATAGTAAGCGAAATTTTCGACTTTGACTTTCAAACCTGTTACTAACTCGGTACTAACACTGTTATATTTTGAGTACAGAATGACACAACACTAGCGTAAGGCAGAGGAAGGGTGAAGCGGGAGGCGCGGCAGCGCGGTTCTGCTGTCCCGCCCGCGCGCCTCGCGCAACCCCCTGCCACACCCTACAATATTTCTTAAAATACTAGATTTACTACTAAAATAATACTTACCGATGATAAGAAATATCATGTTCCTTCTTTGTATGCTTCCGAGAGTCATTTCTGCAAGCAGGAACTGCACATTTCACCATATTTTCAATATTTTTTCGCCAAATTACTGTCGATGAACAAGATGCTCGCGTGACAATTTATGACTAGTGCTGTCATCGCTCTACTCTCGCGCTCGTTCATACCCGTGCTTATGGTTCATACTCGCATACTGCTGCTCTATAGCTTGCTAATGTATACTCTAAGGGTAGTATGCTGTGATGGTTACATTTTGCAGTCACTTGGTCCCTTCCCAGCAACCGAAAATGATGCTAATATAATGTCAAAAGAATTTCGTAGTGAAAGGAGTCCCTTAAGAACTTACTTTAGGCCTAATGATGTTTTTATATTAGATAGGGGCTACAGAGATGTACTGGGTGAATTGCAGAGGTATGGATATAAAGCTCACATGCCTGAATCACTTTTAGAAAACGAGAATCAGCTCACCACAGAGCAGGCTAATCGTTCTAGGTGTGTTACAATGTGTCGATGGGTGGTTGAGGTTGTAAATGGACGGATAAAAAGAGATTTTAAGTTGTTTTGACAAGAATACTTTAACCGCGCATCGACACATCTCATGGCAGATTTTAATATAGCGTGTGCATTGTTAAATAAATATCATATGTCTATACAAGATCGACTAGATGCCCGCCAATTATTGGCACAAGCTTTAGCCAAAATAAATAAAACAAATCATTTAGGTGCTTTCATAAGGAATGAAAATATTAACAGACGCAGAACGATTTTCACACGTATAGATGCTGAGCTTCCACATTTAAATACATTTCCCAAATTATCTCTCCATGATTTTATAATGATAGCATTAGGTACGTATCAAATCAAGCAGTCACGCTCTTATTATGGAGAGCATGTCCGTAATGAGGGCAAATATGAAATAGAAGTGGCCATGAATATAGAGGATGATCTGCCATTGGTACTGGGAACAGACAAATATCTTGTAAGAGGCAGGATTAGATCTCGGCATATTGGCAATAAGGTTTATTATGCATATATTTTAATTAATAGTCACACAACCAACCATATATCTGATATTGCTGGTTATTATTGTAATTGTTTGGTGGGCAACCGAACAGTAGGCTGCTGTGTACATGTAATGACCATTCTGTGGTATCTCAGTTGGGCACTATACCATTCCATTAATGCTCCTGCTCAATTTTTGGATGACATGTTTTATTAATATGTTAATTATGATGAGGAAGAAGCAGAATAAAAAATATTTTTTTAATTTTTTGGAACATTTTATTTTTTCCATGACCTTACCTTACTATATTCTTATTTTATTTAGGACACAATGACATTATTCAACACCTCTGTGGTGTTGAGGTTCGGGTGAACCACATCACCACACACAGGTACCTGTTTGCGCAGAGGTCCCCGGTTCGATCCCGTTGTACATGCTAGTGCTCGTTTTAGTTGGTGGTAGGGCTTGTTCTAAGTCTACCTGGCTAGCTAGCTACCACCGACGTAAAAGGGAAGATGGCCTGTCCCTCCATGGTTGAATTCCGTGAAGTGTGCGTCCATCTTCAGCCTTTTCATTCTTACCATCAGGCGAGATTTGGGCAGAGCATCGCCGTGTCCTTGTGGGGGCGTTCTATCGCGCCGGGCCTTGGTACAAGCCATGGTCCAGAGCGAGGAGTGGCAGGCAGTCGCCTCCTGCGAAGTAGTAATGATAGCATAGGAGGAGGCCGACCGCATCAGGTGACGGTGCTCACGCCCCAGCGGCGGCCGGGATTCCGATCCCGATTTCCATTCATCGTATGTAGGTGCGGGCTTGCGGACGGCGAACAATGGGTAGCTCGCTGTCCGACCGTTCGGTAACCGTCCGGACCGAGCCCAAGTCGTTGACGACGCTTACTGTTGCCGCGCGCCTCATGGAGTTGTCCGCAACTGTAGGGGCCCCGCTGGGTCAAAGCCTTCTGGTGCCAAGGGTCTGTTTCCGAAAGGGAGGCTCGGCCCCGGTATGTTTACGGTAAGGCAACGAAGGAAAAATGTGGGTTTTTTAGCCGGGTAAGAGTCTGACACTACTCCTCCCGGTCTGCCTAAGGGCAGGGGATGTCATCTGAATGATTTTACCCAACGAAGAAATATATATCAGGCTAGATAAACGGCAACTTCAGGCTATTCCCCGTTGTTAATAAAAAGAAAACAATTTGAAAGTAACTGAAACAATTCTTAAAGGTACTTAATTAAAGGGTAAATTGTGTTGTTCATTAACATTTGACGGATAAATTGGTAGAAATGTGGTTTTTCTGAGAGGTACATAAGTAACACACAATTATTATGTACCAAATAATGTAAAATATGCGCCAGTTTTGAAACTCTTTTGGTTTCAAAACTTATCGTTTTTAAATGTAACATAACCTCAAAAGGTACTCAACTTATGTATTTTTTTCAAAAACCCCACAATATTTAATAAGAATTTAACCTTGTTTTGAAGTATGACACTAACCCTTTCTTGTGGTTAATTTTCACTACTTTACTGTGTCAAAAGTTGCGCAACCAAGTGCGATAGTACGTTGCTCATTCTCCTTTACTAAACTATTGAACAAATTGTACCTACTAATTTAAATACCTTAAGAAACACGTTCTTTCATAGTTTAAATTAGTTAAGATAATTAAAATGAAATCCTAATCCTTAAGAGAATGAAGCCACTTGTCACGTTACAGGTAGTAGAGCCTTGCTGATTTTTGCATGAATGGGCCGGCGTGACCGGTGAAGTACTACCCTCTAACAGAAAATTGACGTAAAGTAACAGTTCCTAAACTGCTGCGTTTCATTCGGTGAGTGAAAATGCCGGAGGCCCCATCCCCTATTCCTTCCTCCTTATCCCACTCCTCCTCCTATCCTTTTCCCAACCCCAAGGGTCAAGTCATAAGTCCGTTGCTACAACGCACTTATGTTATATTATTTTACAAGAACACGTATATTATTTTACAAGAATCGAACCAATGAGTAACATAGTTGTATTTTGAAACTAATCAATGCCTTTCGTTAAAGTTATCGCTTACAATTTCCTTTTTATCGCGCGAATTTAAGGTTGGTGATTGAAACAAACAAAGGTGTTCGAAACACACCGTCTGCAGTAATTTTTGTAAGCATACAGCGAAGCAATGAATCAATTTATATTGGTATTTCAACTTGATATATTGCAGTATACACCTGCAACTTCACTGAATATTTGATTCTTGCATCTATTTTTATCTAAGAAGTGCATTTAGTTTTAAATTTTGTGCTTACGCTAAAAAATGTTGCTTGATTATTTATCACCTGATAAAATATTATGTCTAGGGCAGTATATTTGTTTTTCACCATCGTGCTATGGCTAACCATAACCATGTTAGTTAAATTCAATTTTTTAGTAATTCATGCGTACTTAATGTTGCCAAGCCGAGACCGGCGAGACCACATACTCGTAGCTCGCAGTATCAAAAAGTTATCAGATCTTATGTAGAGTTAAGTTTCTAACTGTGTCGCCCAAACGGTACAAACTTTTTACGTTAGTCAATGTATGTGTAACTACTGTTTAACAGAAGCGAAAAGTGTCGGAAGCGAAACGGCTAAGCCACATATTTTGACATATGTAACTGAACCTAATTCTTAATTTACGCAAAAACAATACCATAATTAATTTTTCCGGGGACAACTTATTCAATATGCTCATCTGATGCCAGACTTATGCCTTTACTAAACAGTAAACGTGTCAATTTAAGCTTGTGCATAAATTAGATACATACGTATCTACAATCAAATGTCTCGTTATCAGCTTAATCTGTATTTTGTATAATCAAACACTTATGTGTGCATTTTTCCAAGCTAATCAAAGTATATTCACTTTCGTTTGCGACATTACCATTTTACCACGAAAGTGCACGATATTTTTTTATTTCCTCTTCCATTTCTGCCTTCCATACGAACACAAATACACCGCGAAATTAAAGGTAAAAACCTCAGTGGAAGTGTTTCACAAGATTGGCACTCACAACCACGTAGTCGGATCATGTACGGAGGCTTTCATGCAAAACACCGTAATACTCTAAGCTATTGACCATTGTAATTTGGCATAAATAAACCAAACATTGCTGTTTACCGGTAAAAATATTAATACAAGTGTAGGAATGCGTTCCAGTGGGATGATGGTACGGTTGCTAGATATGTTAAGCGATGTTTTGGATAACGATGATACAATTTTAATGGCAATTATTGTGTCTTAAACATATTTCATACTATCTTAATGTCTAAGTTACTATATGTACAAAAACCATTAAAAAAATCTTTACTTTCATACAAATTAATGCCTACACTCATCGTGTGGTGAAGGCAAGAATGAATTGCTTTCATATTGCTTTCAAATAATAATATTTTAAATGTATTTAAGTGAATCATAATTTTAATTTCAATTTTTTGTTTATGTGAATGTGTACCTAATTCATTATTTTTTATTATTTTATGTGGACCCTGTTTTCTGAAATAAATGAATTATTATTAATATTTCTCATTAATCAAATTTAAATTACATTTTTAAATATATTACTTACAAAAAAATTAAACACATTTAAAAATATAAAAAAGCCGTGGGATCCCACCAGCAACGGGCACAGGGTCCAAGCTGCCAGTGGTTAGGGCTCCAGAGACAGGAACTTCCTCACAATACGAGCCGCGTCGAGAAGTACTGCCTTTTGCATCAGACCCTTGACCCAAGCACCCAACGCGAGCCTCTTAAGGTGACGATCGAGGCTCTTGGCTATTAGGCCATTAACCGTTACAACTATCGGCACAATAATTGCCGAGTCCACATCCCACATGTCGACAATCTCAGGAGCCAAGTCCAGATATTTAATCTGTTTGTCTTTCTCGGCTTTCACGAGATTCTCGTCATGAGGAATGGTGACATCAACAATTATTGCGAGGCGCTCTGATCGATCTATCACCACAATATCAGATTTGTTGGCTACAATAGTCCTGTCTGTGACGATAGATCGATCCCAGTACAATATGGCATGGCCATTTTCGAGAACTGGCTCTGCCACATACCTGTAGTACGGTACCTCGATGTCTACAAGTTTGTATTTCAGAGCAAGTTGCTGGTGAATGATTCTAGCTACTTGGTTATGTCTGTGCAAGTACTCGCCGTTAGCAAGACGTGAACAACCGGAAACAATATGTCTGAGGGATTCACCGGGCTGGTGACACGCACGGCAAATATCGGTAGTGCCATCCCTCAGGATATATTTCCGGTAGTTATTCGTCTTGATAACTTCGTCAGCAATTGCACAAACAAACCCTTCAGTTTCCCCAAAGAGGTCACCGAAGCGTAGCCAGTTCAACGAGGCTAATAGGTCTACATCGGGTCCATACAGGGCCCGATGGAACCTGCTATGAAGCTCCTTGCTCTGCCATACACGCTTGCAATTATCAGTACTGAGTACTACAGGTGTGCGCCAGTTCTCCTTAGCCAACTTGAGCGGGGTGAGTCCATTGTCCACTGTGACAACATCTCGATGCATGTCCACGTTCGCCCGGAGAAAATATTGTCTGAGATTGCACACCTCGCGATTGTTGGGTCTTGACATTCAGAAAGCCACGACCCCCACACTTCCGCGGGATGTACGATCTCATCACGGATGAACGTGGATGATGCATACGATATGCCGTCAACAATGTGCGGACTCTTCTGTCCAGGGCATCCAATTCAGACTGAGTCCACTTGAGTATGCCAAAGGGAAATACAATAAGTGGCATGACCTAACCGTTGCAAGCACGTACCTTATTGCCACCTGATAAAAGGCTTTTTAATACTTTTTTCAGGCGGCCAAAGAAACGCTCTTGCAACGATTGCTTCATGTCAGCTTCATTGATACTTACAGCCTGTGACATACCCAAGTACTTATAGGTATCGGTTAAGAGAAGCGATCTTAGGTAAATGGAATCTGAGAGTTGGAGCCCCTCAGATTTCACCATCCTGCCCTGCTTCACATGAATGACAGCACATTCATCCACACCGAAATTCATATTATAGACTTACTAAAGTTTTGGGTTACGTTTAGTAAATCTAGCAATTGGGCATAAGAGTGGGCAAATAACTTCAGGTCATCCATGAATAACAGGTGAGATATGACCTGACCGCCTCTCTGTAACCTGTAGCCTAACCTTGAACCCTCCAATAATGTACTGAGAGGGTTCATGGCTAGGCAAAACCAAAGGGGACTCAGACTGTCGCCCTGAAAAATTCCCTGCTCAATTTTAATACGTTCGCCGTCCTCCTGGATCCTTCGGCATCCTGGATAGCAAAGAATCGTATTCCATTGCCCCATACATGACTTTAAGAAAGTGCGTAGAGTAGTATTTACTTTATACAACTCTAGCACCCTCAAAAGCCATGTATGCGGCACGGAGTCAAAAGCTTTCTTATAATCTATCCAACATGCCGCCAGATCCTTTCGGTTACGGCGAACTTGTTGGCTAATGGCCATGTCAATGAGGAGGAGCTCCTTAGTACCACGAGCCCCCTTCCTACATCCATTCTGAGAGGCTGATATAATTGAAAAGTCTTCAACATGCTTAGTTATTTTAGCTCTCAGAATAGATGTAAGAAGTTTATAGACCGATGGTAAACATGTTATCGGACTATAATTACCGGGCTCGCTAGTAATGCCAGTCTTGTGGAGTAGGAGGGTAATTCCAGTCGTCATAAAGGCTGGCAGCGACCCAGATTCCACGGCTGATTGGAATTGAGATGCCAAGCGTTCATGCGAGCTACGTAGCCATTTCAGCCAGAAATTGTGCAGCCCGTCCAATCCTGGAGATTTACAATTAGATAATGGACGGACTGCTTGTGTAACGTCCTGGCTAGAAATGACCACGCATTCCATTTCGGGAATATGTTCGCATGCACGTTCGACATCTCGCATCCAATCGCCTTCGGTATGACCAATGGGCATCGACCATATGCTACGCCAAAACGTGGCTGTGGCGTATTATTATTATTTATGATTCTTAGTTGCAGAAATTATGACTAACCCGGCTAGTTTCCTATAAACTATATTTTCTTTGAGTTTAGAATAATTTTATTGTTATGTGATAGTAGATCATGTGTGGTCAATTTGATAAATATAATCATAGTGCATGAGTACATAGTATGTGTTTAAAGACTTCTGAAAATCTCTAGTAAAATGTGTTGAAATCTCCGTAAGATGTGAAAAGACGATAGAGATACACTGTGACTGCCTCTGTGGTCCAGTGGATAGCCTATGCGTGAAGTGCGTAGGGTCTGCTAATCGGGAGGTGTGCCTGGTAACGACAATAGGCTCGCTTCCGTGAGAGTAATATTACAGCTCTGCCTACTCCTTAAGACCTTGTCCCTAAAATAATAGTTGTACAGTATTTATGAAGTGAAGCATCGCATAGTATCTCCTAGCTACCACAGTACACTTCATCTCTGCACCCGCTCACGCCCCCTACTGGTATAATGTAATGTTTACGATCCCGTCGCACAGCGCCCCGGTGCTTGGCACCGCGTCGCATATGTGCCTATCATTCGTCGAATATCAAACGGCTCCTATAAAAAGATTTCGCCTCGCAACCTATACCGAAGGGCTTTACAGCTGATTTACTTAATGTAGGCAACGAATGAATTACTACAGGGCATTTAACTAGGCTCGTTTAGGCGTTTTTGTACGAATTACTTACAGTTTCTGACAGTCACATGATTTCAAAGTAATCCCAACCACACTTCCACTATTTTAGGCTCCTGGCTTAATTAGTGAATACGCATCATCCTTTGAGCGGCGGGTTACAACTGGTTATCTATTCGCTCTCTAGATCTGTTTTATCTATGATTGTCTACATGTATTTTGGAATTATAGTACGGCTATGTGGTGTATTATCTTAAGTGCCCTAGATGTGGTCTTTATGGATTGACGATTATTCTAAAATAATACACGAATTGGCTTCAGATAACAAAATAGTGATAATTAAATCTGAAATAGCGACTACATAAATGTCGAGCCTTTGCAAGTAAGAGTTTGGATTTTCAACCTTGAAGAAAATAGTCTTCGTATCTTGATATCTTGCTTGTGATTCTGTAATCGGATATGAGCGTTTTTTTCGGGCTTGTTTCTCGTAATAGGATCGACACAAATGTCCTTCTTTGTGTAGACTTTTAATGCGGACAACGTGTGAAATACAGAATTACCGCCTTTACATCGGTAGTGTAGATAATTGATTCAATCATTTAACTAGGGCTTTTCATTTGCAGCATCCAGCAGCAAGTTACGTAAATGCAATGTGTTGTATAAGTAAATAATAGTTACATAGTGCAGCTGCTGAAGTAAAAACAACTGAAAGAATAAAATACCTTTTAACACTTTGAAGAGCATTGACTATCAGTTATTATAGGCGTTATGATAATAAAACTTTTATTGGGCATCGTTTGGTGTCCTTTAAAGTGTTAAAATACTTTATTTTTAAAGACAACACTTTTAAAAAAAGGCAACAACCACAGAAGCAATATTTCCTGTGTCGCGGGAGGCTTAGAAATATTCAATCACTGGACACAAAAAACACCTGAACTCAAAGCAACAATTTGCGGCAAGGTGGCCGCTTAGACTGCTACGCCTACCTTGATTGCTTACATGATTTTTCGAAATCGATGGCTCACAATGAAATAGTCAAAAACATAAATCGAAGTAGTCTATCTGACTAAGTATGTGTAATGAGCAGATAAAGATTAACAGCGAAAACGAAGATGATATCAAAAAATATTCAACAGTGAACCTAACTAAATATCATCATCATCAGCCTTTAACAGTCCACTGCTGAACTAGGCCTCTCCTTTGAAAGGAGGAATTGGCCTACTATACCACGCTGGCCAAACGGGTTGGTATAGGGTTTGTATCAAGTTTTCCCTATCTTGCATTGTTCTTCTCTGCATAATATGCTCCCTCTGTCGGCTCTCACGACACCCATGGGATGATATGGGGTGGTAACTAAATATACCTTCCAATATTTCAGTTCAATCTCAGTTTTCATCAAAATCTTCCACCAAGCCGCAAGGTTACCCACGAACCGCAGAAACTATTTAATAACCAAACTTTCGGAACTCTCAAGAATCAATATACTTCATTTGAACTTGAGATGTAGTTGACCTATTGACAGTTTCCCTCCATATCTCCATCAAAAAAGTTATTACATGGATAGAAAAGAAAAATATAACCAACGCATAACCGCGTCGAGCCTTAACAAGTTTTTATAACTTTTTTGGCTTATAATATATACATTCGTGTGCTACAAGTTCTTCGAAAGACTTATACAAATCGTTACGGTACTTTTATTTATTATTGGGAACAAAGAAATCTCAGGAAATAATGTACTCTTTGTATAAATTTGTTGCGGTTATTATTTCGTCTTGCGTATTCAGATTTGTCGTGTTTTTGTTATTGTTCTGGAAAATTCGACCGACATTAGTATACTATGCATCCGGTTCTTTAATGTTATAACTAATATATTGGTTACTTGCGACACGTCCCAGCTTCGCATGGGGGGTCCCTTACATTTTATAGAAATAAATATAGCCTATGTCACTCAGGGATAACGTCACATTATAAAGGTGAATTTTTTTTTAAATCGGTCTAGTCCTTTTTTTGTTTATTCGTTTCAAACATACAAAAACATAAAATCTTTCCTCTTTATTATTTTTATTGGTAAAGTCACTGTTCGTGTGTTCAGAGACACAAACACTTTTTAAAATGAGATTTATAGCCAAATAATGTTGTGTCTTAGAAGAGGTGCAAGTGATATCGTTTTTGTAAATTTAGGCTTAAAAATATTAGTCATGTAGCATAGTATAGTTTAGACAAAAACACAATATAAACAGATTGTGACAATACTAACGAATTTACAGCATTATATGACGTCAACAAACTTTAATCATTTCACCTTTGCAGCTCAATTCACAAAGTCCGAATCAAATCAATAACAGAAATTGCTATTACAGTGAATTTAACTTTCGCTCTCTGATCTTGAATCTATCGCAGCTGAACTATCAAACTAGGAGTAACCCTCTCGATATAATTTATCGTTAATTGTATTATTTTTAAATGTCGCGCGATTTTTCCAAGGCTCTCAGTCTGACCTACAGATTGTCTCGATGCAAATTGTTATTCAAGTCATTGTATGATTTTACAATTAGTTTCAGCTAGTTATTTTTATTTCATCAATTTATTGTCATCTCAATGTTTACTGTTTGCAAATTATGTATGTATAATATATGTAACTTTTAGTCAAATATGGAAAGATATTCGCCTAAACGAATAAAGAAATGGTTTTGTCTCAAAATAGTACAAACTCATCCCTTATTGTTTCTCGTATGCAATTTTGTTTACTTTAGCTGCTTACGAATATCAATATACCTATCAGTAATCCTATTAGGATTTAGTTTGCATTTACCAAATCTGCAGAGTATGTTGTAAAACATTCGAAAACGTTACCATGTGACCCTCAAATTAAGTTTTAAGTGAGATCTTTGAATTTCAGCACATAAATGCCTATAGAACTACTACTGACTTCATTGATAAAAAAAGGTTTTGTAGTAGCTACCTAAATAAAATAATAAATCGATCACAATAATATTTTTTTAGAAATGTAAGTTTGACTTAAACGATTAATTATTACTCGTTAATTAATTATTTTATTGACTTATTCTATTGACTGCCTTCGTGGTCTAGTGGATGGCGTATGCGACTGCTGATCGGAGGTTCTGGGTTCGATTTGCGGGTCGGGCAAAGTGTTACTGGGTTTTTCCAAATTCTTCGTAGCAGCACGGAGTCTGGTGATGTGCCGGGTAACGGCAATAGGCTTGCTCCCTGTTACGTGGGACCTAACAATTCATGGCGAAATGTGTGTGTAATATTACACATCTGCCTACCCCTTTGGGGATACAGGCGTGAGTCTATAAAAAAATATATATGTAGTGAATAAACTATTGAAAATATTCTACTATTTGAAATATATTTGGTGGGCTAAATTGCAATGCTTATATATTCCAGAGCACAAAGTGCAGCGGTACTGACAAAATAGCCATTCTAACTTTCGCAGACTAAACTTAAATGCTGAAATCAGAAGTTGCCAACAATTAGCAACATTTATTTCATAAATTCTCTTGCATTCAACCCAACGCCTTAGCTTGCTTTATTTAGGATTACTACGTTAGTTTAAGTGTCATAGAATTCATTTTCACAGCCTCATATTTGGACCACTTTAATCTAATAATATTTGGCATATTTTAATGAAAGTCAGCGTATGTTTCGGTTAAGAAATTTGGCAAATTTAAGCCTATCCTGTTATGTTATGAATTCACTGGTTGGTGACATTTCAAAATACCTACTAACTACCGCCCTTGCCTCTGGATAAAATTAGCCTGCTTTTTTCTATAAAATCGGTTAGAAAAGCAGCAGATCATCATAATTAATAATTATAATAATTCACGCAAATGCGCTGTTTGATGTAAATAGCTGAAATGACTCTGTTTAAATGTTGGTACTTAGATTATTTTTGGTAAATTATGTTTTCTACAAGTCAATACTAGCTTGATCGATTTATCGCGCCCGAATCCCTTGCATATTAAATGTCATGAAAATTGTTTGAGCCGTTTCTTGTATAAAATACATATATACAACAAGCAATAATTATACATAAAATAAACTAGGTCCTTACAAAGGAATGTTTAAGTGCCAATATGTGCAAGTCAGCCATTACGCGGGATATGTGACGGAAAGAGTATTGTTTGGATTTAAATGGCCTCTCTCACATTTCCCTATGCTATTGACATTTTTCTTGCAGATTTTTGTTGTCCCAATCAATCATACAAACAGCCTACTATTGTTTTTGGGAATGGTTGTATGACGAATAATCTTTGTTTCTTATTTGTCGTAGAATCGCAATTCAGAACTGTCAATATTTGCTTATGCCGTGGTACGTTGAGGTTGCTACCTTCAGAGAGGTGTTTTATTTTGCTGAGACTGAGGGATTTGAAAAATTGAATTGTGTAAATGTACATTAACAGTAATGAAAATGTACAAAACTTAAAAAAATAGTCACATCACATTTACATAGGACTAGCTGACCCGGCGAACTTTGTACCGCCATATTGTATTTCTCTAGATTTTTTTTTGACTAAATTGTGAATGTAAACCATCACTCTCAAGTCCCCTTGAACACATACAAAAAAATTTCAATTGCAATTTAAATTCCGGCATTAATTAATATATTTGTCCCACTTTACTCATACGCAACCTCTCATTTCCCACTCGCCATCGGAAAATCCAAGAAAACCCTCCACGTTCGAGGTTACAAAAGCCGAAGAATCATTGTTTTCATTTGCCTTTATTTTTCTATCGAGCACATACTTTTAGCTGCACTACCAAGCCACATGGCAAAACAAACAAAATTACACGAAAATAAATCTTATTTTTGCTGATCTAAAGCTCAAAATTCAGTGTGCAGATATTTCTCACACATAAGCGACATTAACAAAAGATCGCTGCCTCGCATTGAACAATACGGTTGACGCACAAACACGCGTCAAGACGGCACAATGCCGCGCGATGTCGCGATGTCGACAGTCTGTCCCCTATAGAGTACACATATTACGAGTATGTCAAGGATTAAACATTGCACCTACGTATAGCGTGCAATTGACAGTGGTAATTCCTGAGTGTATATTTTGCTTTATGAGTTGTTTTGTTAAATATGTGTATAAAGAAAGTGTATGTGCTTACATTAATTATTGTAGATGAATGCGAAGCTTATGGTCCTTTTTAAGAAAAAGTTGTTTGGTATAAGTCATTTGCGAGATTTATTTTTGCTGTAACAGCTCAGAATCTGGCACGTTTTCGGATTGTTTCAATGATGTTTAATTATGTCTCGTATCATTAAAACACAGCTGATGAATATGAAATGTATTGTCTTCTTTCTTCCCTTATGCAGTAGGTACCTATGTGTAATGTAATAAAAGCATGTAAAAACGAATTTAATTAGATCGGGATTTTATCTCTATTATAAGAGCAAATCGACTTGGAGTTAGCAGATTTTACATGTCAAGAACATGATGAAGAAATATTAGACATGCAGGGTGCCACACGAGGGTTTCCTTCAATGTTTAACAATTTAATATAATCAAGTTACTACATAACATTATCAGGGCATACAATTAAGCTTTAGCTCTCATTTTACTGTTGCATTATTTTGAATAATCATGTACTTACATAGCGGCGTCTTTGATTAAAATTTTAACAATTTATAATCTCTAGTACATCACATATCATGATTCAATTTCAAAGGCCTGGAAAGAGAATTTAAATTAAACCACGTTGTTATGATTTATTATATTATTCTTTCGTGAAAGTGAATCAGGTGTCTCTTCCAATAATACTAGACTTCGTCCGCGGCTTCACCCGTCTCCAGCCTCCCATGACAAAAATCATACTATTCTTTCGCTTCGTTGCGACGTATAAGACAAATAAACACTTTCGCCTTTATAATATGAGTATGGATAAAGTAATTGGTAATTTGATTTATAAATGCTTCTAAATAATTTGTTAGTTACTGGCCAAACTGAGTATTTATTTTGCGTGATGTCAATATACTTACTGTTTTCCGTGTCCTGTTGAATGGGCGGGCGCACGCAAACGTTCCCGAATTTTCGCGTCGAGGGCCTTAATCAAGCCGTATCAAGCTAATGCCTTTCATTTCCTAAATGATGGAACGTTTTCCAGCTTCCATGTATTCAGTGATTACAGAATTCTCTACGGTGGGCTCTGATCAAACTCGCCGACAATAGAATATATGAGGATGTAATTTCAATAGATTTTTGCAGTGATTATATATCATTGTCGTCGATCAAACATTTAAAAAAGCTTGACTTACTTTTAGACTTACTTTAAAACTGACTTACACATATATATGAACTACGTTTGTATAAAAATATTATTAAAAAGAAGATATTATATTATATTGAATGATCACTTGTGTAAAATCGAACTGATAATAGAAATGTAAAGGTGACTCTATCTAGGCGCATATTGCCAGACGTCTCTGTGACTTACTAACCATATAAAAATATCCGAAACAAGCATCCATACAATGTTTATACATCCATCTTTATCTAGAGTCCTCGCATTTGCAGTCGATCGCAAGACTGGCATGCAGATTGGTTGCATTTGAAATCATAATGGCGACGAGCTATCTGTCGGATTATTCTGTACCGCGGCGGACACGTGCGGATAGGTACGCTGAATGCACATACCCATTCAGGATTTAATTTCATAATTCAGTTCGATATATGGTGCTGTTGGTTCGGCTGCGATAGCCTAGTGGAGTTACCAACGGACTGCTATGCAGCGTGTTCAAATCCGCACGTGCACCCACACTTTTTCTAAGGTATGTGCGAATTAAATTGTTAATTTTGCTTGCCTTGCGGCTCAGAAGGCGCGTTATGTCGTTGGTCCCAGATATCATGAAGATCTTTGAGAGATATTATGAGAAGTCAGTACTCTTGAGTGTACTGTCAATTGTCAATCCAGGAATATCGCCATCCACTTAGACGGCAGTTACACAGTATAAAAGTTGTCATTCTGGTTGACTAGTAAACGGACTACGAACTAGTCCTGGGTGCAACCTTGATAATACTAAGACGATGATGACGATCATGAATATAAAGGCGCTTTAATTTTTTTTCGATATTTTGTTGGTGATAGATTGTCAGGCATCGTCAAATGATATTTCGTTTCTATTATTGACTTTCTGTACGAGTCCTTGTGGGACAATTTCCAGTCATAGTTTTATATTACATTGCTTATTTTATTCTACTTTAAATTTACTTTGTTTGCAACAAGTATACACCTGCTTCATAATATTAATCTCGTCTTGTGTCTTATATTATTATTTGCCTTGGAGTCCGAGGTCAATTTGATGTCGCGGAGAATGACCTTAAACATGATCGTATATTTATAAAATATAATTTTGATAAATCTAGCTCGATATACAATCCAAGTATAATTCATTCATTCTATACACAAGTGATAAAACCACAAAAAAACAAGATAATATTCAGCTAAACTTGTCATAATTTTAAACCAAAGTTTGATTAACCAATTCACTGTTTTTGTTATAGGATAACGTATTAAAGTATTATACCATTGGTATACTTTGTCACCAACTCTTTATTTATTCTGTATGTTTGAATCAAAACTTAAACACACTTTGTATTCTAAGTGGACGCTGCGCATAACTCTTTGATATACTAAACCGATCTTTACATTAGTTTATTCGTTCAGCAAGAGAATATTAAGTAAAAAGATCTGAAGTTAAAAGTCGCGAACCTGATCCCAATTTGTAATACGCACGAAACACAGGGTCGCGTAGTTAGTGAAACTTTCTTAAAGGAAACTTCAAAAAACTTCAAAATATCGAATTCTGCCAAGTTTAACTATTTAACAACTTAAAATTCGAAAAGCGATCTCTTTAGACGATGTCACCATTTTAGTTGAGACGAGGTCAACTAAACAAACTGTACTAGAATTGTAAATAGAAATAAAGGATGAAGAGACGCTGTAGTGATAAAGATTACAATCATTTACAATCAAACAAGTCGGCGCTGGACCACTTTGAACAAGTCCCGCCGTTATGGTGGTCTAGCGGGAAGTTGTTCGACTGTACCTATATAATATACGAAACGGGTAAAATGACACCAAAAGAATCATGGCACAAAACTCCTTAAAACAAATAATTATAGCTTTCTTTAACAGAACTAGCGCGGTGATATATACAGGGTGTAAAAGGACCTTTAACGAAACTTGAAATCCTATATTGTAACAATTACATTTATGTCATTAACAAATTGCAAATATTTCTTGCTTGTGCACTATGCCTGGGAAATTACTAAACTACTAGAATATACTACTACCATATTTTTTTCTACTTAGGTACGAAATTGATGCATTTCTCGCGCCAATTTATTCTATAGATTTCCCATGCATCCATGGATAGGTTCTATCTCGAGCATTGCACGCGCGCGCTTTACATTGCGGCTTATAAAATTTATCTCCTTATAAAAATCGTTTCCCTTTACATTGCGGCTTATAAAATTTACCTCCTTAAAAAAATCGTTTCCCTGATATTATTTTTGCTTAGTATGACTTGGCATGATGTGCAAAACGAGTAAACTTCGACTTAGTGATAAGTCTTTTGACATCCCTATATATGAAGTAATAATAGTCTCTTTAGAGAGTAGAATAGCAATGATGTCACAGTTTAAAAGCTCGTCTTGTTCGATTACATTAAAATTAATAATTAAACTAATTAAATGGATATTGAAATACGTTTCACAAGAAACGAAATTTCAATAAACAAATTGTTACTTGCGATCGCTTTGAAGTGAAGAAGAAGCCAGAGTCCGTGAGGTGACGGATTAAGAATACGGAAGGTCAACACCCCATATCATCCCATGGGTGTCGTAAGAGCCGACAGAGGGAGTATATTATGCAGAGAACAGCACTGTAAGAGAAGGAAAACTTGATAGAAACCCTATACCAACCCGTTTGGCCAGCGTGGTATAGTAGGCCAATTCCTCCTTTCATAGGAGAGGCCTAGTTCAGCAGTGAACTGTTAAAGGTTGATGATGTGTGATCGCTTTGATGTCCAAGCGAATGATTTATTCAATAACTCATATTCTCACAAATAAAACTAAAGTAGACCACATTCTTTTTTTAAACGCCATCATGATTATATTTATGTAATAATTATAGTAATTTTGTTCGTGTATAGTAATTTAGTCGATTTTATTTTAAAATTGTTTGTTTTAGAAAATTACTTTGGGTCTGTGTATTTTGAGAATGGCTCAATACTCAATTTATCAAACATGTATTTACATTCCATTGATACTTTATTCTTGTGCTGCTGTGTGAATCTTTTTAGGCGTTTTTTATAGTTATGGCTCTGGTGTTGATAGCACATAATATTTTCACTTGCTTAAGGTACCTTTTAAAACAAGGAGTATTTTTTCTCAGTACACACGTACATCATTAAAGTATAGTATCCTTTCAGTTCAACGGATCTGAAATGTATTGCCAAAACAGAGCTTTAGCGATGGCAATTGTTACTATTTCAGCGACAGAAACCACGACGTGGGTAAAACCAATGATATATAAGTAAATATTATATCTTTACATACCAAAATATTTCTAAATATTTCAATATCTGAAAGTCATATTCGAAATGCCTCTTATAGTACATACCGCGGTAAAAAGGATCGTTTCATAAACTACAGCTCAATTACAAAGTACCTCCCATCATCCGAAACGAAAAAGATCACTATAACCGGTGCATTTCTTCCACGCAGCCATTTGCAGAGTTCCAACTAATTTTCCGCACAACTAATTTTGTGGCGACGCAGAAGAGTGCCGCCTATTATTAAGAAATAATAGATTAGATTCCCTATCTTAGCCTGTTCGTTGTGGGTGAAATGGGAAAAGTTGGTACTAATCAAAACGTGCCATCTTTTGATAACATTTGAGACACAATTTGAATTAAAGAATACTGTGGGAATTTACATAGGTAGTTCATTTTTGGTTTCGCTTCAGAAAAAATTGCATAAGCAAACGTGTGTTTTACTTATATGTCGAAGATAATAAAGGAGAATATGTGCGAGCCAGTTTTGTTCAGAAAAATTACATAACATAATTATTATTTAGTTAAAATATGAATTATTAGTAAAATCAATATGCAGGTGGCATAGATATTAGATTGCAAAATAGTACGTAAACATTAATATTTTATTCTGATGATTCATTCAATTAAAATTTAATTGATGGACCAATCATTTTGTGGCTTTTGTGGGCTATATGATCGGTGTGTCTTCTGCTATTGCCTTTGACCTACTGATTTCTGATCGCTGTATTGTACTGCTAAAAACTTCAATTAGTAAATTTACATTCTTTAGAAAAAATTCAAAACCGAATGCCACCGTATTTTGGAAGACATTATAAATGATGCAATTTCACCTGAAAGCTTTTATTAAACTACTTTTATGATTTTCAATTCTTGTAATATTATTATATTTATTTTCTTTTTAAGACTGAATTTTTATTATTTTGTTGCCGTAAGTTATTTAAACATATTTAAGTTATTGAACTATTAAAAACTTTTTTAATATGAACAACCGCATGAAAAATGAACACTGCCTTTGGTTAACAGATTTTCAAAGAAAAATTCTTTTAACTCTGCTTTTACCTTAAGTACCTAAATCTATGTAGTTAACCGTTTGTAATCAAGTGATGATTATCAATTGTGTAGACACGTGCAATCACGTCCACGGGATGTCCACAGACAGTCGAGTTAGTAATTATTCCTTAATTGAATTAGTGTCAGCTAGATATTTGGCTTGTAATCGATTTATTGAAGCAATAATCTAATGATTATATAATTTATTTACCACTGTTTGGTGATGGAGGATCGTTGATATACCCGATAGGTATAATGATATTACTGGACACGTCATCTTGTATCTTGGATGCATGATGCTTAAAGGCTTTATTCGATGGTCGGGGTCATGAGTTCGAATCCTACTTAATTGTACGATCGTCGATAAGCCACTCTATAGACAATTATTAGGATAACCTGAGTATGTTAATTGGAATTTATTATTCAGATAAGATTATTAGATTCTAATGAGGAACGTAAATTGCTAGTAATAATTATTATTATTCTTTTCAGACAGCTAGGTGCTGATAAATAATGAAACCAATTTACAAAAATATATACTTACTGCTACACAAACGTCAAGACTTCGATGAGCTACACCACTAGAAAAGAGTAGCTGCCACAAATCCATTGATGTTGTTTCAATTATTTGAATATATTCATCGTATTTTAGTATTTTAACATCAGCTAATATCTACAAACGCTTTGTGAAACTATATTAATTCTTTAATTTTCGGTATTAGTTATTAAAATGGTTTTGGAATTATTAGAACCAGTATTAAGAAATACGATGAATACGATGATTGACAATTTAAATAAACTCGCAGACGAGTAATTCCCTGAACTACGACGTTGAAACAAGCTAATATGTTTAATAGAGCCTGATTCATTAGCAGTGAGGTTTGTAATGTCTCGATAACATCAAATCCTGGGCTAGCGATAGCCAAAATTAGTCAGGACACCGTGACTTCGACATAAGATGTCCCAAGACCCAAACACTATTACACATCCTGAAAGCAAGTCAGCGGCTACCCGTGAAACAGTTCCTAGATAAGGCTTATATAAAGTGAAACAAACGTGCCAGATCGTATGGCTTCGCATTGTAGTTGAATAATGTATGACCGTTGTAAACAAGTTGGCAAAACACCGACAAATCATTCTTGCCAGTCGGCGCCTTGCGTTGCATCTCACGCTTGCGTTCATGGTTGCATAATTTAATCATGTGGTAAGCAGTAGCAATCATTATACTGCTATTCGCGACATGCTTATAGCAGTTTATTGGTGCTATTTATATTTAACATTTTGTTGTGTTGCTAGTTTCAATTGGTAAAAGTTTTGAACAGGATTGCAAGGTTTTGTAACGTATGTCCGGTACTTACCGCGTTGCGTCACAGTACCGCCCATACGCTCGGCCAATCAGAGAAAGCCATCGTCCGCGCTCGCAAAGGCTGACCAAATATGGTCATAAACGGACTCTCACCCTGATGGAGGGCCCGGTATATAAAGGGGCCGACAGAGAGGCCGGCACCGCTACTCTAACGTCGCTTCTACTACCTACCTACTATAACTAAGCGTACCTACTGACCCTACGTCGTATCTACGTGTATCCTGGTCCCAGCTACGGGTAAGCACTACATTTACTGCGTTAGCGTACTGCCCATCTCTCTACCTGCTAGCTGAGGCCGGCTGACGCCACCTGCCTGACTCTATTGGTTGTGGCTCTCCTAATGCTGCTTTCCTTCAGGTTCCAGGTTCACGTTAAGACTCCGGCTACGCTCCTAGACCGCTACACTTTCCTGCATCGCCTTCGGCGTCACCTCTGCCGAAGAGTCTGGCCTGCCCTGCTCATCGTACTCCACCGCCGGCGTCTGCCAGCTGAACCAACGGCCTGCGAGGATCTACCGCTCGAGCAGCCTGCCTACACACTACCGGAGGGAACAGCGTGGGAGACTGCAGCCCTTAGTGTTCAGGCCAGTGTCGTGTTGTTGGTCGGTCATACTCGTGGCAAGGGAAGTGAGACAATACTCGGCAATAAACGCATATGGAACCTTTTCTGCGTTTTACTACCAGAACCCGTTACAGTTTCGTTTGTAAAAAGTAATTATTTCTGATCAAAACTCGTGTTACAAGTTTGTATAAATAATTATGAATGTGACCTAATGAATTTCAATACTTTGGTAGTAAAATAGCATAACGGAAATTCATATTAAAGGCATACAATAGCCTAGCGTTAGCGATATAACCATGTTTGTATGATTTTTGTAACACAGTATCTAGCGACACATTTGTACCCTATTACGATTGAAACCTTAAGTATATATACAAACACACGCAAACATAATAAAATGAATGTTTCACAGACGTAAGGAACGTCTGTGAAACATTGTTATTTTTGTTATTGTAATTGTAAACATTTTGTTATTGTAAACATGTCCGATCCAATCGCTACTCCACTGATAAGTATTCAGTTTAATACTATTTTTACCTACAAAACCAAACAATTTCCGAATAACATCTTTACCACGCCTAAATATATATATTTTTTTCCTGTATCTGTTCGTAAAAGTTCAACGTAATGTCCTGTGGGACAGCTTCTAACTTTTCGAGGAGATACAATGGTGTCTCAATGGGATGAAGGGTCTTGTTATGACTTGATTTATCAATAGACCAGCTCTCAAACAACACGGTAATATTGCTGTAGGGTTCGAGACATGGATTATGTAACTGGTAAGTATCAATTGGTTTTATTGAAAGTATATCGTTTTGAGTATATTAAATTTAGACTGAGAGTAAGATCTTTATACCTTTGTGATGCATAATATGTATCTATGTCTATCAGCAACCTATAAGTACTTACTTTATAGTCTTTATTGTAGGTTCTATCCCTGCACGGGATGATTCTCTGACAGATAACATAAATTGTCGGTTTTAGTTTGTCTCTTCTTTGATTGAATGTTTGTAAAATCTGTCGCGATACGAGTTATTTAAAGTGTGAGAGTTGCCATACCACATCACACACCACCACAATAATGTCAAACACCTTTACAATTTTCTTTTTTCATTTTATGTAAGGATAACCTCAATAATTAATCCGATCCTTAGCAATATACCTTTGGGAATCGTTTGGCAATGTAGTAGTTCTTCCTTCAATTTATCTATAAACAACTTAGAAACATTTTGTATTCAGTTATATTGACTACTGATTTGGTTATCGCGTTCTATTCTTTTCAAAATCTTTTTAACAAAAATACGATACAGTAAAAAACGGTTACTATATTATTATTATTGATTAACATAATAAAAAAGAAATATGTTTATATATTTTTTCAGAACTTATAACAAGAATCCTTAGTATGAGCTATTTATTTCTGTTCTCATGCACATAAGGGCACAATATGGACGCTTAACATACGTTACCTGTCCAAGTAATGGCACAGCTTAGTTGTTATAATACAAGACGCATGGCCACTTCGCATTGTGCTAAGCAACATATATAACGATTATGTGTCCCACACAATGCTGGTTATCAACTCACACATCAAATCCATGGTGATCGTATTGACAACACACAGTATATAATTATACGCCGATAAATAATAACTAGAATGTTTATAGGGTCGGTAAATAACTGCTTCTTTTAAGACTAAGGTTTTTAGGCAGCAAAAGCTAAATATAACTTTTTTGCTTATGTTGTCATCAGCGGGCTGTACAATTGTACATAAAAGGGCAAGACAAGAAAGGGAAGACCTCAATTAAATACATACCCTGTTGAAATGTTTTTTTTAATACTAGTTTTTTTTGTATGTAACCGTTTTACCACTTTTGAATAGACTTATGTTTGTAATAAATAAGTTATAAAAAAGATTATAATTTAAAGGTTATAAGGGCCCACATAAGATTATATGAACCCTGATGACGCACTGTTTCGTAATAATATGAAAACATTTAACCTGACTGCTGAGATTCCTCGCAAAATAAAATCAAGCAATAGGTATCTCAAAGTTCATAGGTCGATGACCTATTTATACACCCTAGACCCAACAATACATTCTTAAATGTTAAAAAAGCTACACCACATTTTATTTCTGGGCAGTAAGTGGAGGCACTTACGTACCATAATATGTTTTTAACATAGATCCCGACATCGAGAAAGAGCTATTATGTGTTTAAATACTGCTATGGTGTGAGCTTATTTATTGAAACGGATTTTGGTTAGTTTTATATACGATGTAAAAGCTTTCGGGTTGAATAATCGCTCAAGTTAATTCGTTTTGAAATACATTTTATAGCTTAGGCTTAGACAGTCAGGTTTTGCGACAAAATTATAATAGTTTATTTTCCTGAATCTTTTGATGCTCTAGATTGTTTGATTTCTTTTTTTACATACATACATACATAGACTCACACCTGTATCCCGGAGGGGTAGGCAGAGACTACGGAACGCCATTTGCAACGATCCTGACATACCTCACTTGCTTCACTCACTCCCATCAAGTTTCTCATGCATGCTCTTCTGTTAAGAGTACTTCTGACTTGTCCTTTTTGCAGGATGTCTCCAATCTGGTCAGAGAACGTTCTCCTAGGTCTTCCCGTTTGTCCTGTCCCATTCACACTAGCCTGATATATCTTCTTTGTCAGTCTATCGTCATCCAACCTCTCCATGTGCCCAAACCATCTTAACATGCCTTTCTCAATGCTTGTCACTACATCTTCTTTTACCCCACACCACTCTCGTATCACACAATTTTTTACTCTGTCGGTCAAAGACACACCACACATAATTCTCAGTGCTCTCATTTCTACAGCATTTATTCTACTTTCAAATCTCTTCTGCCATACCCAACTTTCACTACCATACATAAGGGTAGGCACTAACACACCTCTATGTACAGCCAAACGTGCCTTTTTGGACACGTTTTGACTGCTCATAAACGTCTTCAGAGTTCCATTCACACTATTACCTGCATTAACTCTCCTTTCAATATCTGCTTCATTCTTACCATCTCTTGTAAAGAACGTACCTAAGTAAACAAACTCATTCACTTGTTCCACACTCTTACACTCCGCTGTCCATCGATCAAAACATTACAAGCCGTAACGCATTCCTCCTTTTCAAAAACCATAACTTTTGTTTTACTTACATTCACTTTCATTCCTTTCCTTTCTAACGCACGATGCATGATTGTTACCATCTCCTGCAACTCCTCCATTGAAGATGCAAGTATAACCTGATCATCAGCATAAAGGAGGCATTTGACGAGTAACCCATTCATCCTTAAGCCGCAGTCACTATGTTTTAAATCTTGCAAACAACTGTCCATGAAGAGGTTAAACAGCCACGGCGACGCTACACATCCCTGTCTAACACCTTTATCGATAGTAAACCAGTCAGTGTATGCCCCGTTTATCCTCACACAAGCTCTAGAATCCTCATAAAGGGATTTCAGAGCTCGAATGAGGCTGCTGTCTACCTCATTCATTGACAGCACCGACCACATTTCATTCCTCACCACTTTATCGTAAGCCTTTTCCAAATCCACGAATGCGCAATAGACCTTTTGACCTTTGGCCAAAAATTTTCAGCCTATGCTTCGCAAGGAAAAAACCTGATCCTGGTGGCACAACTACAGCTGTGGTCCAGTCATTAGGTACTCGGCCGGTGTTCCAACACAAGTTATATAACCGCTGCAACTGACCAAGTATGATGCCCTGTCCAGCCTTCAGCATTTCGACTGTAATCCTATCATATCCTGCAGCCTTACCTACTTTCATACTTCCCAGTGCCTTCACGAATTCATCCACGCCAATAACGCTTTCATCATTGCTTTCAATACAATTCATTTCAGCTATCGGTGTCTCTATCGCCGTTCTTTAAAATAAACTTTCAAAATACTCTTTCTATCTCTTCAGCACGCACAATTTACCATTTACTATACTTCCATTTCTTTTTTATTGACTCATTTCTCATCTATAATATATTGAACGTGTAAATTTTTCATACTTATGCCCATATTGCATCGTTATGGAATTGTAGTTGAAGTAGTCTGCTCGCCATTATCACTGCACCGCCTACTTAAAGTACACGGGACAACGTTGCTGGCTAACTGTGGGTTAGCAGACTTCACATTATTTTTTTTTATATTAAGGAGAATAATTAGATATGCAAATTTAATCATGATGTTTTCCTTCACCGTTAAACTATGGACAGATATTAACATTACATCTTAATATCCACATAATATCAAAAAAGACACTGTTACTCACTGTACTCACTGTTACACCAGACATCGTTTACGTATCTGTTTGTAGGTTTCTCTCATCTAGCCTACACCTGTCTAGCTACAAACGTTATGTACAAATACAATAATATCAATAAAATGAAACGTGTGATCAAATTATAAGAATATGCGATCATTATTAGTGATAATGCGTTAATTGTCATCAAAATTAAATGCAGTAGAGTACTAAATTGTCGATAACGATCTACGATAACCGTTATCGCCCATGATAAACAAAAATGAATATAAGCGAGGCACTAGCAAGTTAGATCATCATCATATCAGCCGAACGACGTCCACTGCTGGACATAGGCCTCCCCCATGGTTCTCCACACAGACCGGTCTTGAGCCGCCCGCATCCAACCGCCTCCTGCGATCTTGACGAGATCGTCGGTCCACCTTGCGGGGAGCCTACCTCTGCTGCGTCGTCCGGTACGTGGCCGCCACTACAGAACCTTTCTGCCCCAACGGCCATTGGTTCTTCGAGCTATGTGCCCTGCCCACTGCCACTTCAGCTTGGCTATCCGGAGAGCTATGTCAGCGACTTTGGTTCTACTGCGGATCTCCTCATTTCTTATTCAATCTCGCAAGGAAACTCCAAGCATAGCTATCTCCATCGCCCTCTGAATGACCGTGAGCCTTCTGATAAGGCCCATAGTGAGCGACCACGTCTCTGATCCGTAAGTCATCACTGGCAACACACACTGGTCAAAGACTTTCGTCTTGAGACATTGCGGGATATCGGACGAGAAGATATGTCGTAGCTTCCCGAACGCTGCCCAACCGAGTTGGATTCGACGATTGACCTCCTTCTCGAAGTTGGACCTACCTAATTGGACTACTTGTCCCAGGTAGATATCCTTGTCGACAACTTCGAGCGTAGAGTTCCCAACCTGAATAGGAGCAGGTACAACATGGACGTTCGACATGATTTTCGTCTTGTCCATGTTCATCTTAAGACCTACTTGTTGGGAGACTCTACAGAGGCCATCGAGCATTGTGCCTTCTATGGTTTCAGCCATGACTACGATATCGTCTGCGATTCGAAGGTGAGTGATGTACTCGCCGTTGATGTTGATGCCGAGTCCACTCCAGTCCAGAAGCTTGAAAACATTCTCCAGCGCAGTGGTAAACAGTTTCGGGGATATGACATCCCCCTGTCTCACTCCTCGCTGGAGTTGAATAGGTTTCGAACTCTGGTCCTGGAGGCGGACTGGCATAGTGGCGTTTTCATACAAACACTTCAGCACTTCGATATATCGGTAGTCAATCCGGCACCGTTGGAGAGACTGTAGCACCGCCCAGGTTTCGATCGAATCGAAGGCTTTCTCATAGTCCACAAACGCCAAGCATAGGGGCTGGTTATACTCCTCGGACTTCTGTATAACCTGCCGCAGCGTATGTATGTGGTCCAGAAAACCAGCTTGTTCGGGAGGCTGGAAATCGTCTAGTTTGCTTTCGAGACGATTCGTGATGACCCTCGAAAACAGCTTGTAGACGTGACTCAGAAGTGTGAATAGAATAGAATAGAATAGAATCAGTTTATTTGCTTAGATTGCAAGTACAAACAAGTGGTAAATATAATATCGGAATCCTTGTACAAACTACGTTAGTTTAGGCATGCAAACACAATATAATAATATTAATATGTAAAATCAAAATAAAACAATCAAAAACAAATAGCTTAAATCCGGCAAGTACACGCATATTACATTTTAAAATATTAAATAAATCAATTAAATTGCTAACAATGTCAATAAAATTAAAATAACAATATATCAAAGAATTCAAAGGAAAATTAAGTTAATTACCTAGTCAATATAAAATTTAAATTAGAATTATAAATTATCAGTTAAAAAATCATTAATTGAATAATAACATTTTTCTAGTAACAGTGCCTTTAATTTTGTTTTAAATTCTTCAATTGTACTATTTTTAATTGTGTCAGGTACTTTATTATATATAGCTGGACCCATACCAAATACATTTTTCTTAAGCAGAGTTGTATTATAGTCACCAACATGCAATAGGTTTTTATATTGACTTCTTAAAGGTCCTTTTCTAGACTCAGCTAATACCGTAAAGTAATGTTTGTAAACCTTTACAAAAACCGCTAATTCTAAGATGTACATTGATGAAAATGTTAATACTATTAGGGATTTAAACATAGGTACACAACTGTCAGTCATTCTCAGACCACACATAGCCCCTATGCAGCGCTTCTGTGCCCTGAATACTTGTTCCCTTTAGCTACAGTTACCCCAAAACACTATACCAAATCTTAAAACAGATGCTACTAAACCATGATATGCCACCAATGCTGTGGCTGTGTTAACTTTTTTTGATAGGTTAAATAGTATATATGCAGAAGTGCTTAGTTTCTTGCATACTTCTGCCGCTTGAGGTTTCCAGGTTAGCTGGCTGTCTACCAGTATTCCTAAAAATTTTGCTACATTTATTTGATCAATACCTTGCCCATTATATTCTATTATTAATTGTTTTACAGATGACCGTTGATAAAAATGCATTATATTTGTCTTTCGGGGAGATGGGCCTCGTTAGCTTTGGTTGGCAACCTGTCTAGGAGAAGGAAAACTCCGAAATTAAACCAAACGTACGGGGAGATGGGCCTCGTTAGCCTCGGTTGGCAACCTGTCTAGGAGAAGGAAAACTCCGAAATTAAACCAACTTTCAGGGAGCATACCCGACACAAAACCCCGATCTAAGGTGTAAACCGACCCGTGCCGAGGGATTCGTGGTCAGAGGGCAAGCTGGTCTCAAACGGAGGGTGCCTGTGTTGGTGGTCACAGGGCACAGCTAGGATTAGGGCACAGGGGTATGATGGTTACCCCCGTACAGGGCTCTGCGGGGATGGACCTTTTAAATCCCTATTACTCGTGGGAACGCTATGAGGACAGACATTAATTATTCTTCAAATGGCGGCGACACGGTTCGCAACCTGTCTCGTCTCGTTTCCCGCGAGGGCGAAAAGCGGCCTACGGAAAGCCGATTTGCAACATTGAATGTTGGCGGTGGAATGGACTGAAAATTGGATGAAGTATGCCAGATGATGGATGATAGAAAGATTGATGTTCTGTGTGTGAATAAAACGAAAAAGAAAGGATGTGACACTACAAAGCATGGCAGCTATAGTACCACCAGAGCCTGCAAGGGAGTTGGCTTAATACTGTCTGCGCGAATAAATGAGTGCATAAAAGAGTTTGAATGTGTAAATGCAAGGCTACTATGGATGAGAATGAAAGTAGGACTTACTCGTCTTCTTATTGTACGGGTTTACGCCCCGGTCAATATAATAACGGGTATGTCACAACAAGAAAAAGACGAAAGGCAGGCGTTTTGGGAGAGTTTAAGAGAGATTCTGAGGACCTGTAAGGATAACGAGAGATTGATTTTGTTAGGTGATTTCAATGGATGGGTGGGAGTAAAGCGAGATGGATTTGAAAGGGTTTTAGGTGGATTCGGTGATAAGAGTGTGAACGAAAATGGAAAAGAACTGCTTGAGGTTTGTTTGGAGAGGAGCCTTTGTGTGACAAACACAATGTTTGATCACAACGGATACATTTGTATACACGTGAGGCGTAAAATGTTAGAAGAAGTATGATTGATTTTGTAATAGTAGATGAACGACTGAGAAAGATTGTGTTGGATACGAGAGTTTTTCGAGGGATCGGCATCCATACAGACCACTTTTTGGTGTTAAGCCGGATAAGTGGGCTCTTTAAAGGATGGCGACACCGAGAAAATAATCAAGAGAGGGTCTTGGAAAGAATAAAAGTAGAAAATCTGCAAGAGAAAGATGTGAAAGATGAGTTTAAACGAAGATTGATAGCAAGGTTTGAGAGGTATGGAAGAGTTATGGCATTCCTGTAAAAAAGAGGTAGTATGTGTAGCGTCTGAAGTATGTGGTGTGATCAAGAGAAGGAAACTACTAAAGGTTAAGAATACATGGTGGGACAAGGATGTACAATCAGCAGTATCAGAGAAGAAGAAAGCGTGGTTAGATTGGTTGGCTGCCAGAGCAAATTAAAGAATGGGAAAGGCAACGAGTGATGACATAGATGAAGCAAGAAAGGAGTTTGTTAGGTCTAAAAGAATACTGAAAGAAATGGTTAAAAGGAAAAAAGAGGAAAAGAAAGATGAGTTTAATAGTAGATTATCTGACGACTTTCGGAGAAACATTAAGTTTTTCTGGAAGTCCGTTCGTGCAGTTCGAGGCAAAACTCAATCCTCAGAATACACAGCAATCAGAGACAAGAATGGAAAGATACTGAATGGTGAATCGTGTGTGCTGAAGAGATGGAAAGAGTATTTTGAAGGATTACTTGAAAGAAAGACGACAGAGACATCGACAGGTGAAATGAATGGTAATGAAAGCGATATTGGCGTGGATGAAATTTTGAAGGCACTGGCCAGTATGAAATTAGGTAAGGCTGCAGGGTATGACAGGATTACAGTCGAAATGCTGAAGTCTGGACAGGGCATCATAATTAGTCAGCTGCAGCGTTTATTCAACTTGTGCTGGAGCACCGGCCGAGTACCTGATGACTGGGCCACAGCAGTAGTTGTGCCTCTTTATAAAGGAAAAGGCTTGCAACAAGACTGCAAAAACTATAGAGGCATTAGCCTTCTCAGCATTGTTGGCAAATTGTATGCGTAGGTACTGATTGAAAGAGTTATGAAAGTAACCGACAAGAAAATATGGGATGTACAAGCGGGACTCCGAAAGGGTATGGGGTGTACGGATCAAGTCTTTTCCTTGCGATGCATAGCCGAGAAATTTTTGGCCAAAGGTCGAAAGGTCTACTGCGCATTCGTGGATTTGGAAAAGGCTTACGATAAAGTGGTGAGGAATGAAATGTGGTCGCTACTGTCGATGTATGGGGTGAACAGCAGCCTAATTCGAGCTCTGAAATCCCTTTATGAGGATTCTAGAGCTTGTGTGAGGATAAACGGGGCATACACTGACTGGTTTACTATCAACACAGGTGTTAGACAGGGATGTGCAGCGTCGCTGTGGCTGTTCAACCTCTTCATGGACAGTTGTTTGCAAGACTTGAAACATAGTGATTGTGGATTAAGGATGAATGAGTTACTTGTCAAATGCCTCCTTTATGCTGATGATAAGGTTATACTTGCGTCTTCAGCGGAGGAGTTGCAGGAGATGGTAACAATCATGCATGGTGCATTAGAGAGGAAAGGAATGAAAGTGAATGTAAGTAAAACGAAAGTTATGGTTTTTGAAAAGGAGGAATGCGTTACGGCTTGTAATGTTATGATCGATAGACAGCGAGTGGAGCAAGTGAATGAGTTTGTATATTTAGGTACGCTGTTTACAAGAGATGGTAAGAATGTAGAAGATATTGAAAGAAGAGTTAATGCAGGTAATAGAGTGAATGGAGCTCTGAAGGCGTTTATGAATAGCCAAAACGTGTCCAAAAAGGCACGTTTGGCTGTGCATAGAGGGGTGTTAGTACCTACTCTTATGTTTGGTAGTGATAGTTGGGTATGGCAGAATAGTCATGAAAGTAGAATAAATGCTGTAGAAATGAGAGCACTGAGAATTATGTGTGGTGTTTCTTTGACTGACAAAGTAAAGAATTGTGTGATAAGAGAGTGTTGTGGGGTAAAAGAAGATGTAGTGACAAGCATCGAGAAAGGTATGCTAAGATGGTTTGGGCACGTGGAGAGGATGGATGACGAAAGACTGACCAAGCAGATATATAAGGCAAGTGTGGAAGGGACAGGACGAAGGGGAAGACCTAGGCGGACGTTCTCTGATCAGATTGGAGACATCCTAAAAACAGGACAGGTGAGAAGTACCCTGAACAGAAGAGCATGCATGAGGAATCTGATGGGAGTGAATGAAGCAAGAGAGATATGTCTGGATCGTTGCAAATGGCGTTCCGTAGTCTCTGCCTACCCCTCCGGGAAACAGGCGTGAGTCTATGTATGTATGTATGTATGTATATTTGTCTTTGATAAATTAATTATTAAATTATTAATGTCAAGCCAGTGTACTACGTCATTAAGTGCGCGATTTATGTCATTTTCATATTCTCTAATGTCAGTACATTTAATTATAGCGGTGCTATCGTCAGCAAACAATATTATTGGATAGTGGATATTACTTGGCAAGTCATTTATATAGAGTAGGAATAGGAGAGGACCTAAGACACTCCCTTGATGTGTTTGTAGTTGTGATGGGTCTGTAGTTCTTTAAGAGGGTTTTATCTCCTTTCTTAAAGAAAAGCACCACCACACCTCTGTGCCACGCCTGTGGCGTTTTACCCTCGAGAATGACGGAATAAAATAGCTTCCGAAGGGCTTCTCTGGCGGGTGCACCGCCAGCCTTCAGAAGCTCGCTCGTAATTCATTTTCACATTCATTCGCTCGTCATCACCCGGCGCCTAGTTGTTTTTGAGCTGTTTGAGAGCCACACTAATCTCGTGCATGCTGACGTCCGGGATTTCTTCGGTATAGTGTCGGGTCAATCCAGCTCTAGGGTCTGACGCTGAAGTACTTGCGGGTTTTTGCGTTGTCGTGTATAGCTGTCCATAGAACCTTTCGATCTCCTCCAAGAGCTCAGGCCTGGACGATACGATTCTGCCATCCTCCGTCTTCAGCTTTGTCAGCTGACTCTGCCCAACAGACAGATCCCTCTGGAACACTTTGGATCCCTTATTCTGCTCGATCGCCTCACGAACACATTTTGTGTTGTATTGGCGGAGATCGCGAGTCAGAGACTTAGAGATCTGTCTGTTGAGGTGCCGATATTTCGGCATGTCGTCGGAGGATAGCAGAACCATCTTGCGCCTTTCCTCTAACAGCTCGAGGGTCGGACCCGAGATCTTGCTGGTTCTCTTGCTTTCCTGGGGCTTAAAGAATTTAGCCCCTGTTGCATACAACAGGGGCTAAATTCTTGCAAAATATGTAGCTGAAATGACAAATACAATACCTTTGTATCGCCATCATCTGAAATCATCAACAGACTTGAGGCTACAAATTCTCGAACAACAAACAATGTCGCCTGATCTTAAAACCACGCGTCTATAAATTAGCATATATTTAAAAGCATCCATTAAGTCTGATCAAGTGTAACATATGCGTATACTCCATTGCTAGTATATCATGAGTGAACAGAGCTTGTGTAAGTGTCGATGCCCCGAGGAGGCGCCGAGAGGTGCATCAATATTCACGCAGGGACGCGAAATAGCATTGCAGGTGCTATATTTTACTGCGTAAATGGGATGCAGCCACTAGACAAGAGGTTGGAGAATCTAATATATTTTTTCTAGTTATATATGCATGTTATTAATTTTAGCTACAAATGTTTTTATTTCATTAACTAGAGGATGCTCGCATGTATGCCTGTACATTTTATTTGAGAAATTATTTTCAGAATCCCGTACAAATTTCGTACAATCCCTTTCTAACGGTCCTTAAGGAACATACATGCCAAATTTCAGCTTCTTGTGCCTAATAATTTTGGCTGTGCATTGTCTGTCAGTCAGTAACGAAAGAATTTTAAATATACAGATATTCGTCTACATAATCGGTATTACTAAGCTAGTATTCTGTCATATCTGTTTATAACTAAAAAGCCAAATTTGGAGTCCGAGTTAGGAGTTGAAGGTCTTGGATGCAATTGACATAACGCAAGGGCGATGTTGCAAAATCTTTGTCGAGATGATCAATTAACACGTTATTTCTCTTCCATGAGGGAGAATAGAAGAAGTTCAAGTTCTATCCTCTTCTTAAATGAGTTGTTTTTTTTTTATATAATATTTTACCACATACGCACATCACCATCTAGTCCCAAACTAAGCAGAGCTTGTACAATGGGTACTAGATAATGAATAAACATACATATCGCACCCTTATTCAAAGAAAGAAATAACTCAAATTTACATATTTGTGGAAAAACGGAAATAAAGTTTGACACCTTCGCACATTGTACTTTAAAATTTTATTAAAAATAAACTAAATGACATAAGTTAGTTCTAAAGAAAGAAATGGATAGTTTATTAAACATAGTAATAATTTTTTGTGAAGTGTATCTTTATTTATAAAAGGAAAGTTTTTATTTGAATTAACTAAAAAAAAGTTCATACTTATTTCACTTTTTGATAAAAATATTACTTAGTTCATTCTAGATGGTACGATGTAAATTAAAATAATACTGTTTTATTTTAAAATAATTCATAAGCTTTTTTCTTTTTTAACTTTCTTTATGTTTTTGATTGAATATATACGAATTGCTAGAGAACTTTTTGAAATTGATTCAATATAGTGATAATATCGGAAAACATTTTGATGGTTTAATAAAAATAAAACAGTTCATTCAGTCTCCTTTTTTATTTTCATATTTTCAGTCACAAAATCACCAATATGTATGGTGGGTTGGTGGGATATCTAATCAAATCACAGAAATATAATCATGATACATATAATAAGACAGGTATTCATAGAGTACAAAAAAAAACACATTCTTAATAAAAGTAAATTAATAAAATCGACAAAAAATAAATAACAAACTAATAATACTTTGTGTTTATCACCATCTTAGGTACCTAGTAGGTAGGACTTAAGACTTGGTCACATTAAAGTAACAATAAATAAACATAACAATCATCTTTATAAACACCTGTATGTATGGCACAAAATAGTTTGCTTAAACAATAATGAAACTAAAACCACTTTACCACCTTACTTTTCCTTCTCCATTTTTACTTGTATATTAAATTGTAAAAATCAGCATAATATGAGGGAATTAAGGATTTTGAGAGAAGCTCTTTTAAATCCTTCTTTTTATTTTCACGTAATTCCTGTTTTGCTGTATAGGCTGCTTTTAGTGTCGCTTCTGGTATGGGTTTCATCTTGTTTCTATTATTTCGTGTCTATTTCTTTGTAACTTTCTTCTTCATTCGATTTTATATACAAAACCATGGTCGGATTGACTTTCTTCCATTTGTTAAATTTTGATATCATTCCAGTTCACGTTTTGTCCATCCGTATTTGTCGAAAAATTATACCCCCAGTCTTCTTGCAGGGTTTTAATGTCGAAGAATGCCTCATAGCTTAATTCGTGCGCGTTCAAAATATGTTTCGACTTTTTGGCATTCTTAATTAATGCAATACACTGATCAGGCGTGTATATCGGACCTGACTTTAAGTTTCTTTTGACTTCCTTTTCTATCAGGCTGTGCACACTGTCTGCTTCATTTTGGCATCTTATTAAAAATTTATGCGTAATACTTTAATTTTAGCAAGTTATATATTTATTCTTTTTCTGTCCTGCACAGTAGTCAGAGTAGAAAATAACTTCTTTTTCATCATTGCCTTGTTCGCTTAAAGCTTTCAAATACTCCCATACACAGGAGCCGATTTCAATAGCTCCACGTTTTGCGTCACATTCTGACCAAAAATAGCAATGCACATTTTCGTAGCTCAACTTAGTATCTTTATTTGCCAATTCTGTTATAGACTATTGTAAAATTATAACAATTTAATTTAGATTTTGGACATTGTAGTACAGCCTCTAAAATACTCTAAATCATACACAGCAACTCTAGTATTTTTGTTAACTTTTTTGCGATCGTTAACCTTTTCAACTCTGCTCTATTCTTCTCTTCTATATGTCTTTTATAATTTTCTTCCAAAACGGATTTTTGTTCAGATGCATCGCATCTGAACACCTACAACATCACATTGACAAAATTGAAGAATGGCTAAAAATCTGGCGAATGCAAGCCAATAAAAGCAAGTCAACACATGTAACATTTACACTCAGGAGGGATACTTGTCCCCCTGTGACAATTTACAATGATGAAATTCCCCAAGACGATCACGCGAAATACTTAGGCATGCACCTAGACCGACGACTCACATGGCAAAAACACATATGGGCCAAACGGAAGCAACTCGACCTAAAATTGCGAAACATGTACTGGCTTATTGGACGCCACTCACAAATGAGTACTCACACCAAGTTAACAGTGTATTAAGCCATTTTAAAACCAATTTGGACCTATGGCATACAGCTCTGGGGTTCAGCCAGCATCAGTAACATCGAAATACTGGAACAATTCCAAACCAAGACACTTAGAGCCATCTTCAATATACCACAGTACATAAACAATAAAATTATGTATCACGACTTAAAGCTACCAACTGTCAAACAAGAGATAGCGAAGTATAGCAATGCCTATCAGGAAAGACTTGCAAATCATAAAAATGAGCTCGCCCTCAAGCTGAGCGGAGAAGGAAGTTTGCGCTATAGGCGATTAAAGAGATATAGTGTTCCAACACTCATAGATAGATTTATCAGGACGGAATGAGGCACCCTACTGAGTCTTGTTTCACCAAGCTAACGAATAGTTCCAGATAAATTAATATCGAACAGAGAAATGGCTTATTGTTATGTACAACAGATTGCCATGTTGCAGTAGATAAAACGAAAAAAAAAAAAAAAAAACGGATTTTTGTTCATCGTTTGAGTTATTGTAGGAGGTAAATAGATCGCACTGATATTTTTGGGCGAAAAAATCCAAGGTTAAATTCCGTTGATAATATTTTATAGTATGTTATGTATGCTCCAGCATCTTTATTTTCCTGTCGTTGTTGTGATTCAAAATCAATATATAAATCTTTAATTGTTTTGCTGCCTTCTATGTATTCTCTTGAAGTAGAGGCCCTCAAATAATGCGATTTTATTCTGGGAATAGAATTAATGTGGTTCTTGATGGCAGTTCGTAATTCAGGAGGATTCTTTAGGTAGTAGAGCTTTGCTGATTTCATGATTTCGGCTTGACCGTGGAAGTACTACCCTCTCACAGAAAATCGACGTAAAGTAGCAGTAGACGTAAACTGTTGAGTTTCATTCGGTGAGTGAGAGTGCCGGAGGCCTCATCCCTTTCCTTCTCCCTTATCCCACTCCTCCTCCTATCCCTTTTCCCAACCCCAAGGGGCGGCAACGCACTTGTTAATCCTCTGGTATTGCTTATGTCCATGGGCGACGGTAATTGCTTACCATCAGGCGATCCGTCTGTTCGTTTACCGCCTTTTAACATAAAAAAAGGATATTTAGGCTCAATGTCAATAATACACGACTTAACGTATGCTCTTTGCTTTACAAAGTCTCCTAAATCCCAGAAATTACAAATAACTTATATCTGTCATCAGTATTAATTTTTTCCACGCATTTACGTCTACATTTATCCGTGCAAGGTGCTTTGAGGCACCAGGCTGCAACTTTCTTCTGTGATTGTGTAACATACGATTTACCTTTATTACGCAAACGTATAGTTATGTTTTGTTTCCATTTTGAAGGGTTCTTTGTGGTTCAATTGCAGTAGTTGGATGAGTTTTATACTCCGAGTCCGAACTTGACGATAAGCTAGATGAGAACGAGGTTTTACAAGATTGAGCCACTATCCCATCATTTTCATTAGTTTTATCGTCATAGTATAATTTTATTTATTAATTTATTTATTTATTTTACACTCATATAAACTATTATTACAGGTACTTATAACCTAATTCAATAGCTTATGTATATAAATATCAACAATAATGGTAACTCGTATACTTAAATAACTAAACTAAAGCAAACAAACAATAAGCGGCCCGTGTGAATTCGTTCAGTGTACACGAGAAGAGATCCACCCTATGAGCCAATGTGTTGAGCGCACGCAGCGCACGCGTGAGCGGCGCGCGCTGCAACAGGCATGTACGCGCGCGCGGCACCGCCAGCAGCTCCGGCCTGCGCCGCCGCCCCACGTACTCGTCCGGGACGCATAGCTGGAGCACGGTAATAATATCTATCAGTATTGTAACTCCATACAAACGCACGAAACTCGAGTTATACCTACGCGCCTCGAGCAGAGTACCCATTAGACTGTGCGGACTGTACCTACAGTACCCACAGCCGCTATCGTGCCGCAGCTCGCATGCGGCGCGTCTGGTAGGTATATAACTCACGAAGACGGCCGAGTTACAATACTGTTAGATTATATTACCGTGGCTGGAGTAACGCCAAGATGTTCGGGTTATGGATTTTGCCGCGCATCACTTTGAATAGGTAGACGGTGAGAGCGACCTCCCTTCTTACTTCAAGCCTGTAGTAGCCTAAGTATCGTCGTCCTTGGAGCACATACTAATGTCACTATCGTCACTACAAGGTAACAGGCTCCTTGTATTATTAGTGCATTGTAGGTTAAACATCTGTGATTCCCAAAAAATACGTCATAAATGAACCTTATTGTTACAGTAATTAAATAGGTACACAAAAAAAACAAATTGAAATAATTAATTTCTTCAAATAATACTTCTTAATAACTAATGACTTACTTCGCAGTTAGCTTTAATATTGTCGTTACAATTCTAATCCTTTTCTGAATCAGATAATAATGACGTGTATTACTGAACTACGATCGATTCCTTAAAACAAACGTAATAATTGAACCTTTTTGTCACATTAATTAGGTAGGCACACACGAATAATATGAGATAAACTTAATTCAAATAAAAAGAAATACTATTAATGAATATCTAATAACTTACTTCATAGTCAACTTTGCCAATTTCCTTCCAACTCTCGTCCTTTTTTTAATTACCATCAGGTAGTGTGTTTTGCTCAACTAATCCTAATATTTTCCGTGCCCTAGATAAAGATGCCATGCTAAAATAAAGTTTAGATTAAAATTAATATATTTAAAAACCATTAATATTCATATTTTTAGTGCTTAATAATGACAATGTATAGAAACTCGACTTTTAAGATATTAGTTGCATAGTGAATTAATTTAAAGAAATAAAACAATTTTCGCCGTAAAGTTAATACTTAACAGAATCAACTCTATAATCTTCAAAATATTACGTGAAATAACAGTACAAAAGTGAAACAAGTCTTATTAAACTTCAGTACATCATGAAATTTTAAAAATAATACTGGTTCGGCGTTACACCGAAACCGTATGTTCCTAGTCGATTTGGGAAAGGATTAATATTGTGGACTGTAGGATGGCGGTTATTCGGCGACTAGGAAGTGAGGAAGTGAAAAGGTGTTGAGTGGGTATAGGATATTCTAAGGATGTTAAAGGATGAGGGCACACCTACCTTGTACGTCAGTCCTCTTTCCTTGCAAATGGCAGCCTCCTGGTGTCTTCGAGAATCCTGAAGCTGTTTGAATCACTCCACTACACAAATCACTTTCACTCGCGGGCGGTCTTGTTGGTTCTTAGTATAAAGCGGGAGCGGTAAAATTATGGCGGTGCGGTACAGTTCGTCGCGACGTGGATTATTCTAGAGTGTCTCTCGCGTCGATGATCGCGGCGACCAATCCGCGAAAGGCGTGCCCCTTCCAGGGAATTGGATAGACAGGGACGGAAACAAAAGGCATCGCTCGCATTGGACAAGCAAGCGTAGAACGATTGACGTTGATGTGATTAGTTCTCGATGAAAAGGTAGATGGCGCTACCAAATACTGAACTAAGTTGGAATATGAATTAATAAAGCAGAAAATATATCGCGAAAAACAGAATTAAGTCTAAAATGTAAAGTAAAAGTTACAAATTTTTTACTAATAAAGTGGAATAAATTTAAATTAATGCACTTTCAGATTAAATAATAGAAAATAGTATAATTACCTGGCAGTAATACACCGAATTATTTTGTTTTATTTCACTACTAGCTTTTGCCCGCCGCTTCGCGCGCGTTAAAGTCGGGGTAACACAAATCAACTTTCAGTCTCAAGATGTGTGAAGACACTCCTGATTATTCTAAAGACTTCAGAAACTCTATGGGGTACCAAGTAACTCGGTCAGTATCCATGACATTATCTAAAATTATCTACTGAAAGGTACATAATAACATCACAATATATCTCTATAAACATTTTCGCATTTTTAATATTAGTAGGGACAATCGTTCCAGCCGTTTAAGCTTATTATATAATTATTAGTTTATATATGCGAACAATTTTATGTAATAGGTCGGGGCAAAAGTATTTTATTATTTCGAATGTATTATAAGTTATCAAACCTCTTTGTCTGTACTGTATGTAACTGGCTGGTTTTTCAACGTGCACAATATGACATTATGTATGACGTGACAGTACTGACAGATATGTTAGCACATGCGCAACACTCAATTATTAGCGCATGCGTTCTTACTTCCAAGAGGTAAATTTGTGCCGTACAAACTTCTACCCTCCCTACAATCCCTCCCAGTTTAATTTTTGCAACTTATGGTAGCCTATGTCCGTCTCCATGGTCCAATATATCTCTATATTAAATATCAACAAAGGCAAAGGCAGCGATAGCCTAGTGGAGATACCAACAAACTGCCATGCAGAGGGTATCAGGTTCGAATCCACGGCGTGCACCAATGACTTTTCGGAGTTATGTGCGTATTGAATTGTTAATTATCGCTTGTCCCGTGCCTCGGAGAGCACGTTAAGCCGTCGGTCCCGGTTGTCATGAAGATCTTTGACAGTCGTTATAGGGCGTCAGTACCTTCTAAATAAACTGACACTAGTCTAAACCATGGAATATCGCTATCCCTTCGGGTTGCGGAGGCAGACAGGCAGTCGCTCCGTGGAAAAGCTAATATTCAGCCAAATTCGGTTAGACTAGTGAGCGGACCCCAGATTGAAACTGGGATAACGCTAAGAGGATGATGATTAAATATCAACAAAATCGGTTCAGCCGTTTTAGCGTGAACACGGAACATACATACATACACACTTTCAAATTTATAATATTAGTAGGGATTATTCCTATCAGCAACGATCCGACCTCAAACAAAGCTTGTGCATCGCTAAATCTTTCGCTTTACCAGTATCAACTTGTCCGCGCGCCTTAGTAAAAAAGAGGCGGAACACGTTCTGTCTCGCTCGACTTGGTCGTATTGCAATGCCTGTTAAGGCTAGCGTCCACTAGGCTCGCCGAGCCGAGCCGAATCGAAACGCAGAAATTCGCCTCCTATATATTTCTATGAACCTGCATTCATTAGCGACGCGCCGCGGCGCGCCGAATCGAATCTACCGCGCGCATCGCTCGTCAGGCGAATTTCTGTGGCGACGCGTTTCGACTCGACTCGGCGCGCCTTAGTGGACGCGGGCTAGCGGATGAGTGTAGACGGGTACGACATGGCGTAAATACCTACATAAAAAGTTATCGAAATGAATGAAGAGCTGTTAATTTCGATAGTTCAGAAATATACTGAACTTAATGATCATGACTGCCTCATTAGTCTCGCGGCAAAAATGTGCGCGTGGGATTGGGAGGTCTCGGGTTCGATTCCCGGGTCGGGCAAAGTGTTATTGGGCTTTTCCGTTAGGAAATTCTCAGTAGCAGCACGGAGTTTAGTAATGTACCCGGTACGGCAATAGGCTCGCCCCTTATTATGTGGAACCTGAAAATTCATGGCGAAATGTGGGTGTAATATTACTCCTCTGCCTACCCCTTCGGGGATACAGGCGTGATTCTAAAAAAAGATTATGTTCATGAAGATACTCATTATCATGACGAGCAGCGAAGACAAAATATATGGGAAGAAATAGCGGGAATAATGACCGAATTTGAAACAAGAACATATCTTCGTCAGAGCTATCCATCATTGACAACACAAGCACAACCTACAGCAGCCAGTCGCCGACTGCTGGCTTCGATTCGATTCGTCTGTAATGAACGCACACGGATAAAATGCGACTCGGCGCGATGCGACGCGGTTCGAATGTAGTCGACGCCAGGCTTTAGAGTGAAATGATTCTCCTTGACGAGTTATTACGCTTTTAGATTAAATCTCGAATAACATGAATTTTGAGTTATTTCTTTGTTTGAATAAGGATGCGCTATATACTTTTTTTCTTGTAAATACATACATATTATACATAGAAACACTCAGACCAAGCCAAACTTCCATGTTCATGCACACAAATGTTTGACTTGAGCGGGAATCGAACCCGTGACCATCGCCGTAGCAGTCGCTTACACTCCCGCTGCGCCAACCGGTCGTCAAATTACTACCCAGATATGTATACTTTCCTTATTAAAAATTATATTGTAATAAATAATCGATTTACGATTTTATACTCTTAAGTAATATTCAGAAATAGCACTTAATAAACCAGAAATTGAATAATGTTTGATATAATGTCATGATATAAAGGAAGAATACAAAAGGTATTGAATTTGGCAAGCGCCATGGCCGTGATATAGTATTCATGTAACATCGGTTAATTACCTTGTGTTATGAATATGTAGATCGCACGATCATTTCCATTTATACGGATAATCTGTAAGCAACGGACTTAAGTAATTTATTGTGCCGTATTTCGCTGGATCGCGTTTTTCTTTGGGGCAGAATATTGTTTTGATAAATCGTATTGCAGTTTTGAGTGTTTGTTTATGGATTAGCGTATTCTCGAAGTGGATAAAATTATGCCAAAAATTGTTTCTTTTTTGTAATAATTAGATAAATCCACCATTAGGATTAAACTCCGTATACAGTAGGAGACAAATCGAATACATAGAACACCTAGACTAGAAACAACAATTTGTAGATCACACAGTTTTGTTCTTTTTTGGTCATCGAACCCCTAACTATACGCAATGAACAGGCAACGCAGAACCTTGAACGACTACGTAGGTAGTTCTTGTAGTCATTATGACATATGCGTTACAGTATGGCGTCTTGGCACAAAATATATAGGATATGCAAACGATAGCCTGACGCTTATAGTCATGTTCTGTAGAGGAGGCTACGCGCCGATTGAAGCAGCAAAGGCTCGGAGATCTTGTTGAGATCGCAGAAAGCGTTAGATGGCGTCTTAAGATCGGTCTGCATGTAAAGCCTTGGGAGGATGTCCAGCAGTGGACGTACTAAGGCTGATATATTACGAAGTTGTAACACTTTTTGATGCTATGCCTGAGCAGATTTCTTCGATTCAATTCCTTCTCGTGTACCTACTCTGTATAGCAGCTGAGAAATCATGTATTTACCAGGTAAATTTCATAATCATTTTTCACCGGTAAATATTTTCAATTCCCACTTATTTCGAGGCCACAACATCGAGCTGCCGATGGCATGTATGACGTATTTAACATTTAAATTTTATAGTTCCTACCATTGCATATAGCCTTCTGGTATTGTTTATTGCCAATTAAACTCTCCCTTTCTGCCGTTGTTGTTTTATTATGCTATCTCTCTTTAATACAATATCATGGTAATGTACAGGCTTCGAGATAAAGGTTTTATTAGCATTTGAAGGGAACATTGATGGAGTAGGAATTACTTTATTTGTAGGAATTTGTTTTGTTTTTATGTGTAAGTGTTTCGATGCTTGCGTCGGCTATTTTATGAGTGGAGTGGAGTTGATGGCCTCTGTCTGTGCAAATAAATATACAATTGATGTACGTGTTCATAAAACGAAAGTGTCTGTCTGTGATTTCAATGAGCTCAGTGATTTCAATTATACCTATTTATATTTGTCTCAAGCCATTATAGAACATTAAATAATGTCATAAAGAGTTAACAAACATCAAAAAACAATGTTGTTAATCTGGGTATCTTTAAAATGTCTTAAAAACGCGTTAAAAGAAAAGTTGATAGTGTAGATGTTAGTGCTCAAGGCTTAGGTCAGTTACTAATTATCATGAGTACATAACAGGGTTAGCAAGGCATGCAAACAATAATTAGTAATTGGCTAGTGAGCTAGCCGAACGATAATAATTATCCTGTCCTGTTTCTACTGCAATGTGATAATTACATTGAAGTGTGTAGATGGTACTAACGTGGTTGCTCTATACATAATATCAGCCTTTTGGCCAGCAAAAGCGATGGGAATACCAAAAGACTGCTATGAAGCCGTTATTTGTCTCAAAACCACAGCGCGCACAGCTGACTTTTGGAAGTCATGTGCGTATTCAATTGTAAACCTTCGCTTGCCGCGTACCTCGTAGAACATGTTAAGCCGTCGGTCTCGGAATATACATAATGAAGATAAATTTGACAGTCATTATGGAGAGTCAGTACCTTTGAATAAATTGACATTCGTATATTTATTATTTTAAGTTTTCGTAAGTCAAACGGCAATCGCTTTGTGGAAAACCTAATATTCTGTCAGTGTTAGCTTTTCAGATGCCACTGATACCGCCACAGTATTATAATTGAAGTTATTAAATTCACATACTTTTAAGTACTTAGATTTCTATGGATCAGTTTCGACACATATAACATTTACTAAACGTGTACCTACATGTACTACATTAATATGTATTAGCCTATGTTAAGTTCGTATTTAAAACCGTGGCGGACACATCCGACCTAATACTTCAATATCATCAATCAATCAATCAAACATTTTATTTCGCGTGGCATAGACGCATAGATAAATACCTTACAGTCTAACATACATATAGTGGTTGTTAGTATAAATATACTTATAAACTATGTTAGTATCGCTTCACTTGCACGTTGCTGATGTGCGCTCGTGTGGCACTTGTCCGCGGAAGCGACGGAACACCACTCCTTTTGGCCAAAAGTCCTCCTTCATCACAACATCCAGAAAGCACGTCGGGACTCGCACCACAAACACCTTGAAATTGACGTTTCGACGCGACTCCCGCAGCTGTACTCTCGGAGTGTATTTCGTCTCTTGGCACACGTACTCCGCGATGTCCTTCACCTTAGTGGTGTAGTGCAGGCGAAAGACATAGACGGGTGTGTTCGGTGCGGCGGCGCGCAGATTCGCACCCGACTCCACAGGGGCCGTACCGCAGTAGTTCTTGTTGGTTTTCTGTCGACTCCCCCTCCTCTGCACCGTCATAAAACCAACATCAGCTTCCTCGTCACTTCTCCGGCATGGACGTCAGTGTGGAAGCAACGGGGGTACTCGCAGTAACCTGCTGAACCTCTATTCGCTTATTACGCGCGGCGATACACGGAGGAGCTGCAGAGACGGGGGCAGGGCTGCGGGGCGCTTGTGTAGCGCACTCAGCAGTCACAACATTTCGCGGCGACAAAACTGCTGACGCGAAACTTGCGACCGATGTGTCGACGCATGCACCTTGACGCGTGTCGATGTTACTACGCACCGGTGACCCAGTTAAATCGACAACCTTGTGTCGGTCATGCACCTCTGTGCGCAAGAGTGCAACGGTTTCTTCGGATGCCTGTAACTTCTTGTGTACATCCGCTAAACTTGTCTTCAGAAAAACGATGTCCTTCAAAAGGCTTGTGACATCGACGTGGTCGAAAGTGACGGGAGGCAACTTGTTCAAGTTCCTCGCCACAAACGTCGGCACGTCGTCAGGATCGGTCTCCTTCAGCAGCGTGATAATGTCTTGCAGACTTTTCTTTGTCCCGTCACTCCTGCGGGACACCATCTGGTCACATTTGTTTAGCAACCTGTACACAAGCAGCTTGTCAGCCGCTTTATCCTTCAACTTCAGCCAGGAGGCTGAAGTTGCTGGAACAGATCTGGATAGCCGACACCTCGTCCATGACATCCAGCTTTTGCTGCAGGAACGCCAGCAGCTCGTTCGCCACAAGTTTGTCACTCATGGCGATAAAAAAAAATGCGAGCGTCGGCTCGCGCCGCGCTAAACGATAAAATCTTATATATTCACGCGTTACACGTCCGCCTCAGAGCGCGGTCGGTGAATTATGATATACATAGAATACTCAATATTTTTATCCGGTAACCGCTATAATATTTCTTAAATATTCTGATTAGGTATTTGTGGCAGGTATTTTTAAATATTTCTATTGGGCGGAAACGGGCTTTATCATCTATTACAGCTTTATCATTGTAATAATACGGTAGGGAGGAACAAAATTAAATACTTTATATGATGCTGTCGTAATATATGATATTTTAATTTTATTATTATCAGAATACCTGTGTTTGTGTTGTCGTTTTGACTGGTTTATATTGCCTAACACAAAGAAAGTAATTTTGTATTCATGGGTATATTTATATCCTCAATATCACTATTTACACAATTAGTGGTTTAAAAGACCGCCTCGCCAGCCAACACGCCAAGTGATGTGGGTTCAATTCCAATATAGGATAACGATTCACTTGTCCACTAATTTTTGGTTTGGTCTCAGTATCCTTCGGCTGAATGTTCGTAAGATCCGCAGTGATACAGGATTTAGTGAGTAGATTTAGTGACTATTTTACAATAGAAAACAAGAAGAAATGTTAGTTTCCTCTCAGTGTCGGTGTGTACGTGTAATCGTGAAATTGTTGAAAATATTGTAAGAACTGCTAGAAACTTTAAGTAATGCCAATATTAAATGTTCTTAAATGTTGCAGTATCTAGCTTCATAATAAAATAATAGTAAATCTACCTACGTAACTACATCAAATGATCTATCCTAACTGAAGAAGATTCACCATCTGAAGCAAGAAGCAGGCTACCCATGATATACCAGTAATCCCAAACCAATAAATACACGATCACATAAAAAGTTCCCGTCTTACCGAAATCTTGCATTCAAGTAACTCCTTGCACGTTACGTTGCTTATATGATCACGCGCTTGTGTTATATATCGTACCATGGCCATGTTTAATTTAGTTAGCACTGTGAAATATACGGAAGTCACGTAGTACGGCGAATTGGGCGGGTTTCTAATGGGATCTAACTTACTTTAGTCTCGCTTCGGGCTGCACCATTTAAATATTATGTTGCTTTAGTAAGTTCCTATGTATATGTGCTTATGGTCAAAGTAATTGGCAGTTTTAATAGTAACTCATCCAAGTTGCTGAAATGAAGATGCTAAGATGGATGTGCGGCGTAACCAGGCTCGATAAAATCCGCAACGAGTACTTGCGAGGAAGCCTTGGTGTACGCGACATCGCCGAAAAAATACAGGAAAGTAGGCTGAGATGGTATGGTCATGTGAAAAGGATGGCCTCCTTTTCACATGACCATACCACTACGTCGGCAATTTGGCACTACAGCTCGATCTCCCTGGTCGGAGACCTAGAGGACGACCCAAAACAAGGTGGCGAGATGTAGTGCTCAAGGACAAGAGGGAATGCAAGGTCACTGATGATGATGTCATGTATAGAGCGAAGTGGAAGCGTAACGTGAAGAAAGCTGACCCCACCACCATGTGGGATTTATAGCTAGGAAGAGAGAGAGAGAGAATAGTAACTCATTAACAACTCTTTATAAAGCTTTGAATTGACCGTCATGGATTTTCTTTACACAATTAATGTACTATAAACTACCATGTCATCATCTGGAGTCTACTTATGCTCAAATGACGTGACACTAGGTTTTAATAGTTACTCATTAGCAATTTTTTTTTTCATCATAATCATCAGCCTTTACCAGTCCACTGCTGGACTAGGCCTCTCCTGAGAAAGGAAGAATTGGCCTACTAATACCACGCTGGCCAAACGGGTTTGTATAGGGTTTGTATCAAGTTTTCCTTTTCTTACAGTGCTGTTCTCTGCATAATATGCTCCCTCTGTCGGCTCTTACGACACCCATGGTATGATATGGGGTGGTGACATTCCGTATTCTTAATCCGTCACCACACGGAATACTTTTTGCTGTTATGGACTTGAACTTTTTTTTACTGTTATGGATTTCCTTTAATATCTTAACGACCGAGTCGGTCAATGATCATCATGATAGCCAAGACTGTTACTTGGAAGTGCTCTCCGAGGTACGGGGCAGGCGAAAATTAGCAATGCAATACGCATTTAACTCCGAATATTCAGTGGTGCGCGTGTGCGTGCGGTCTACTAGGCTATCGATGCATATTATGCAACAGATATAGCTACGACCTGATATCTGCTACGATATCTGTAATTTTTACGCCCAACTGCTGCAGGCATTTCTGACACAGGAATGAACACGTTTAATATTGTCAAGACGACATCAATCACGTTTTCTTTGATGTTGTTTTATGAGCACCACTTTTTGTGATGAGACACCATCACAACAATGTCACATAATAGCACTGTTGTTCGTGTTTCTATCTCTCCCAACTCGTCCTCAGCCTCTACAGCAACGCATTTATCACATTGCTGCAAAAAGTCGCAATGTGTGTCCCCCCTGACTCATAGCATAACAGAACTGATAACGACAAAAGTGCGTTACCAAAACACTCTCACGCTTTCTAAACCCCATTTATAAACCTAGCAGCTACATTTCAATAGAGTTAAACTAAACGCCCAACTAATTTAATTACCTGTTTGTTATACTAAGCTCTAAAGCCTGTTCCAGGCAAATTTCTGAATCATCCAAAATAATATAGCACTTTAGCGGACGACGCGGCTATACAGCGTGATAATGATTCAAAATGAACACACTGTATCTAGTAAGTATATAACAAATTTATAAAGAGCACTCAGCCGTAATGGAATCTTCTCAAATTAATTAAGTGCGCATTATTATCGGAGATGAAATATACCTAACTATTGTTTTATGTAGTGCAATCTCATTCAACTTAATTATTTTTAGTGTAAACCTCTGGTGTTAGTACGAGCGTGCGAATGTAACGGTGAGAAGGGAAGTTATTATCATAATAATTATACAACATTTAAAAAATGTTACATTGAAAGCTAGGTTGCAATTCAACAAAATGTATGTAATAAACTAGAATACTCAAATCATCACAGCATGAACATCAAAATCATAAAGCTTCATCTAATCTGTTCAGAAGTTTTGTGAGAAAGAATAACAAACAAACATCCATCCATCCTTACACACTTTCCTATCTATAATATAAGTAGGATATATGTAGCTACAATTCCACTTCACAAAATTAATTGAACACTAAATTATAAAGCTATTATCAGCACTGCCAGTACGCTGAGTGTACTGGGCTTGCTTCCAAATCGAAGTGATTCATATGTAATCTATGAATAGCTGCTGAGTTTCTTTTGCTCATTATTTTAATGTTTGGAATAATACGACTTTAATTTTATACATTATCAAATTCAAGCTAAAGTATAAAAATTAAAAATTTATCGTCTATCTATCATAATTGTGTCTGTAAATAACTATCATATCTCACTTTTCGTATATTCAGCATGATCTTAATAAGGACTTACACTACTACTTACTTTGCGTTATAAATATATAATTTTTTTACTTGTGACAGGTACATATTTATCTTTTAGACAAATACAGTTTATTATCGCCATGTGGCAACGGATTAAGAATACAGAGTGACACTACCGCATGACGGTGATGACCGGTGACGCACATTAGAAAAGTAAGTAAGTGATGTATGGTGGTGAAATTTAATTCATAGGTACAAGTTCCATACATAACTCTCATCTTGGTGCCTGCTAGTATAGTTAAGTTTTGAAAGAACTTTTTTCAATTTTATACAGAACGAATGGAACCATATTTCTTAAGACCAGACCAGGCGAGAATAATTTTAGGTTCTAAGTACCTATCCTTAATTTTTGCCAGAGATCTTCATGATAATTATTAATATACTGAGACAAGAGTATCAGCTTATCTCTCATTGCTAATGTTGGTTTTTTTCAAAGACATTCAATGTGAAATTATATAAATTAAGCTTAATCAAACCAAACGATGTCATTTCGTTTCACAAATAGCAATGCACTCAAGAAATAACATTTAAATTTAATTATACAAGTTTAAACTTTGATTCTACTTATAAGAAAATCCACTCTCGGATATTCCAGCAAAATTTAAAAACAGTATTCTAGAATATTTCCCATTTCTTTTCTAAAAGTATTAAATGTTTATTTCAAGAGCTGCCGTTGTCCGCTGGCAGTGAGACATCACCCTTAACGGGTTGCAAAGCGGCATTACCGAGCACTGGCGTATTGTTTCAACTGCGTACTACGGCGTACTATACATTACGTAGTTATGCGCGGCGTACTTAGCGTTCACATTTCGCCCAATTTCCAGTTATGAGCAGTGAGAAGGTGATGTATGGCTTTCATTTTTTCCGTTGACTTTATAGCGTTTGCGAATGGACGAAGCAAGTCCATTCGCAAACGCTCTAGGGATTTTTGTACTTAGCTTATTAATTTTATAAAGTTTCTGTTTTTCCTGTACCGTGGTAAAACAAGCATCGTGAATACACATTTTGTGAATCATATACATACGTCTGTGAATCCGCTGTTTGCATCTGTGTCACATTTATTTTTAAGCTTGCTGCATACGTGGTTTGGGTATCACCTGTATAATTGATGGTGCAAACACGATGTACTAAGTATAGTCCGCAACAATGTAGGTTATGTCTATTATTTGCTCCATTCCAAAGGCTGTATGTGTAATTATGTACATATTTGTATATTCTATTGAGAAGTTAATATTTGTATCATACCTATTATTTAAGTTGTAGTTACGACGCCCAAGCAATTTTTCGTGATTTTATCTACATTCATCATCATCCTCAGCCTTTAACAGTCCACTGCTGGACTAGGCCTCTCCTTTGGAAGGAGGAATTGGCCGACTATATCACGCTGGCCAGACGGGTTGGTATAGGGTTTGTATCAAGTTTTCCTTCTCTTACAGAGCTGTTCTCTGCATAATATGCTCCCTCTGTCGGCTCTTACGACACCCATGGGATGATATGGGGTGGTGACATTCCGTATTCTTAATCCGTCACCACACGGACCAAGTTGGCACGATTACAAATAAGTACCTAGTTTTGGTATTATATTAATTATTCATGGCATAAATTCAAGCGGTGTTCTCATTAATCACGTCTTAAAAAACGCGATATTGTCCATTATTAACGTTAAATACATAATGTTATATGAAAAACGATGATGGCTGCCATTACTGGACTTCACAGACTGGTCATTAATAGGCAACGAAAAGGAACTTTACCTCTCTATTATAACACAAAAACGCAAAAAAACACGACTTTAGCAGTCCTTGTCATCTTAAACAAAAGTTTTCGTAAATGTTCAAAAGCGCCAAAACCAACACTATCTCTATGCAAAAATACTTAAACGTTTTAAAGCTCATCTCAAACACTTCCGATAGAGCCGTCCGCTAACTGGCGCGTAAATGTTTGCGCACACTACTCCCTTCTTTGTTATTATTCTAATAGCGTTGTTGAAAGGTATGTGTGTTAGCTCCAGAGTTGAATGTAGCGAGTCAGCGACGCGATGCGACGCGGCGCGAACTGTCGAACTTATCTATGCGACAATGTTATCAAGAGTGGCAAGTGCCTGCTGATATTATAAATGCTTAAGGCGCCGTGTACAGCTACTGAGTTCAGCTGTTGCTGTCACTGTCGGATTGTATACATAAGAAAGAGAAGCGTGACGACGACGGGACGTTCAGAACGAGTTATTTATCATTAAATACATTAATCCTTACAAATATATTATTCCAATCGATAAATAAAAACAACAGTTCCCTTTATTATTATATACTAGAGGGCGCCCGCGGCTCCGCCTGCACATTTTATTTATTTATCCATTTTGCCCGATCCCGTGGGAATTTCGGTAAATCCCTTCTAAGTGCACCCCTGCGGTCCCCAAGGAACATACATGCCAAATTTCAGCTTTCTGTGCCCAATAGTTTCGGCTGTAGCGTGTCTGTCAGTCAGTCAGTAACGCAAGGACATTATATATTATGATTACATCACTGTTATTAATATTATCAAGATTTGTTTATAAATAATACAGTTACAATTGCTACAATTTCAATTTAAATGGTTATTTTATGGTTTTTTTTTTATCGAGAAAATTTACCGAAAACGTGTTTTGAACACAATGGTCTCCCCATAAATATGATCAAGATTAACATATATTTTTTTAGCTGCTCAAACATGTATACATTTGGCTAAAAACTGTATTGTGAAGCCTATTTTGACTAGGTACAGCGCCTTAAGTGTCAATGTATCTATACGTAGGTTCCACTTTCAAGTTAAAATGGCTGACGCGAATAGATAAAAATATAAATAAAATTTATTATGGATGGAGTGAAGATTATACATTTCTTCAAAGAAGATGAATAGAGGTGAAATTTTGTAAAGGACACAAAATAAAAAAAATAGATAGTTTGTTTAATAAATAAATATTATTCTTGGTTCTTTGGTTTCATGTAACGTTCAAATAAGTACATGCCATGAATAAAATCTAGTTTGTCATGTAACTTGACATTGACCGTATAGTAATAGCATTATTTTTTCAATTGTAGTTTGAATTTCATGCAAGTTTTTGGCTACAATGTTATCCATTTATTTATTTAAAATGTCATGGGACTGCATATGCGAACTGCCATTTCAGCATGTCTTGCAATGCCAGTGGATAATCTTTTGAAAGTTTCATAAAAAGGATTCCTTTTTGTTCTATTTGTCAGATCCTTATGCAATATCACAATATTTTGCCGAGTTCTGATAGTCAACATGTTTTCAGTAACGATTATTATTTTTATTCCTTCCTGTTGTGCGATTAAAATTGAAGAGAAATACTGATGATGAAGAAATAAAAGCCTTTAAAAACTGGTTTCCGTTCCGAAACTATGACGTTTCAGAGACTCGTTTTCATTAACAGTCACAAAAATAATTATTACGAATACTTCTGAATAAAAGAAGGAAGAACAGATTACAAGAAAAGTTGTTTTTAATTACTAAAGTTTGTGTACATTCAGCTCGACGTTTGTTCATGAATTTTCTACAAAATGATAAGGCAAAATTCATAAGCATGTGATAAATAGAATTGAATTGCACATTTTGGACCATCCTCCTCTATCTCCCTACTCTCAATGTTTTCACGATTTTATGTGCGCCCACCTCCAAAATAGCGGTGTTTAAAACTCATCTATTCTTATTTGACATCGATATTCTCTTCGAGGAAGATTTTTTGAAACGATATTTTGTTATGTAGATTTGGTACTCTAGCAACAAATAAGGATTAATAATACCTACTTGGTTTAAGACTTGCCTTTTGTTTTGGTTTTATGGATCGAAAGATTCTTCGACATATGAACAAGTTTTGTTTAATGTCTGCTCTGAGACAGCAGTATCCGTAAAGGATGCGAAGGTCTGACAGCTTAGAGATACGATGAAGGATGGGAATGGACAATGCGAAGCCAAAGTATGGTTTTTGAAGTGACTGACTCTTGTTGTGACTGTTAAAAACTTTAATGATAGCTAAAACTGACGATATAACGTATTTAATAAGGCACGGTGAGTGTGACTTTATAAAAAGTACCTAACACGTTTATAAATCAGACGGTGTCAGTTTTCAAATTGATTGTTGTGATCGTAACGTTGGCACACAGCGCTTTCAAAATTATTCTGACACGCACCTAATTAAAAGTATTTTACTCCCTGATAATTATTAGACAGTTAACGAAATTTAATGAAGCTCTAAAAATATATTACAACGAATTCTATTATCCGAGAACCTATCTACTGTTCTGAAAACATTTTTCTGAAAAATATCATCAAAGACTAGTTATAAAAAGTTAATACATACATACATACATAACGTCACACCTTTTATCCCCGAAGGGGTAGGCAGAGGTGTATTTCTACACCCACTTTTCGCCAGATATACTTTAGTCCCACGTAATAAGGGGCGAGCCTATTGCCGTACCGGGCACATTTCCAGACTCCGTGCTGCTACTGAGAATTTCGTAACAGAAAAACCCAATAACACTGCCCGACCCAGGAATCGAACCCGGGACCTCCCGATCCCACGCGCACATTTATGCCGCGAGACCAACGAGGCAGTCGTATAGGGTTCGAGGTCGAGTTTTCCGTCTCTACGCAAAGATGGTATTTGCATCGTGTTATCCCTTAGTCGCCTCTTACGACACCCACGGGAAGATAGGGGGTGGTGACACTTGTATTCTATGCCGTCAACCACACGGCAATAAAAAATAAAAATAAAAAGTTAATAACATAGGTATTTATACATTAACGTAGTTTCAATTTCCCGTTAAATAATTTTGTAAGAATAATATTCAACTTTAATACTTGAAGATTCAAACAATAGGATGTAAAATATCTGTGTTGTTTTGCTCGTATTCTCAGAACCCTTTCGCCAATCTCGTATCATATATTCCAAGAAACATTTCACCGATTCGCCAAACCCATATAATACGTACATACACATAAACACTGCACTTGTCTCTCGCCCGACTCTCGTCACGCGACCGATTAGACGAACCCGTTTGCAGCGTTATCGTCCGCAACTAAGCAATACAAAACACGAACGCCGCAATATCTCCGGACCGATTGTAAGGGTGCTTGTACACGGCGCATGCAGCTTGAGCATGTTGAGGCACTTGCGCGGATTACATGCACCGTAAACATATCGTTTAAAACAATGTGCGGGTCCAGTGACTCGAGCATGTACCAAAGCGAGCCACCCGCGCAAGTAATTCGCGTGCTCTGCGACGCGCGCGGATCACTCGTGCATGTTATCTGTTAAAATTACATTTTTAACATATGATTTTAAAATAATTTTCGTTCGTCGAGACATTTGACGCGATTCAAGTCATAAAGCTACCGCGCGAATAGCATGCACATGTAGCTCTTGACCACGAACAAATAGCTTGTACATAGGTACAGCTTGCGCAAGTAGCCCGCGTCTTTACTTGCTCCAGTTGTTTGCACCATGTACAAGTACAAGCGAGTAACTGGATCAAGTAGTTTGCGCATATTACCCACGCGTGTAACCCGCACCTTTACTTGCTCCAGCTACATGCACCGTGTAGAAGCACCCTAAGGAAGTGTCGAACATACAACGAAACGGTTTAATAGCGCCATCATTTACAAGGCGTTTCGAAGGCTGTAATTGTGACAGTTAACGATAATAGCAACTGTTTGTGATAGTTTAAATCACCTGCACTGTGAACGTGAAGAGGTTGGAATGAAGCGTACTGTTTTAGGAAGGGTGAAAATGTTTTATATTCATTTACGTTCCGTAAAGTCATTAAAAAGATATCCATTACGTTTTGTAGCATAGTTACTGATTCTATTTTAGTCAGTAGGTATAAAGTTTGTATGGATAGCGCTCAAAATATATTAGCATAACACAGTTATTTGATATTGTAATAATCTCAATCTCAAGTAAAAATGTAATCTTGAAACGTAGGTAGTCTGTCAAACAGTACAGAATATACCTCTGTTCTAAAACGAAATAGGCCATTAATAAAAAAAATACATACTAAAACTATATTCCACAATATCATCCAGGACATAAGCCGCTATGAGATGTCACCTCATTAACCGCTCAACATTCGTCGGTTACACCCCACATCGCAACTTAAAAGCATTCCTTGTGTTTTTAAATTCATTTGAAGCACTTACTGTTGTCGCGAGTCAAGCACATAACTTAGAATTGTGTACTATTCTAGGTTTAAAGAATTTATTTCTCGTAAAAAACTATACAGTTTTACTTATAATGAGAACAATTTTATGCTTACTAAATATTATACCAGCGTGTTGGAAACTTAAATAATACTAACTAATACGAACTACTTAAATATTAACACAGCATAACAATGTTAAATCTGTATAAAATTACAAATTAAATATTTATATTCAAATACCCTCCTCCACTTATAATCTAGGTTATAGCAAAAGGAAGCAGGTATAGCTGTCTACCAATATTAATAATCTACTCCATTGTGTTAACATATTCCTTTAACTTTCTCTTAAATGTACTAAACAGTTCGCATTCCTTGACATTATTTGGTAATTTATTGTACAGCTGTACTCCCTCAAACAGTATAGACTTCTTCCCATAATTAGTCCGAGGCTGTGACAGCTGTAGCTTATGTTTATTTCGCAGATAGTGCGTTGATACCTTTTTATGTAACTGTATATTGGTCTTTATGGAATGTGTATTAATTTTTCTTATGAGAATACATGTGGCATATGTGTACATTTGCTTAATATTAAAAAGTTTAGTCTTTGCGTATAATGTTTTCGTTGGCGTTAAGTAAGGATAATTAAACAATACTTTGATGATTTTGTTTTGTGTTCTTTGCACTGCATTAATATTAGTCAAGGCGGCCGTACCCCATACTTCAATTAAGTAGTCGAGGTGCGGTTTAACTAATGAATTATATATAAGTGTACGGACTTTATGCGGTAAACAATTTATTATTTTACGGATGGCACCCAATAATGATGTTAATTTTGATTTTACATGATCAATGTGAGTGGTCCATGTCAATTTGTCATCTATCCACAAGCCGAGGTATTTTTCTTGGTGTGACCTTTTTATTGTGACATCATTAATCGTGAGGGGTGTATATTCAGGTATACGTTTATTCTTGGCGGTAAAAATCATAAATGAGGTCTTAGACGCGTTAATAGTTAGCAGGTTATATTTAAACCATTCATTAAGAATGTGTAGATCATTTTGAGCAGCTGTAATGCACGCTTGTAGCGATTTATCGAAGTAAAAAAGGCATGTGTCGTCCGCGTATAAAGTTAAATGTCCGGTAAGCCCTATATTATTTATATTGTTTACATATATTAAGAATAAAAGTGGGCCAATTATTGAACCTTGTGGTATAGCATAGGGTACATTTTGCGTAGAACTTATAAAATTATCTAATTTTACAACCTGCCGCCTATTATCCAAATATGATTCAAATATATTGTACGCTATTCCTGTTACTCCGATGTTGCTTAATTTCTGTAAAAGCTTCTGGTGGCTCACAGTATCAAAAGCCTTTTTTAAGTCAATAAACACACCCAAAACAAAATTCTTGCAATCAATGTTGCTCTTTATTTTTGTTACTAAGTCTACTGTAGCGGTAAGAGTACTTGACTTGGGCCGAAATCCGTACTGCTGTTCAATAAAATACTTTTTGTCTATCAAATAATTATTTAAGCGAACATACAATACCCTCTCGAAAATTTTCGAAATAACAGGCAAGACCGATACCGGTCTATAATTACTCGGATCAGTTCTATTGCCGGCTTTGTAGATTGGCGTCACCTTAGCTAATTTAAGTGTGTCAGGAAAAACGCCTTGGTATAAACACATATTAATACAGTTTGTAAGTGTTTCAAGAATTATGGGTTTAATGCATTTTATTGATTTAGTACTAATTCCGTCTAGACCCGTACTAGTGTTGCTGTCTAAGTTGTCTATAATTTTTGATATTTCATCTAAACTACATGGTCTTAAGTTATTTAACGCTATGTCATGTGAGTAATTAAAATCATACATTAGAGTATTACTTGTGTTTTTATGGTATATACTAGGGATTTTATTTGCTAGCTCAGCTCCTATTGTTGTAAAATATAAATTAAAAGACTCACATATTGCGTTCCCTTCTGTTATGACGCCTGATTCCGTTATTAGTTTGATGGGAGTACAGCTGACAGAAAATTTGTTAGTCGCCAAATTATTTATGAGCTCCCACATTTTCTTAGGCTGATTATAAGTATTTTTAAACATGGAGTAATAATATGTTTGTTTCTGTCGTTTGATTAAAGTCTTCACGTTATTTTGTTCTTTTCGAAAAGTCTTCATCAGGTTTTCATCAGTTGGATTACTCTTAGTTTGCTTCCATAAATCGTTTCGAATATTTATTGCCTCAATTATATTCCTGTTAATCCAGTCCTTGTGTGGTGGGTTCATAACTTTTGTCTTTATTACTTTATTTTCTGATATCTAAGCAGATGTCAGTTTGGAGTCCTTCATATTGAAGCCAATATGAAGGACTCCAAACAGTAGTAATCATTATTGTCATTGCTGTAATGAGCCTTTGAGGCATTAGCATACAAGTTCTCATAATTAACCGCTTCGCATTGATATTTTTTGTTTACACTCGGTGCCAGGCGTCCTATTTCGAGAAATATTTGCTTATGATCAAAAAGTGATGATTCAATTAGTGATAAGCTGAATAAGTGATTTTTCACGTTTGTACACACATGATCTAATATTGTACGAGTGGTGCTTGTTTCCCGGGTGCAGTGGGTGCTGTCAATTTTATTTAATATTTCGTATCCTGCTTCATGTACATCACGTATGTATTGGGTTTTTATATTGTCTTCTTGAAGCAAGTCAATGTTAAAATCCCCGAAAACGATAGCTCTTTTACGGCGTTCCAGCTGTGGTGTGTATATATCTAGGAAACTGTTTATATTTGAGTCACCAGGTCTTTATATAGCACCAACATTAAGAGCCAGTTTTTCTATGTAAACCCATAAGTAGTGGTTACCATTTTCAGCAAGTTCTTCCGTTACTTCGTGTTTAATACAGTTGTGTATATAGATCGATACGCCACCACCCTTTCTGTTTTGTCTGTAATTGTATATATGGGCATAATTGGGTAGCTGATATAACTTGGCATCGCTTTCGGACGTTATCCATGTCTCCGTGAATATTAATAAATGCGTAGTAACTTGTATTGCTTTGAGTATGCATTTGATTTCATCAAATTTCCCGGCAGTACGAATGCTGCGTAAGTTAGCGTAGAATAATCTTAGTGAGGAAGAGTAAAATGGAATGTCCGCGTATTTTTGCAAGATATTATGTTTTATTTTGGTATTTGTTTGTTCTTTTTGTACAGATATATTCAGTAGTTTTTTGTGCTTGTATTATTCGTAACGATTGTGGATATTCCTTTAACATATTTGATTGTGAGATCTTTTTCACCAGCGGCTGAGCGCTTATGTAACTCTTCTTTAAGTGATTGTAGATAACGCCGTTGCATAGCAGTTTGGTCTGAATATATTTTTATATCCTTTGGTAAGTTTTCTTTGTTTCGTAGTATGTGTTTTGGTATGTCGGTATTTGCAAAGTAAATTTTAATCGGTCTGTTTTTAGTAGGAATATATTTGCCAAGCCGCATAATCCTCATTGGCATAGGAATACCTTCTTTTAACGACAGCAGTATTTTTTTAACTTCTTCAGTGTCGTAGTTTCGTCTCACCGTAGTATTTTTATCATTTATTTCCGATATACCCACTATTATAATATTTTTCTCGCGCGCACTTCGATCCTTTAATTCAAGGATGAGATCTTCATGAGTTTCTAATGGCGATTTCGATAGCGAACCGTGTCCATGTTGTTGTTGTTTTAGTTGATATATTTCACTCTCTATGTGAGCAATTTTTTTTTGGGTAATAACGTTGTTTGATTGCATGCTTTGAACTTCGCTATTTATTTGTTCTTAACGGTGCGTGAAATTATCCATAGATGTCTTTATCGTTTTAATTTCTGTCTTAACCTCTGTTATTTCTTCTCGTATAAAATTTAGGTTTTCATTTTGCTTTTGACTGAAGTCGCCCAAAATTTGCAATATATCTGCACGAAAATCTTCTAAATCCTTTTTATAGTTATATTCTTCACAACGTTCACGTTCTCACGTCCGTCATACAACTTTGGCGATAAATAAGTTACGAGTATATTTTGCTAGTAATTTTTTTGGTTTGCTGAACAGAACTGATAACGACAAAAGTGCGTTACCAAAACACTCTCACGCTTTCTAAACCCCATTTATAAACCTAGCAGCTACATTTCAATAGAGTTAAACTAAACGCCCAACTAATTTAATTACCTGTTTGTTATACTAAGCTCTAAAGCCTGTTCCAGGCAAATTTCTGAATCATCCAAAATAATATAGCACTTTAGCGGACGACGCGGCTATACAGCGTGATAATGATTCAAAATGAACACACTGTATCTAGTAAGTATATAACAAATTTATAAAGAGCACTCAGCCGTAATGGAATCTTCTCAAATTAATTAAGTGCGCATTATTATCGGAGATGAAATATACCTAACTATTGTTTTATGTAGTGCAATCTCATTCAACTTAATTATTTTTAGTGTAAACCTCTGGTGTTAGTACGAGCGTGCGAATGTAACGGTGAGAAGGGAAGTTATTATCATAATAATTATACAACATTTAAAAAATGTTACATTGAAAGCTAGGTTGCAATTCAACAAAATGTATGTAATAAACTAGAATACTCAAATCATCACAGCATGAACATCAAAATCATAAAGCTTCATCTAATCTGTTCAGAAGTTTTGTGAGAAAGAATAACAAACAAACATCCATCCATCCTTACACACTTTCCTATCTATAATATAAGTAGGATATATGTAGCTACAATTCCACTTCACAAAATTAATTGAACACTAAATTATAAAGCTATTATCAGCACTGCCAGTACGCTGAGTGTACTGGGCTTGCTTCCAAATCGAAGTGATTCATATGTAATCTATGAATAGCTGCTGAGTTTCTTTTGCTCATTATTTTAATGTTTGGAATAATACGACTTTAATTTTATACATTATCAAATTCAAGCTAAAGTATAAAAATTAAAAATTTATCGTCTATCTATCATAATTGTGTCTGTAAATAACTATCATATCTCACTTTTCGTATATTCAGCATGATCTTAATAAGGACTTACACTACTACTTACTTTGCGTTATAAATATATATTTTTTTTACTTGTGACAGGTACATATTTATCTTTTAGACAAATACAGTTTATTATCGCCATGTGGCAACGGATTAAGAATACAGAGTGACACTACCGCATGACGGTGATGACCGGTGACGCACATTAGAAAAGTAAGTAAGTGATGTATGGTGGTGAAATTTAATTCATAGGTACAAGTTCCATACATAACTCTCATCTTGGTGCCTGCTAGTATAGTTAAGTTTTGAAAGAACTTTTTTCAATTTTATACAGAACGAATGGAACCATATTTCTTAAGACCAGACCAGGCGAGAATAATTTTAGGTTCTAAGTACCTATCCTTAATTTTTGCCAGAGATCTTCATGATAATTATTAATATACTGAGACAAGAGTATCAGCTTATCTCTCATTGCTAATGTTGGTTTTTTTCAAAGACATTCAATGTGAAATTATATAAATTAAGCTTAATCAAACCAAACGATGTCATTTCGTTTCACAAATAGCAATGCACTCAAGAAATAACATTTAAATTTAATTATACAAGTTTAAACTTTGATTCTACTTATAAGAAAATCCACTCTCGGATATTCCAGCAAAATTTAAAAACAGTATTCTAGAATATTTCCCATTTCTTTTCTAAAAGTATTAAATGTTTATTTCAAGAGCTGCCGTTGTCCGCTGGCAGTGAGAAATCACCCTTAACGGGTTGCAAAGCGGCATTACCGAGCACTGGCGTATTGTTTCAACTGCGTACTACGGCGTACTATACATTACGTAGTTATGCGCGGCGTACTTAGCGTTCACATTTCGCCCAATTTCCAGTTATGAGCAGTGAGAAGGTGATGTATGGCTTTCATTTTTTCCGTTGACTTTATAGCGTTTGCGAATGGACGAAGCAAGTCCATTCGCAAACGCTCTAGGGATTTTTGTACTTAGCTTATTAATTTTATAAAGTTTCTGTTTTTCCTGTACCGTGGTAAAACAAGCATCGTGAATACACATTTTGTGAATCATATACATACGTCTGTGAATCCGCTGTTTGCATCTGTGTCACATTTATTTTTAAGCTTGCTGCATACGTGGTTTGGGTATCACCTGTATAATTGATGGTGCAAACACGATGTACTAAGTATAGTCCGCAACAATGTAGGTTATGTCTATTATTTGCTCCATTCCAAAGGCTGTATGTGTAATTATGTACATATTTGTATATTCTATTGAGAAGTTAATATTTGTATCATACCTATTATTTAAGTTGTAGTTACGACGCCCAAGCAATTTTTCGTGATTTTATCTACATTCATCATCATCCTCAGCCTTTAACAGTCCACTGCTGGACTAGGCCTCTCCTTTGGAAGGAGGAATTGGCCGACTATATCACGCTGGCCAGACGGGTTGGTATAGGGTTTGTATCAAGTTTTCCTTCTCTTACAGAGCTGTTCTCTGCATAATATGCTCCCTCTGTCGGCTCTTACGACACCCATGGGATGATATGGGGTGGTGACATTCCGTATTCTTAATCCGTCACCACACGGACCAAGTTGGCACGATTACAAATAAGTACCTAGTTTTGGTATTATATTAATTATTCATGGCATAAATTCAAGCGGTGTTCTCATTAATCACGTCTTAAAAAACGCGATATTGTCCATTATTAACGTTAAATACATAATGTTATATGAAAAACGATGATGGCTGCCATTACTGGACTTCACAGACTGGTCATTAATAGGCAACGAAAAGGAACTTTACCTCTCTATTATAACACAAAAACGCAAAAAAACACGACTTTAGCAGTCCTTGTCATCTTAAACAAAAGTTTTCGTAAATGTTCAAAAGCGCCAAAACCAACACTATCTCTATGCAAAAATACTTAAACGTTTTAAAGCTCATCTCAAACACTTCCGATAGAGCCGTCCGCTAACTGGCGCGTAAATGTTTGCGCACACTACTCCCTTCTTTGTTATTATTCTAATAGCGTTGTTGAAAGGTATGTGTGTTAGCTCCAGAGTTGAATGTAGCGAGTCAGCGACGCGATGCGACGCGGCGCGAACTGTCGAACTTATCTATGCGACAATGTTATCAAGAGTGGCAAGTGCCTGCTGATATTATAAATGCTTAAGGCGCCGTGTACAGCTACTGAGTTCAGCTGTTGCTGTCACTGTCGGATTGTATACATAAGAAAGAGAAGCGTGACGACGACGGGACGTTCAGAACGAGTTATTTATCATTAAATACATTAATCCTTACAAATATATTATTCCAATCGATAAATAAAAACAACAGTTCCCTTTATTATTATATACTAGAGGGCGCCCGCGGCTCCGCCTGCACATTTTATTTATTTATCCATTTTGCCCGATCCCGTGGGAATTTCGGTAAATCCCTTCTAAGTGCACCCCTGCGGTCCCCAAGGAACATACATGCCAAATTTCAGCTTTCTGTGCCCAATAGTTTCGGCTGTAGCGTGTCTGTCAGTCAGTCAGTAACGCAAGGACATTATATATTATGATTACATCACTGTTATTAATATTATCAAGATTTGTTTATAAATAATACAGTTACAATTGCTACAATTTCAATTTAAATGGTTATTTTATGGTTTTTTTTTTATCGAGAAAATTTACCGAAAACGTGTTTTGAACACAATGGTCTCCCCATAAATATGATCAAGATTAACATATATTTTTTTAGCTGCTCAAACATGTATACATTTGGCTAAAAACTGTATTGTGAAGCCTATTTTGACTAGGTACAGCGCCTTAAGTGTCAATGTATCTATACGTAGGTTCCACTTTCAAGTTAAAATGGCTGACGCGAATAGATAAAAATATAAATAAAATTTATTATGGATGGAGTGAAGATTATACATTTCTTCAAAGAAGATGAATAGAGGTGAAATTTTGTAAAGGACACAAAATAAAAAAAATAGATAGTTTGTTTAATAAATAAATATTATTCTTGGTTCTTTGGTTTCATGTAACGTTCAAATAAGTACATGCCATGAATAAAATCTAGTTTGTCATGTAACTTGACATTGACCGTATAGTAATAGCATTATTTTTTCAATTGTAGTTTGAATTTCATGCAAGTTTTTGGCTACAATGTTATCCATTTATTTATTTAAAATGTCATGGGACTGCATATGCGAACTGCCATTTCAGCATGTCTTGCAATGCCAGTGGATAATCTTTTGAAAGTTTCATAAAAAGGATTCCTTTTTGTTCTATTTGTCAGATCCTTATGCAATATCACAATATTTTGCCGAGTTCTGATAGTCAACATGTTTTCAGTAACGATTATTATTTTTATTCCTTCCTGTTGTGCGATTAAAATTGAAGAGAAATACTGATGATGAAGAAATAAAAGCCTTTAAAAACTGGTTTCCGTTCCGAAACTATGACGTTTCAGAGACTCGTTTTCATTAACAGTCACAAAAATAATTATTACGAATACTTCTGAATAAAAGAAGGAAGAACAGATTACAAGAAAAGTTGTTTTTAATTACTAAAGTTTGTGTACATTCAGCTCGACGTTTGTTCATGAATTTTCTACAAAATGATAAGGCAAAATTCATAAGCATGTGATAAATAGAATTGAATTGCACATTTTGGACCATCCTCCTCTATCTCCCTACTCTCAATGTTTTCACGATTTTATGTGCGCCCACCTCCAAAATAGCGGTGTTTAAAACTCATCTATTCTTATTTGACATCGATATGCTCTTCGAGGAAGATTTTTTGAAACGATATTTTGTTATGTAGATTTGGTACTCTAGCAACAAATAAGGATTAATAATACCTACTTGGTTTAAGACTTGCCTTTTGTTTTGGTTTTATGGATCGAAAGATTCTTCGACATATGAACAAGTTTTGTTTAATGTCTGCTCTGAGACAGCAGTATCCGTAAAGGATGCGAAGGTCTGACAGCTTAGAGATACGATGAAGGATGGGAATGGACAATGCGAAGCCAAAGTATGGTTTTTGAAGTGACTGACTCTTGTTGTGACTGTTAAAAACTTTAATGATAGCTAAAACTGACGATATAACGTATTTAATAAGGCACGGTGAGTGTGACTTTATAAAAAGTACCTAACACGTTTATAAATCAGACGGTGTCAGTTTTCAAATTGATTGTTGTGATCGTAACGTTGGCACACAGCGCTTTCAAAATTATTCTGACACGCACCTAATTAAAAGTATTTTACTCCCTGATAATTATTAGACAGTTAACGAAATTTAATGAAGCTCTAAAAATATATTACAACGAATTCTATTATCCGAGAACCTATCTACTGTTCTGAAAACATTTTTCTGAAAAATATCATCAAAGACTAGTTATAAAAAGTTAATACATACATACATACATAACGTCACACCTTTTATCCCCGAAGGGGTAGGCAGAGGTGTATTTCTACACCCACTTTTCGCCAGATATACTTTAGTCCCACGTAATAAGGGGCGAGCCTATTGCCGTACCGGGCACATTTCCAGACTCCGTGCTGCTACTGAGAATTTCGTAACAGAAAAACCCAATAACACTGCCCGACCCAGGAATCGAACCCGGGACCTCCCGATCCCACGCGCACATTTATGCCGCGAGACCAACGAGGCAGTCGTATAGGGTTCGAGGTCGAGTTTTCCGTCTCTACGCAAAGATGGTATTTGCATCGTGTTATCCCTTAGTCGCCTCTTACGACACCCACGGGAAGATAGGGGGTGGTGACACTTGTATTCTATGCCGTCAACCACACGGCAATAAAAAATAAAAATAAAAAGTTAATAACATAGGTATTTATACATTAACGTAGTTTCAATTTCCCGTTAAATAATTTTGTAAGAATAATATTCAACTTTAATACTTGAAGATTCAAACAATAGGATGTAAAATATCTGTGTTGTTTTGCTCGTATTCTCAGAACCCTTTCGCCAATCTCGTATCATATATTCCAAGAAACATTTCACCGATTCGCCAAACCCATATAATACGTACATACACATAAACACTGCACTTGTCTCTCGCCCGACTCTCGTCACGCGACCGATTAGACGAACCCGTTTGCAGCGTTATCGTCCGCAACTAAGCAATACAAAACACGAACGCCGCAATATCTCCGGACCGATTGTAAGGGTGCTTGTACACGGCGCATGCAGCTTGAGCATGTTGAGGCACTTGCGCGGATTACATGCACCGTAAACATATCGTTTAAAACAATGTGCGGGTCCAGTGACTCGAGCATGTACCAAAGCGAGCCACCCGCGCAAGTAATTCGCGTGCTCTGCGACGCGCGCGGATCACTCGTGCATGTTATCTGTTAAAATTACATTTTTAACATATGATTTTAAAATAATTTTCGTTCGTCGAGACATTTGACGCGATTCAAGTCATAAAGCTACCGCGCGAATAGCATGCACATGTAGCTCTTGACCACGAACAAATAGCTTGTACATAGGTACAGCTTGCGCAAGTAGCCCGCGTCTTTACTTGCTCCAGTTGTTTGCACCATGTACAAGTACAAGCGAGTAACTGGATCAAGTAGTTTGCGCATATTACCCACGCGTGTAACCCGCACCTTTACTTGCTCCAGCTACATGCACCGTGTAGAAGCACCCTAAGGAAGTGTCGAACATACAACGAAACGGTTTAATAGCGCCATCATTTACAAGGCGTTTCGAAGGCTGTAATTGTGACAGTTAACGATAATAGCAACTGTTTGTGATAGTTTAAATCACCTGCACTGTGAACGTGAAGAGGTTGGAATGAAGCGTACTGTTTTAGGAAGGGTGAAAATGTTTTATATTCATTTACGTTCCGTAAAGTCATTAAAAAGATATCCATTACGTTTTGTAGCATAGTTACTGATTCTATTTTAGTCAGTAGGTATAAAGTTTGTATGGATAGCGCTCAAAATATATTAGCATAACACAGTTATTTGATATTGTAATAATCTCAATCTCAAGTAAAAATGTAATCTTGAAACGTAGGTAGTCTGTCAAACAGTACAGAATATACCTCTGTTCTAAAACGAAATAGGCCATTAATAAAAAAAATACATACTAAAACTATATTCCACAATATCATCCAGGACATAAGCCGCTATGAGATGTCACCTCATTAACCGCTCAACATTCGTCGGTTACACCCCACATCGCAACTTAAAAGCATTCCTTGTGTTTTTAAATTCATTTGAAGCACTTACTGTTGTCGCGAGTCAAGCACATAACTTAGAATTGTGTACTATTCTAGGTTTAAAGAATTTATTTCTCGTAAAAAACTATACAGTTTTACTTATAATGAGAACAATTTTATGCTTACTAAATATTATACCAGCGTGTTGGAAACTTAAATAATACTAACTAATACGAACTACTTAAATATTAACACAGCATAACAATGTTAAATCTGTATAAAATTACAAATTAAATATTTATATTCAAATACCCTCCTCCACTTATAATCTAGGTTATAGCAAAAGGAAGCAGGTATAGCTGTCTACCAATATTAATAATCTACTCCATTGTGTTAACATATTCCTTTAACTTTCTCTTAAATGTACTAAACAGTTCGCATTCCTTGACATTATTTGGTAATTTATTGTACAGCTGTACTCCCTCAAACAGTATAGACTTCTTCCCATAATTAGTCCGAGGCTGTGACAGCTGTAGCTTATGTTTATTTCGCAGATAGTGCGTTGATACCTTTTTATGTAACTGTATATTGGTCTTTATGGAATGTGTATTAATTTTTCTTATGAGAATACATGTGGCATATGTGTACATTTGCTTAATATTAAAAAGTTTAGTCTTTGCGTATAATGTTTTCGTTGGCGTTAAGTAAGGATAATTAAACAATACTTTGATGATTTTGTTTTGTGTTCTTTGCACTGCATTAATATTAGTCAAGGCGGCCGTACCCCATACTTCAATTAAGTAGTCGAGGTGCGGTTTAACTAATGAATTATATATAAGTGTACGGACTTTATGCGGTAAACAATTTATTATTTTACGGATGGCACCCAATAATGATGTTAATTTTGATTTTACATGATCAATGTGAGTGGTCCATGTCAATTTGTCATCTATCCACAAGCCGAGGTATTTTTCTTGGTGTGACCTTTTTATTGTGACATCATTAATCGTGAGGGGTGTATATTCAGGTATACGTTTATTCTTGGCGGTAAAAATCATAAATGAGGTCTTAGACGCGTTAATAGTTAGCAGGTTATATTTAAACCATTCATTAAGAATGTGTAGATCATTTTGAGCAGCTGTAATGCACGCTTGTAGCGATTTATCGAAGTAAAAAAGGCATGTGTCGTCCGCGTATAAAGTTAAATGTCCGGTAAGCCCTATATTATTTATATTGTTTACATATATTAAGAATAAAAGTGGGCCAATTATTGAACCTTGTGGTATAGCATAGGGTACATTTTGCGTAGAACTTATAAAATTATCTAATTTTACAACCTGCCGCCTATTATCCAAATATGATTCAAATATATTGTACGCTATTCCTGTTACTCCGATGTTGCTTAATTTCTGTAAAAGCTTCTGGTGGCTCACAGTATCAAAAGCCTTTTTTAAGTCAATAAACACACCCAAAACAAAATTCTTGCAATCAATGTTGCTCTTTATTTTTGTTACTAAGTCTACTGTAGCGGTAAGAGTACTTGACTTGGGCCGAAATCCGTACTGCTGTTCAATAAAATACTTTTTGTCTATCAAATAATTATTTAAGCGAACATACAATACCCTCTCGAAAATTTTCGAAATAACAGGCAAGACCGATACCGGTCTATAATTACTCGGATCAGTTCTATTGCCGGCTTTGTAGATTGGCGTCACCTTAGCTAATTTAAGTGTGTCAGGAAAAACGCCTTGGTATAAACACATATTAATACAGTTTGTAAGTGTTTCAAGAATTATGGGTTTAATGCATTTTATTGATTTAGTACTAATTCCGTCTAGACCCGTACTAGTGTTGCTGTCTAAGTTGTCTATAATTTTTGATATTTCATCTAAACTACATGGTCTTAAGTTATTTAACGTTATGTCATGTGAGTAATTAAAATCATACATTAGAGTATTACTTGTGTTTTTATGGTATATACTAGGGATTTTATTTGCTAGCTCAGCTCCTATTGTTGTAAAATATAAATTAAAAGACTCACATATTGCGTTCCCTTCTGTTATGACGCCTGATTCCGTTATTAGTTTGATGGGAGTACAGCTGACAGAAAATTTGTTAGTCGCCAAATTATTTATGAGCTCCCACATTTTCTTAGGCTGATTATAAGTATTTTTAAACATGGAGTAATAATATGTTTGTTTCTGTCGTTTGATTAAAGTCTTCACGTTATTTTGTTCTATTCGAAAAGTCTTCATCAGGTTTTCATCAGTTGGATTACTCTTAGTTTGCTTCCATAAATCGTTTCGAATATTTATTGCCTCAATTATATTCCTGTTAATCCAGTCCTTGTGTGGTGGGTTCATAACTTTTGTCTTTATTACTTTATTTTCTGATATCTAAGCAGATGTCAGTTTGGAGTCCTTCATATTGAAGCCAATATGAAGGACTCCAAACAGTAGTAATCATTATTGTCATTGCTGTAATGAGCCTTTGAGGCATTAGCATACAAGTTCTCATAATTAACCGCTTCGCATTGATATTTTTTGTTTACACTCGGTGCCAAGCGTCCTATTTCGAGAAATATTTGCTTATGATCAAAAAGTGATGATTCAATTAGTGATAAGCTGAATAAGTGATTTTTCACGTTTGTACACACATGATCTAATATTGTACGAGTGGTGCTTGTTTCCCGGGTGCAGTGGGTGCTGTCAATTTTATTTAATATTTCGTATCCTGCTTCATGTACATCACGTATGTATTGGGTTTTTATATTGTCTTCTTGAAGCAAGTCAATGTTAAAATCCCCGAAAACGATAGCTCTTTTACGGCGTTCCAGCTGTGGTGTGTATATATCTAGGAAACTGTTTATATTTGAGTCACCAGGTCTTTATATAGCACCAACATTAAGAGCCAGTTTTTCTATGTAAACCCATAAGTAGTGGTTACCATTTTCAGCAAGTTCTTCCGTTACTTCGTGTTTAATACAGTTGTGTATATAGATCGATACGCCACCACCCTTTCTGTTTTGTCTGTAATTGTATATATGGGCATAATTGGGTAGCTGATATAACTTGGCATCGCTTTCGGACGTTATCCATGTCTCCGTGAATATTAATAAATGCGTAGTAACTTGTATTGCTTTGAGTATGCATTTGATTTCATCAAATTTCCCGGCAGTACGAATGCTGCGTAAGTTAGCGTAGAATAATCTTAGTGAGGAAGAGTAAAATGGAATGTCCGCGTATTTTTGCAAGATATTATGTTTTATTTTGGTATTTGTTTGTTCTTTTTGTACAGATATATTCAGTAGTTTTTTGTGCTTGTATTATTCGTAACGATTGTGGATATTCCTTTAACATATTTGATTGTGAGATCTTTTTCACCAGCGGCTGAGCGCTTATGTAACTCTTCTTTAAGTGATTGTAGATAACGCCGTTGCATAGCAGTTTGGTCTGAATATATTTTTATATCCTTTGGTAAGTTTTCTTTGTTTCGTAGTATGTGTTTTGGTATGTCGGTATTTGCAAAGTAAATTTTAATCGGTCTGTTTTTAGTAGGAATATATTTGCCAAGCCGCATAATCCTCATTGGCATAGGAATACCTTCTTTTAACGACAGCAGTATTTTTTTAACTTCTTCAGTGTCGTAGTTTCGTCTCACCGTAGTATTTTTATCATTTATTTCCGATATACCCACTATTATAATATTTTTCTCGCGCGCACTTCGATCCTTTAATTCAAGGATGAGATCTTCATGAGTTTCTAATGGCGATTTCGATAGCGAACCGTGTCCATGTTGTTGTTGTTTTAGTTGATATATTTCACTCTCTATGTGAGCAATTTTTTTTTGGGTAATAACGTTGTTTGATTTCATGCTTTGAACTTCGCTATTTATTTGTTCTTAACGGTGCGTGAAATTATCCATAGATGTCTTTATCGTTTTAATTTCTGTCTTAACCTCTGTTATTTCTTCTCGTATAAAATTTAGGTTTTCATTTTGCTTTTGACTGAAGTCGCCCAAAATTTGCAATATATCTGCACGAAAATCTTCTAAATCCTTTTTATAGTTATATTCTTCACAACGTTCACGTTCTCACGTCCGTCATACAACTTTGGCGATAAATAAGTTACGAGTATATTTTGCTAGTAATTTTTTTGGTTTGCTATTTTGTTTGTGAAGTATTGAGACTGTAACTAGAATTAAGATCTCCTGACTAGGCTAGGTCAGCTTCCTTGGTGAATCACGGCTTGTTGGATGTGAAATGTTTAATAGGGGAATTACGTACTTTCTATTTCTTATCTTTGTAGTTTTATCGGTATCCTCTAGATATCTATGTGATGCAGTGTTTATGTTTTTGTTTGGTTTTTTGTAAATGCGTGACAGATGGCATTAGTTGTATGTTGTATTATGTGGTTTAAGTGGTCACCTTGCTGTTTAGAAATGCGCTAATTGTTGTGAGTTCAATCCTTATATTTCAAGTGATCTGAGAATAAAATTATTGTTTCGGTTTGGATGTGCATTGTTTGTTTATCTAATGTCGATCAAAATTTTAAAAAGAAAACTAAAGAAATGCCCTGTATATAGATTTTCCTGCTCTTATGGGTAAACCTGTTTATAATTTTGAAATAAAGATATTGAATTGAAATTCTCAGTCATAGTAGTAGTTTACAAAATTAAATAAATAGAATATAAAGTCAAAGAATTATATAACAAAAAATATGAATAAGGGCGGATTTAATGCCGATAGCATGAACCTAGATAGGCGCTTAAGCTTATGGTGTTATACGATGGATTGTGAGGTAGAAACTCTTATTAACTCATGAACACATTACTCATAGATGACCAGTACCGTAGTTTCATGATTAATCCAATTCAAATTTCGGCACATAATCTTCACATTTAATATTCCAGTGGCCAAAACATAAAATCTTTATAACAAAAATAAACAGACGTCACTTCAAAATGTTCATAACCAGTACTCACCGATGGTAATATTAGATAGAAGAATATTAATTTTAAATCATATTGCCGATAAAAATACTTCGATCTTAGTACCTGAACCTTAATTATTAACCTGAAGCGATAACGTGCTTGGAATACGTTTGTATGAGGATTTTATCACCCCATGAAAGTTTGACGGCCAATTTTAAATAAGTATCGCATAAATTGTCAAGAGGTAGATAAGTTGAGTTGGGGGGAAGTTGGTCTGTGGAAAATGTTTTGTCACCTTTATTAAAAAGTTTGAGATATTTTCTTTGTCATGCTTTGATAGCCGTTTCCTGGTCTGGCTGCATAGCTAAAAAAAATTGTGGATATATTAATGAGTCATTCTTGTGATATCTGTTCTCGAAATTATTCCTAAGCTATGATTTTCTTTGATAATACGATATTTTGGGTGGTTTGACCCTCTTGAAGATCTGTGAAGTCGATGTATGATATACAGTATCGTATTTCACTAAAGTACAGATAGGGAAAACCTAGTTTAATTTAGAGCCAATAACGCCGAATCGCAGTCTCAAAGTCCATGCAGCATCCGAGATTTTCTGCAAGCAAAACCCGGTACAATTTTTTTGCGTCCTAGAATCGCAGTCGCACCCCTCGAGATGTATTGGTAGTGAAGTTTGCAAACAAAACCACCATTTTCAGACATCAAACATCGACGGAGCTCGAAACAAGATCAGTCAATCGGGCTACCTTCGCAATTTCGTGTTAGAGGGAACAGTTATATTTTATCTACAATGGTTTCAACGGTTGCAGGTTGACTGTGATGATTTTAGACTTCCATAGTATTACTTGCAGTAGTAAAACTTTTCATATTGGAACTATAAATGAAAGGACTTCATTGAAGAAAGAAGTGGTTTGGTTCGTTTTATAGGCGTCATTTCTTGACAGAAACGGTGATTACGAAACGACGCAAGATGAGACGAAACAATATATTTTTATTATGCTCATTAGGGAACGAATACGTAATTGTCTACTGAGACACATGTTTCATATAGCCTTTAAACAGCAAACCAAACTTCTTTTTAGTCTATTAAAACCGTTCCTTACCAGAACTCAGAATGAGCCAAACATAATAACTTTACGTGTGTTTAATTATTTTTGGCGGAAATACGTAATCAATTATCATAATGTTTTCAGTTTGATAATAATACAAAACATCAAACTTATATTTACATTTTATTATTACTTTATGAATCTAACATATTCTATAATATAGCCTTGTATATAATATATAAATGGTAATGATGAGCAAAGCCGTGTGAGACTAAGTGTTATAATGTATAACGTACAAGTATCTGGCGAGGTGCCACGTCATCGATGTTTAGTGGTGAGCTGATCGCTCTATAATCTTATCGACCGATACTCACTTCCGTACTGAAAGGTTTCGTAGGACTAAGGTAAACGTACGTAATTCCGGCAGTGTCCCGGTACCCGGTAACTAGTCGGTTTTTATCATTTTGTAGGTTTCTACCAATAGAATATTGAAGTTTGAGAATTGCAATACATACTTGATAGTATTTCGTATAATTATAATATGAACGCTGCTCAATAACTGTAATGGTTGCAAAACTATACTACAATGAAAGTGTGGTGTGCGAAAATTTTGTGAAATTTCGAGGTTCTGTCACTAAACTACGAAGCTACCACATTGTATCTGTTTGCTTATCATATTGCTGCGGATAGCGGCACTGTGAGAGTGTTTATTTTATTAAATATTTGAGTTAATTATCTCGCGATATAGTACATAAGCGACGATGAATTTAATGAAATAGTAAGTATTTTGGCATATTACATTTACTGGGACTCAGAAACCCCAACATGACCCAGTATCCGGTAATATTATACCCTTTTTTACCGGATACTGGTACACGAGTTAACTTCGTACTACCCTTTGCACCGGAGCCCATTACTGCACCTTAGTGCCTTGCAATAAGTCACATTATCCTTTGAGACTGTAGTAGTGTAGTAGTAGAGTATTAATTATAACATTATATATTCTGCCTGACGCTGAGACGTACACTACCACTTGATTCTAAACCCTATCATATGCAAGTTCTTGATGTTTATATTTCAAAACGTATTTTATTACGAGGCATAAATACTTATTTGTAATGAAAAATAAAACGGTGCTCTGCTCCCATTTCTTAATTTGTATAGAGTACTCGCATGATGGAGCTGGAAAGTGGCCATAGGAACTCCGCAATAAAACGACACAAGCCCATCGAATTTGGGTTCGTTTCAATCGTATTGACGAGTACTCTGATCCTATATGGCAACCAAAGTTTGATGATGCGTTGTCAAAGTTGACTTCAACTCAAAGTAGATTTCAAATCATAGTAGAGTTCAACTGAAAGAGGAGTTCCACTGAAACATGAGTTCAACGTGACAGACCAATTGGGCGACCACAGAGCCCTCGAGCTACTTTACCGAAGTTACCTATCCCGGATGTCAAACAGAGTGAGGTACGGATGGCATTAGAGCAAATTAGGAAAAATAAAGCACCTGGTGATGACGGAATCACTGCAGAACTCCTCTGAGCAGGTGGAGACACAACCTTGAGAGAGCTAGCAAGTCTTTTCAATACCGTCATCAGCAAAGGTTTAAAACTGGAGCGAGTGTGTAGTGTTTCCATTCTTAAAAAAGGTTGCATAACTTTATTGAAGAATTACAGATCCATTTCACTCCTGAGCCATATCTACAAGTTGTTCTGGAGGGTTGTAACAAACGATTCGACGACTTCCAGCAATCAGTGCAAGCCGGGTTTCAAAAAGGCTTCATCACCGTGGACCACATCCATACTGAAGACCCATGAGTACAACCAGCCGCTGTGTATGGCATTCGTGGACCACCAGAAAGCCTTCGACTCTATCGAAACCTGGGCAGTTCTTGACAGCCTGCAACGATGACGCATTAGCTGGCGATATATAGAGGTGTTAAGATACATAGAGTTGCGTAGGGGAGTCCGACAAGGGGATATAATATCTCCAAAGCTGTTCACCAAGGCCTTTGAGGATGTCTACAAGACACTGGAATGGGTTCAACGAATATCAACGTTGACTACATCTCACACCTTCAATTTGCTGATGACATCGTCCTAATAGCAGAGACGTTGGAAGAGCTTAGCGGAATGCTGTCGACCTTAATGAAGCCTCCCCGGTGGATTGATCTTGGCATGAACCTGGCTAAAACGAACGTAATATTCAATGAACACGTCGTGTTTAGACTGATCTGCATTGACGGTTCCTTGCTCGAAGTTGTGCAACAATGACAATACTGTTGTTGACGTACCTGGGGCAAGTAATACAGTTGGGTAGACACAGCTTCAAGAAGGAAATCGATAAGTGGATTCAGTTGGTGTGGGCAGGATTCGGTAAGCTACGTCGGATCTTCTCGTCGCCTATCCCGCAAAGCCTCAAGACAAAAGTCTTCAACCAATGCTTCCTACCAGTAATGATATACGGTGCTGAAGTCAGGACACTCACGGTAGTGCTGGTCCAGAGATACAAAATAGCTCAGCGTACTATGGATCGAGCTATGCTCGGAGTCTCTCTAAAGGATAGAATTCGCAACGAGCTCATCAGGAAGAGAACTGGAGTCACCCACATAGCTCGCCGTATAAGCAGCCTGAAGTGGCAATGAGCTGGCCACGTCTCCCGAAGGACCGACGACCGATGGAGCAGACAAGTCTTAGAGAGAAGGCCCAATTTCAGCAAACAAAGAGTGGTTGTTGAGCTGACTGCACGGTTGGCGTTGTGGTTTAAGAGGCCACCTCGCAGCTTGGCACTTGTCTAGTGTTGTGGCTTCAATACTGGGTGTTCATCGTGTCGGTTGTATGTTGGTAAAGACTCCCGCGACACTGGGTTTATCCCTAGTGTGTGAGTTGTTCTATTAAAGAAAGGGCCTTGCGAAACTATAGATTGTACCTAAATTGTAATTAAACCAAGCGCATACGAAATTTTCTTGTACCTGTAGTTAATTGTTTTATATCTTAGATTTTGATCTATTTTCAGAAAACTACATAACAATTTTGTTGTTTAGCTTAAAGCCAATGAAAATTACTGTAAGAATTCACTTCTTACAGTAATTTTAAAAGTTCAAAAATAATGTGATGTAGCTATACTTTTGTTTGTTTTTAGTTTATTTTAGAAAGCAGTTGAAAAGATATTAACATGGTATTACGACAATTTTAATTCTTGCTTGTGATTTCCTTTGAAATACATTTAAATATAATCCGTGTGGTGACGGATTAAGAATACGGAATGTCACCACCCCATATCATCCCATGGGTGTCGTAAAAGCCGACAGAGGGAGCATATTGTGCAGAGAACACCACTGTAAGAGAAGGAAAACTTGATACAAACCCTTTACCAACCCGTTTGGCCAGCGTGGTATAGTAGGCCAATTCCGCCTTTTAAAGGAGAGGCGTAGTCCAGCAGTGGACTGTTGAAGGCTGATGATGATGACATTTCAATAAAAATCTTTTCTTTGACCCCTTTAGATACATAAAAATTACATTACACAATATTTAAAAATAAAAGGTTCAAATATTATAAACTTTAACATCAAGCAAATAAGGTTCAAATTCGCGGTTAAAATTTGCCGGTATCTGGGACAATCTACCGTTTACTAGGACAAATCTACCGGATACTGGTACAAATGGGTCTTTTCAAACTTTATTTAAATTAAAGTATTCTTAACGTCATATATATCAAAAGCTATAAAATTGCTCGAAAACTAGAATAAATTATCTATAAACATCGGTAAATTTCATTTTTGTTAGTCTTTTAACCTTAACATAGCAGACCTGCAAAGTCAGCGAAGTTCAGAATTTAACGGCTATTGGGACGTTTACCTTACGCTGTTTAATATTTAATGGAGTATGAGTTTTTTTTTTATTATGACTTTATAAGATACTAAACTGCGCCGGCAGCTCCGGCAGCTCAGTATGACGATAGTTCTCTCCTATGCTACCCAAAGAACATACAAGTCGATGATGAGTCTGAGACCTGGCATTGCAGGTGTCTATGAGTAGCGGTGACTACTTACCAACAGGTGACACGCTTGCTTGTTTGTCTGCCTATGTAATAAAAATCCCTTTAAATGAAAGGTCACACTTAATTACGTTTTCGATCTCATACATTTAAAACTCAATTACGGATTGAAAATTCGTATTCACATATTATGCATTCAAACATTAATAATAACTGAATTAAATTCCAATAAACGTCACTCTGAAAGATATAATTGCGAAAGTTAACCAAGTAACATATTATTAAAGAAAACTTTGCACGCACCGCAGGGGATTCAAACCTAGCACTTCGCAAATGAAAACATAATTACCATTGTAAAATCGCTCGCTGTATGAATTATTTAAAGTTTGTAAAGTTCGCTCCCTGTTTGGATAAGTCGCCTGGATGTTTATTTAATTATCAACTTTTGTCTTACAATCATGTAATAATACAATATCACTTGTTTTCTGCAGTGTGCTCTGAGGCATATGTTGTTTCTACTCATCAGTTTTGTTCTTATTGTACTGATGACTAGTCGTATATATTTAGGCTCAGAACTAGTAGAGCTGAGAGACCAAGTCATCCAGCTAGTTACGCATAAAAATCCGCCTGACTGAAATACCTTAGCAATATAAAAAGTATACAAAAATTTTCAGCTCAAGTATTATCATAAACTAAAAGGCTGACTCATACATCAGTTGGTACTTAGTAAACAAAATTGCTCATACTATTTCGATACCAATAACTAACACCAAAATGTAATGAAATCATCAAAGTAAGCCTCAAATAAAACATTTATAACTAAATTGGACAGAGATATCCCAATCGCATTCGCTCGTCCATCTAGTCAGCGAATCGAATTAGTCCCTAACAAAAACTTTATTTATAGTCATCTAAATCCGACCGGGTCAGCTTTCATGTAATTTTGTGGTTATATTACTTCGTCTGATTTCTGATTAGTATCATAAACTTCAAAAGGTTTGCTCACGAACATAACGTTGTTTAACTAAATTGGGGTGCCTTTAGCAAAGTGGCCTTGAGCATTCGTAGCGAGTAATAAAACTATTAGTCAATGGTCTACTCTTAAGATGTGGGACATTAACAACTTGTTATCACGATACAAGTTGTAAGTTACTCTGCGTGTTGGTCAGCTTAGTATGGTTGGTATTAAATGTAAGGTTTAAATGGAAGAAAGAGTGGCGTAAGGTTTTATTCTCAATCGAGGCTAATCTTTCGGTGATGACTACGATTATTTGTGTTGTGGTTATGTTTCTCATCTTTATCACTATTTTCTTCGACAACTCTTGCTCTTCACATGAATGTTGTGATAAACTTTACAAATATACTCGTATAATCAACGTTCTACCTAAACCATTCTGGCCTAGGAACAAAAATTTGTAGTTGATATAAAGAATGACTGCTCCGAATGGGTATCAAATGCTCGGACAGAGTGTTGAGCGAACACTCAATCTAATACGCCATAATTATGTGCAGTGTTTAGGTGGTAATATTATTTAGACATCGTCATTATTCTATCCCGGTCACGCCCCAAGGTGCCTTGGAATAGCGCCTTGGAACCCGGGGCATTCATTGTTCAGGCATGTTCGAGAAAGTTCTCGGCCTAAAGTACTTAATGAAAGAAATTTATAGGGTTTAAATTTTTATTATTGAATGTGATCCCCCTCAAGTCATGAAGATGTTTTCCTTCACCGTTTAGCAAGCGATAATTAACAATTTAATACGCACATAACTCCGAATAGTCATCGGTGCCCGCCGTAGATTCGAACCTGGACCCTCAGCAGTCTGTCGGTGTCTCCACTAGGCTATCGCTGCCTCATGAGTATACACGTCATGAACTATTTTACGAAGCGTACTATTTAAATTGCAACATTACTGTGTACACAAAATCATATAAATAGCCTCCATCCTCATCCTCTCTCTATCTCGTGATTTATTTTAGAAAACATTACATTTTGTACGATTTCAATTTTGTCGGTGTAACGAAAATGAATCAGGTTTTATTTATTTTCTTGTGGTATGGAGTTCAATTAATAAGAATTGAGAACATTGTTACTTTTTGTACGTGTCAACAATAACATTGTTTCAAAAATTCATTTCTGAAATCGAAACAACACGTTGTACTGAATACTTCAATTCTAAATAACATTTGACATCTATCTAGATTTGCTTTCGACCTTAGTCGGAACAATCGGGACAACGTAAAAGCTCGGTGCGTAATATGCAGATCGCATCAAGCTGTACCTATGATTCTGAAACTGCTCATATAAGAATAATTGAGTATCATTTCCTATAACACAAAGTTAACACGAAACCTTGTTGCAAAGCACAAACATTAAACTAGAACGACAACAAATTGACAACCACTCTATAAAGCGATGATCAAAAGCATCTCCCTGTCCTATAATTATCATGATTGCAATAAACTGACACAGAGAAAAAGAATGAAAGATATCACAAATTCACCCAACAGAGATGAAACATTGGTCCAGGGATGAAATACTCACGCCTGGACTTATATTTGAACTCCAATATAATATTATTGACATAAATGCACTCTTTGATGTTACGTATTACAAATATTTTTTTCTTATGTTTACCGTAGAAAAATATTCCGTAATAACTTCAGTTTAGATTGAGTCTTATGTAAAATTTATAAAGTTTGCCATACGATTTATTATAACTATTTCGGTGAATTGTTCCAGTGTAGTATGTATGTATATTGCAGGTTCATTTTTATTGCGTACAAAAATAATGAAGAGAATAAAGCGAACATATATCTATAGTAGCCAGATCGACGAATTCTTGTAGATGGTTACTGGTACCTGGTTTATGGCCCGTTTCACCTTTGACTGATTAGTGCCTGACAAATTAATTAGGCAGATAACATTAAAACACATTGTTCTAATTTAGTTTTTTTTCTGAAAATGGGATCTATCCAGAGGTTTGGCAGCCAGGCTGTAGTTTCTCCACACATTCGGAAACCATATCTGTTTCTCTTTACACTTTACTTTGTTCTTTCCAATTCTTAAATATTTTTGGTTTATCTTTGGTGTCGTGAGAGTCCAAATTTCATGTTTTTAGCTTCAGTAGTTTTGGCTCTGCGGTGTTATGTCAGTCTATCATCATCAGCCTTTACCAGTCCACTGCTGGACTAGGCCTCTCCTTTGAAAGGAGGAATTGGCCTACTATACCACGCTGGCCAATCGGGTTGGTATAGGGTTTGTATCAAGTTTTCCTTCTCTTACAGTGTTGTTCTATGCATAATGTGCTCCCTCTGTCGGCTCTTACGACACCCATGGGATGATATGGGGTGGTGACAATCCGTATTCTTAATCCGTCACCACACGGACATGTCAGTTATAAGAAGTAATTTCATATACCTTCATAATTATATCATCATCATTCTCCTAGAATTATCTCAGTTGCAATCCGGCGTCCACTTACTAATCAAACCGGATTTGGCTGAATCTTAGCTAATCCACAGAGCGACTGCCTGTCTGACCTCCTCAAGCTAAAGGAATAGTACTGAATCCCTTTAATGACTATTGAAGATCTTGATGACAGCCGGTGACTGCTTTACATGCTCTCTGGAGTACGTTGCAAGCGTAAATACCTAATAACGGAAAGACAGTGGCACGCGCCGTTGATTCGAACCCGATACCCTCTTCATGCTGCTATGATTATTTGTTATAAAAAATCCTATGGTAATATTTTCTTTAGATCCGTTAAAGAGATCGAACGCAACTACTACACTATGCAACACTATTGTGAATATAATCTATTCTTATCAAATATCAAAACACTTTTATAGGTACTTACATATTACAACGAAAAATATCAGTGAAATATTATTAGTACCCGAGAAATAATAGAAGCTTCGTTTACCGAGAATGAATCATAGTATAAGTACCTATTAGTACATTTTAATTCAATAAATGAATAGATCTACACAAAAATGGAACTCATCTATGAAATATACGTTGTTCTCTTATAACAAACGCAAATAACGTTTGATATAAGAGTAGTAAAAAAGTATATATGTATGTTTATCCATTATCTAGTACCCATAGTACAAGCTCTGCTTAGTTTGGGACCGGATGGTGATGTGTGTAAGTGGTAGAATATTATTATTATTATTTTATTATATTTCATTTGCGAAAACTAGATTCAAACCTCAATCTGGGGGCACGGCAGTGTCAGCAAAGCAATTCAGGCCATTTTCGACCCCCTATAACTTCGTTCTGGATGAAAGCCTGATTTTTAGTAACCATGCAGGCATTGTATAAACATGGTGTATTTAAAATGTCATTCAATTTGAACTAGTCGTTTAAGAATTACAACGAGTCAAAATTCTTAATTTTGTCACTCACTGACCGATCATCAATAGTCTAACGCACTTCTAGCAGACTTAGAAGCTTCAAATTTAGAATACGATTAGTGTTTAGTATATGAATCAAGGAAAAACTAAAATATTTTTCAATTTCTGTCTAGTTTTTGAGATAAATTAACTGCATAAATAACGTTGTAATCCCTTATAAATATAAGGAATTACAAAATTACATTTGCAGTTAGAGCTTTAACTTTAGCGTTGGTGGACAAGAAGTACAAGGTACCGGAAAGGAGAAAAGTAAGACTATCTACAAAAAGAAATGAGATCCCATAAAAACAATACTTGTCAAAAATACCAAGTCTCGCAACCGTAAAAATTTGTGAGATCCATGTAATACCAAGTCGGTTAATTAAAAATCTTGAATGTTTTAAATAAATATATTGACTTGGCAATCGCATTAAACAATCTAATTTATATATGTATTAGTTATGATATTATTGTGTTCTCATGCGATGGCCGAGTCAATCTATTTATTTAAAACATTAAAGATTTTTAAATAACCGACTTGGTATTATATGGATCTCACAACTTTTTACGGTCGCGAGACTTGGTATTTTTGACAAGTATTGTTTTTATGGGATAAATATTTTCTTGAAAATTAATATAAGGGCTGGTGCACATATACCGAAGTGCAGCTGATAGCATTTTTAAATGACAAGCTATTATTGACATTGTTCTCACTATTCCTAAAAGTCAAATACATTTATTTTATTACTAGACTTTGCCCGCAGCTCTGCCTTCGTGAATTATACACCTTCCGGCGGAATGACCCTATCTCTTGGTGTAAATCGTTCAAAAATCAGAAGGCCAATTCTCGTATTTAACAGAGACTGACACTGAATTTTGACTGAACTGCGATTTAATTTTGAATTGACTCACAATTGGTATTCTGCTCCACTTAATCTCCTTATAGTATAATTTCGATATAATAAATTTATAATCTCTTGTTGATCTTAGAGGTAATGACAAAAACTCAAAAACAAAAACATGAATTTTGCCATTGTATGGGAAAATACATTAATAGGAATGGTTATTGGATGCCAATACGTTTACATGCCAAATTAAAATTAATATACAACTAAGTAATAAAATTTCGGTAAGTAAATATATTGGTTCCTTGGATCGTGTGAATTATTTTCAATAGGTATTCAATAATTAAAAAAATTAATATTCAATAATAGAAATAATTCAGACATTATAAAGATTTTAACGATGGTAACGTACAATTGGATTTTTTAATTCGTTTTTCCCTCCTGATAATTTTATCTCATTTGTTGAATTTCTCGAGCAAAAGTTTCGCGAATATTTCGATCTTGAAATAAATATTGTCAATGCTGGCAACGAAATACTTAACATGTTTGCATGTTGTCCACCAGGATCCCCTAGCCAGATCCCCAGAGGATCCTCGTGAACTCATTAGTTGTGAAATTGTATAAAAGCAATTAACGTTTACAAAACCAGTGACTATCAGAAAGTTATCAGCCATCGATAGGGATTACAAAAATCAGATGCATGCGATTTTCAACCTTATTGACGTAACTCAGAATTTATAATTTTAATAACGTATCAATGTCAGAAAGCAAGAAAATACCAAAAAGAAGTTTATCATGAATTGTCAATAAGGTCGAAAATCGCATGCACCTGTTTTTTGTAAGCCCTATCGATAGTTGATCATTTTATAGTCATTTGTTTTGTAGACATGAATTTGTCTTACACAATTTATTTTTAAACTTATTTTAGATACCTATCCCCGTGGTAAAACTAGTGGCACATAATAGCTAAAGGCGATTCCTATGTTTATTAGCAAAATAGATCATAAATATTACCAGAAAAATATTCAACACTATTAGTGGTATCGTTGGGAATGTCAAATAAATCACGTCATCACGTCGTATCCTTGGTAACAAATGTATATTAAAACTAGAAATACCTTACCTGCTCTACTAATAATTAGCAGAATACCGTTCACACTAGTTCACACTTGGTTCAACTTTCGATGTAGTCCCGATCTCATTCAAGTGTCAGTTAAGTTACGAGAATACCATTTATGACGCCGAGACTAGATCGATATTGGAATTTGAACAAATATAATTACCAGAATTGGCCCTCAGTTCGGTAGTTTTAGAGTTTATCACGTTCATACAAACAGACAGGAAAGAAAATGCGACTTTTTATTTTTTTTATTTATAGACTCACACCTGTATCCCCGAAAGGGTAGGCAGAGGTGTAATATTACACCCACATTTCGCCATGAGTTTTTAGGTCTCACGTAAAAGGGGGCGAGCCTATTGCCATACCGGGCACATTACCAGACTCTGTGCTGCTACTGAGAATTTCCTAACGGAAAAACCAAATAAAGGCGACTTCATTTAAAAAAATGTATACATGAGCAAATAAGCATTTTGCTCGAAAAGGAAAACATCGCCAGCAATCCTGAGAGTGCAACATAATATTCTCTAAAAACATGTGAAGTCTGCCCATCCGCGGATCACTTACACATAATTAGTATGTATGAAGGCAGCGATAGCCCAGTCTATGGAGATACAAACAGACTCCCATATCGAGGGTATCGGGTTCGAATCCACGGCGCGCACTAATGGCTTTTCGGAGCAATTTTCGTATTGAATTGTAAATTTTCGCTAGCACAGTGCTTCGGAGAGCAAGCCGTCGGTCTATATTTGTTAAAATAAAAAAAACAGAATTTACAGGTGTAGCAACAAATAAAGGTTTTCATTTATTAAAATTGTACCTCATTGATAATATAATAAATGAAATTCAATTTTACGTGTAAATGATATTTATTCTGGGTAAACATTAACAAATTGTATTCTACGTAAAGTTTCACAGCGAATAAAGCATTTCACATTAAGCTTGATTAATTCTTGGAAACCTTAACGAAATTAAAACGAGAAAGAATAATTTTAATTTTTTGTTAGCACGTTGATGCACGATTCCTTCTGTAGTCACTATAGCACAGTTTCTGAACCCATATGATTAATAAGTTATATTTTTAATTAACTCGAATATTTCTATGCCCACTAATATATAGGTAACTAAACTACGCCTGCGGCTACGCCTGCGGCTACGGCTGCGGCTACGCCCGCGTGAGCCATTTAACCTCCTCCAGAGGGAAATTGCCAAAAATCCTGCCCCCTAAGAAACATACCTACATGCCAAATTTCAGTTTCTTACGACCAGTAGTTTCGGCTGTGGCTTGTCTGTCAGTCAATCAGTAACGCAAGTATTTTATATTACAGAGACCAGATTAGTTTGTCAGTATTTGATGTAAAGATCTAGGCACTATATTTAGACTACGTAACGCAACATCAACAGGACATGATGTCATTTTGAAGAGTTTTCAGAAACTTAATAATTTAAGTAAGTAGGAACAGTAGATATGCATGCGGATTCAATAAATAAATGCCGCTGTACTACCCAACAAACATTTTTGTCATATAATCAAACCTTTTTATGACCTTGGGTCTTATTAAAGTTATATTACAGTAATATTATTAACTCTTCGTCATGTACTGGTGCATTATGTGTCCGAATAGTCATATACATGTTTAGTCGTATAATAATGTAATATAAACGTTCTTTTGACGATTTTTTTAACAACCGTCATATAATAGCATCTACGATGACGTCTATAAAACTTACTTATATAACTTTTCGTCGTGTAAACGTTTTCGTAGTATAAACATCATAATAGTGTCAATTTTGTCATATATTTACCTTTTAAACATCTGCTACACGGATAATAATCGTGTATACGTTGTATTTGTAACCATTATATATAAGTCGAATAAGTATTACGAGTACAACCTGTATACATCTTCAAGTATCACAAACATGATAATACGACCGCTATTGAGTTAATAATCATATTAAAAGTTTATAATAACCCAGTATACAACTTCTACCATTTGAAATCAAATTTATCATAGGTATTTATTGACTGTTTGGTACAACATGGATCGAAAACAGTAGTAAAGTATTAACATTGTTCCTAAAATACAAACTCATTAAACTAAGTTAGCGAGTCGTTTATTGTTTTATTATTGATCCCTAAATAAACTGTCATGGCGTACACATTTACAATGAACACGCAGTTTATAGGTCGGGAAGTCATATAGTTGTCATATAACGCAGTTATTTAATAAATTTATTCATAAAATATGAGAAAACATTAGAATTTTAAAAGCGCATAAAAATTTTGTTCCGTACTTTCCTAACATTTATCAGCAAACTTGATGCCACAATGATTTACAACTGAGGAGAGAGTTTTATCACTTCAAATTAAAAATTAAAAGATTAACTCAGTTGTCAAAAACACTGCCATATTAAATTAAGGTGATATATAATGTGTCATTATATTAGTTCAATATAAGTTGCATCATGACAATAACACAACAATTGCATTATATAAAAGTCATATTGTGCGACATATAGTCGAATACACGCCGCGACAGCTATTATTACATGACATGCAGTGAAATCGCCGACGTGTATATGACTTCTATGCGACTAATTAGGGATTTATATGACAGTTACACGAAACTCTTAGCGCCTTAAGTTGAATAAAGTGGACCCTTTTGCCGTCGAGTAAACGTCCTCATGACGTTTCTACGATTATACTAAATAACATTAAGTTGCCACCAAAACGTTTACTCAACGTCATAAATGTTTGTTGGGTATTAGTTATGACCAGTAATATAATGTTCCTTACTATGTTTACTGATTTGTGTATGTGTATAATAATGATGTAACCTGTTTAAGTAAATTGTAACCATGAAGGTGATTATTTTTAAGTCAAATTTTATACGTAACTGTCATTACCGACATTCTTCTGTTTTTAAATGCTGTGTTTGAGCTTTTCAACGCATAATGAAGAAAAAATTAATCACTGTCTTTACAAAATAAAGCAGAATACATTTCGCAGCATTCATCTATTCATTCAATTTAGAGCACTTTCTGCCGCACCATCCGAGGGTGCACGCCATCAATTAATTTACCATGAGTCCTATAAATCCCCATGATATGTGTGCACAACATACCTCACCATATAACAGACAGTAAGTAAGGGGAGTGAATGTGCCCATAAAGAGTTAATAAACATCAGTAATACCATTGATTAACTGTTACTTGATGTTTTATGTAAAAAACGAACATTAGTTTCGGTATATTACCCACTGAGAGCTCATCAGAGCTGCCTCAATGGTTCAGCAGACAGCATATGCGCCTGTTCATTAGGAGGTCCCGGGTTCGATACCCGGGTCGGGCAACGGTGTTACTGGGTTATTCCAAATTCTCAGTAGCAGCACGGAGTCTGACAATGTGCTCGGTAACGGCAATAGGCTCGTTTCCTATTACGTGGGTCCTAAAATTGATAAGGCGAAATATGGGTGTAATATTACACCTCTGCCAACCCCTTCGGGGATACAGGCGTGATGATACATAAAAAAACTGTAACTTAATGTTTTATGCAAAGAAGGTGCATTAGTTTCGCTATATTACGCGCGGAGAACTCATCAGTCGAGATGGAGACGTTCTGCGGTCGATCAACTCAAAGAGTAAATTCTGTGTGCTTTTTCCCTATATAAAGCATCGCCAATTGACGATTTACGATCACCGCAAAGTGCGCAGTTATGACATGAGTTAAGTAAAAGTCATCATCAATCATCATCAAAAATATTAAACCACCCGATCCAATAAAAGCAATATAAGTTTGCAAAAGATATTTTTGAAAACTTGCAAATATTGCTCATGTGATGAGATGAGAGAAAATACAAAGTAAGTTCAGGTATTTTTTAGCGTATTAGACATTTTGTTCTATATTTTTATCACTATGCGACAAAAGATTAATGTTTAATGTACTCGTCCCACGACTTTATACCAGTGACCGCTAGCGCTTATTGTGACGTTCCAGAGCACACCGTCACATTAGCGCGTTTTCCAATGCAATTTATGAATATAATTATATACAAAAAAAGGATGTTTGTATAACTATCCATAATTAAGTACCCCAAAACCAAGCAGCGCTTGTACTATAGCTCTGCTTAGTTTGGGACTAGATGATGTTGAGTGTATGTGATAGAATATTTGGTAGAGAATGCCTCTGTGCTAATTCCTCTTCAATGATCCAGGATAACGTTTTAAACATTATAAGCTGCACTTTATTTTTATAAGATTCGACTGAATCAAAAATGCCTTACGCAACGCTTATATTTACTGACCATTAGTAATGAAAAACGCAGTTTAAGCATCGATAATTTAGCGCACAATTAGTGCACTGCATTGCAGCGACTAACTAGGCTAGGATTGAAATTTGCATGTGTGCGGATTGTGAATTCAATTGCGTATTGGTCGCACCGGTTATCTGTGGAATAACTAGTAGCGTATATTAACACTTTTATTTGCTTTGTATAGATCTGTGCATATACCTTCGATCGAGTTTTGAACAAAGCGTTAACGCTCTCCAGTCATCCGAACTCCTTTTAATAACTAGTATTTCTGCTTGAAGCCGAATAAAATTGAAGCTTCTCAATCTCGTAAGAGATTGTTATAGATGCCGACGGATGCCAGAATTATTGACTACTTCATAAAAGTCCCAAGGAATGGAGATCAAATATTTTATATGAACTAATTTCATCAATAAAAGAAATATTCTTAAATGCAGGGCAAGCAGCGATATCCAAGTGGAGGGACCGATAGATTGCTATGCAGAAGTTCTTGGGATCGAAACCAAGGCACGCACCAATGACTTTTCGAAGTTAAATGCGTATTAAATTATTAATTATCGCTTGCTTATCGGTGACGGAAAACATCGTGAGGAAACCTGCATATCTGAGAGTTCTCCATAATGTTCTCAAAAGAGATGTGAAGTCTGCCAACCCGCAGACATTGATCATACCCTTCTCAAAGTGAGAAGAGGCCCATGCCCAGCAGTGAGCCAGTATAGAGATAGGGCTGATGATGATGTTAGGGCTTACAATAGAACGAATAAAATATAGAATAAGTATGATTAGCAGGAAAAAAGCATTTGTTTTTAGTAACATAAGCTTTGTAAGATTTCAAAACGCCTGCAGTCATCAGTCGTCACCCATCATCGTGTTTCGTAGGATATCTTACTAACATTTAATCCAAGACCACAAAGAACACGCAGACTGATTTTGGATTTTGGATTATGATTTTGGATTTAGTATTTAGTATTTGTATACTCTTTGCCATAGTTTTTTTTTTTTTGAACAATTTGTGGATCACGCAAAGTGATGTCCCGTTTGGAGTTCAAAGCAGCCGGTATAAAGAGATACCGTGCCTTGGAGGGCATGTAATTGGTAGGTCTTGGTTCTTGTCTCAATGTACAAGAGTCGTATATCCCAGTTGCATCCAAGACTTTATACCTACCAACCCGGAGCCCGCTTACTAGTCTAGCTAGATTTGACAGAATTTTTTAGTTGGCCACACTACTGTTAAGCAATTGAGCTGCCACTCAATTTCCTATTAAAATCAAAGCAATTTGAGAACTTAATGTACTTTATAAACATATTATACAAACGACAAACAAAACGTCCATCAGTCGTGTAACCATTTACACAACTCGTCATGAAACAATATCTGAGATTGAGCAATATTGACATCATTAAGTACGAGTAACTTACTGCGACTTACGACGACTGGCTTAATGGTATTTATTCAAGCATCCTCGTCCGCTGAAGTGGAACGAAGTGCAGTATCAGCTATTAAAAATACATAATATATTAAAACATTTGTGTGCGTCGACATGGATATTTGTCTTGGTCCGGGTGTTTCTATGTATAATTTGTATGTATTTACAAAAAAAAAGTATATAATATTTATGTTTGTCCATTGTTGTCTAGTACCCATAGTACAAGCTCTGCTAAGTTTGGGACTGGATGGTGTTGTGTGGATGTGGTAGAATATTATACTATTATCCCCTTTATTTCATACTCATCTCACATCATATTGACACATTTTAAATATATTATATATAAAAAAATACATTTATAAATATAAAAATATGCTATGGAAACCCAACAGTATCGGGAACAGGGTCCAATGTACTGGTGGTTAGGGCTCGAGAGAAAGAAATAAATATTATTATTATAAGACTACCTCCGTGGTCCAGTGGATAGCGTATGCGACTGCTGATCGGAAGTCCCAGGTTCGATTCCCGGGTCGGGCAAAAGTGTTATTGGGTTTTCCCGAATTCTCAGTAGCAGCAATAAGTCTGGTGCTGTGCCCGGTAACGGCAATAGGCCCGCCCCCTATTACGTGTGACCTAAAAACAATTCATGGCGAAATGTGGGTGTAATATTACACCTCTGCCTCCCTCTTCGGGGATACAGGCATCAGACTATAAAAAAAATATAATAATATTATTACAATTGGATATTTCAAAATTATGTCTTTATGTCTCTACAAGTCGTTGTGAAATTACATAAAATATTGATACAAAGGGAAAACGTCCGCGAACACGTTCAGTAAACGAGAGGCAATATTGCAGGCATATTCATAGATATCCGAGAAATATGCCTTTACTTCGTAATTGATATTTGATTGCCAATTGAAAAGCCGCATATCAGATTCAGTTTCTAAGCAACTCCGTGAAGTGGTGCCGTCTAGGGGTCGATATTTCCTTATTAAAAGAGCACGTTTTACGCCGGCAAAGAAAATCCTCTAACATCTCATCAGGCTTCATTAACATTCTCTTCCCCTACTCTTCAAGTTCATTGCTTTTCTTCTCCATAACCTCACATAAGGCAGTGTTTTGTGTTTCATAGGTCTTGCTTCTGTAACGCTGAACTGATACTCAAACGATGAGTCTGTGCAATCTGAGATTAATTTTGTAAGCCAAGATTGCTTACCGTCAAGATGATCATATGTAGATTTTGGCGATTTATGAAAGTGCTATGAGTTTTTGCTAGGTTGGATCTTGGATTTTAAGGGCTTTACCTCTTATCTATCCAAATCTAAATTTAAAATCACATTCAAATGTGTGCCCCAGAGTAAGCTGTATTAATTAGAATTTTCTGCCACTGACGTTTTTCAAAATAAATACGGCAGAATAGAACCTAATAAAATATGAACGCATAGAAAAGGCAATAGGCTCGCGCCCTATTACGTGGGACCTAAAAATTCATAGCGAAATGTGGGTATAATATTTACACCTCTGCCTACCCCTTCGGAGATACAAGCGTGAGTCTATAAAAATGCCGTATTATCGTTCAACAAGTAAACTGATTGCCAACACCGCTATCTGCTGGAAAGGCTTAACACAATTTACGGGCGGACATTACGAAGGGGTGAAGAGAGTCGAGGGGCATATGAGTCTTATGAGGGGTGTAAAATATTCATAAGGACGTAAGTGACGCCATCGATTATTATAATGTGCGCCACTGTACTTGTTCGCGGGGAACGCGCGCCCAAAAGTGCTTCCATTTTATTACTCTGTAGATAAACTATTATCTGAAGTTCGTTTCAACGGAGTATTGGGAAACCGTCTTGTCTTCTTTTTCCGACTATTCAGTTTAGGGTACTAAAATTAAACAGAATATTATATATGGGAAGTTTAACATTCATGTTCAATGAATTGTTGGGCAAAATGTTTCATAACAGAGCTAGGCGATTCAATTTTAACGATGTGATTGAATGAACATTTTATGTGTGAATTTGCTAACTAAGTAGGTTCCTTATAATATTCTAGTTGAACTGTACTGTTAGCTTTTTGCACTACGCACCCAATGAATTATTGTCGGCTGGTTCTTGACTCTTATTGAGTGGAAACTACTGGAGACGTTGAGGAAATCATGGTTAAAGAAGTTATCACATGTTTCTTCGTTACACGTTACGTGCTTTAAGCCAACTGAAGAACATAATTAATATGTCATTAGATTTCCCAATCTTATACGCAATACGTCTTTGCTTCAGCTTTGCACGAGGTTCACTAAATTACTTTTGACTTCTTCCAAAAAGGTTCAGTGCTATTTCGCTATTCAGCAATCGAAGCATCAATTGCATTCGATCAACGAAAACTTAATAATGTAATATTATTTTCCAGCCTTGTAGCCAGGCGTCTTCATTACCCTGCGAACGATTAGGCAATATTATAGTCCACCATGCTGGCCAAGTACAAGTAAACATGTCACGTAAATTTCTAGAATATGATATATATGATATAGACATTTCAGACATGCAGATTCCTCGTTATTTTCTTTAACCGTGTCACAACTTAGGACAGTCAAAAATTACCAAACGAAAAGTCGCACTGATCAGAAAACCAGTCATCAGAAGTAAAACAAGTTGAAACTTCTTACAAACCAAATATCTTACAAGCTTCATTCAAGCCCAGTATCCACACAGAGGAAGCTCTATCGATTGCTCAGATTGAGGATATTGTAATTTCATGAATGAGAGCATAAGCTCCTATATCCAAGATAAAACAACTTACACGTTTATCCGTAAATCTTGAAAAAGGGCAAAGGGCCAAACACTGTAAGGATTTATGAACGTAGTAACTAAAAAGCACTTCAACAAAAAGTGAACCAAGTTAGAAGAAGAATTAAATAAGGGAACAACAAAACACCAAATTGGGGCTAACGTTGGGTCTCGTGTGTCATAAAAAATGTTAGGACTCGGCAATCGCTAAGTATGCCAAGCTTCGGGCGAAACAACATCTAAAACTGTGTAGCGGAATAGTCGGTCGCTCAACTGGAACGTCATAAAATGTTATGTAATTTAATATGTTCCGAACAGATACTGGTGTGGTGTGGCCGCTTCAAATTTAAAACAAGGAATTTTGTGGACACGTTAACTATTGCTCCTATCTGTCCCATCCTCGGAGTAAGTGCTGCAAATTGCCGGCCGGGGATTGAATTCAACTCTGTACCATTTTCCAACGAATTTATATTTACACGTTGTCAATTTTACTTTCTTAGGCATTATTGTGCATTAGATGTTTGATATTAGAACCAATGATTTCGTAAATTGCTTGCATCTATCCATACATATATTAAGGTTAGGTAGAGCCCATTCCTATTCCTTGTTGCTTTCTGTCACTGTTTTCTACATTTTGCTACGGTTATATTATTGCAAAGGTACCCCTACTCTCCTGCCTCCGTGGTCTAGTTCAATTCACAGGTAGGGCAAAGTGTTACTGAGTTTTTCTGAATTCTAAGTAGCAGTACGGAGTCTGGTGATGTGCCCGGTAACGGAAATAGGCTCGTTCCCTATTAAGTAGGACCTAAAAAATTATGGCGAAATGTGGGTGTAATTTTACACCTCTGCCCACCCCTTTTTGAATACAGGCGTGAGTCTATATATTAGTCTATATCAGGAGGTGATCTGTGTGAGTGCTGCTTTTCTTTACTGATCCATTACGGACGACAAGTTAAGTCATTCCATATTATAATAATACTTTATTTAAGACAACATTAATCCTTTGTGTTAGTAACATTTTCTTTTTAATTACTATGTTAGTTTATTCTAAAGTTTCACTTTACATTTTATTTTACGCGCCCATGGGGGAGGCAGTCCGCGCAGACTTATAACCAGAATAGTTATCTGATCATAGTCCGCACGAAGTGCCTCGTCCACTGTGCGTGTAGGTCCTCTGCAACTATTTTCAGGATGCTATTGTTACTCCCTTTTATCCTTGTCATCAGTGATGCGACCTTTTTTCTAATAATGGCCTAAAATCCATCATTTTCAGTCTGTGCAAACGTCTCTGATGCATTACGAAAACGGGGTAGTCCAAACATCGTCCTGAAAATATTATATTGGATGCGCAGGGTATCTAGTGATCTTTTGGCATACGCCATCCACAGGCTCCCGGTGTACATACCCTGGCAGTATGCTTTGGTATTCTCTCGTTTTCCATAAATTCATTTGCACTAATATTGTTTGCCATAATCATCCCCGATCATAATATTTACTTGCTCTATTATCATTTATACTTATAACGTTTGCCTTAACATCTCAACAGTGATAACTTTTATTTGCCATAAAATGACTTTCTATAACAACATATATCATAATAATTAGTTTCCATAAGTAACACATCTTATAATCGACTCTTGACATAATCAAAATTTGATATACCTAATTATGGAAATAATACATAATATTGTTAGGTCGAAATGAATTATCGTTAACACCCCGACTCAGTGCAATCCGACTCGGATAGGTTAGGTTAGGGTTCTCTTTTGACCCTTAACCCGAAAATAGGAGCCCTGCGAAGCAGGGCTCCGTCAACTTAGACCACATTCTTCACACTAGTTCAATAAACTGAAGTTGACGGAGCCCTGATTCGCAGGGCACCGTCAAAATATATTAACTTACTCATTACGATTGACAACAACTTCGAGTATACCAGTAAGTCAGCGGTTGATACTTCGGTCGGCGTACTGCGTGGTCGCCCGTAAGGTGGGGTGGCAGTGATGTGGAGAAAGGGTGTGTTCTCTTCCGTTACGGTGTTATCGTGTAGTAGTGTGAGGCTAGCAGCTGTTAAGCTTTGTATGGGTGAACGAAGCTCGTTAGTGTTTTCGGTGTACATGCCAACGGACAGTGCTGAAAACTTATTAGAATTTACTGAAGTGTTAAGCGAAATTAATGCAGTGATTGAGAGTTGTGACAGTGAATCAGCCATAATTCTTGGTGATTTCAATGCTCATCCAAATGAGTTATTCTTTACGGAGTTAAACAACTTCTGTTCAGAGCGGAGCTGGCTCTGTGCGGACGTGATGAAGTTGACTATGTTCTCTGATACGCACACCTTTATTAGTGAAAGCCACAACAATTGTAAACGGTGGCTTGATCACTGTCTGACAACGGAGGCAGCTTGGCAATGTGTCACTGACATTAAGGTACGTTATGATTTGTACTGGTCGGACCATTTTCCACTGGAAGTGTATTGTAACCTTGGTATATTACCTTGTAAAATACAATGTACAGAAAAGTTTAACAATAAAGTGAGATGGGGTCAGAGGGATGCTGAGCAGATCAGATTGTATACCGAGCTCTGTACAGAAAAATTGAGGAACATTGATTTTCCGGTGGAACTTGGTCTGTGTGCTGACAATGTTTGTAGTATGAATAGTCATTATGTAATTATTGATAAGCTCTATAGTAGTATTGTCAGAGCTTTGACAGAGGCTGCGCAACGCAGTCATAGACTGGGGGAGCGAAAGAAGAAAAAATATGTTATTGGATGGAATAAACATGTACAGAAGGCTCATATGGAGGCACGAAGCAGCTTTCAGACCTGGATGCTATATGGAAAACCAAAGTCCGGTGATATTTATAATAGTATGCGCGAAACCAGAAGGCGCTTTAAGTCTAAGTTGAAATGGTGTCAAGATAACGAGAATCAGATTAAGATGGACATCTTGGCCACACACCATAAAGACAAGGACTTCAAGCGCTTCTGGAAGTATACCAGGAAACTGGCAGCTGGTTTGTGTGTGCCTGTGTGTGTTGAGGGTAGAAATGAGCCATGTCAGATTGCCGAGCTGTTTAGGGAACGTTTTAAGGTCGAGTCTCCTCTAGTAGGTGTGCAGCAGGTGCTTGATGCTGAGATCGAGGATGGAAAGCGGTTCAGATTTAAAGTGACAGAAGTCGCTCATATTATTAAGAATATGACTCGAGGCAAGTCTCCAGGGCATGATGACCTCAGCTTCGAGCACTTGCAGTTCGCGGGCGTTCATCTACCAAGAATGTTAGTCATGCTATTTAATTTGTGTATAGGACATTCATACTTACCCCAGGAGCTTATGAAGACCATCGTAATACCTATTATTAAAAACAGGACGGGCGATGCCTCCGACGGTAACAACTACAGACCAATCTCACTGGCTACGGTGATTGCCAAGGTACTGGATGGTTTGCTTGATTGTCACTTAAATAATCATATAAACCTGCACGATGCCCAGTTTGGGTTTAGAGCTGGGCTTTCAACTGAAGCTGCGATACTGCGACTCAAGCATACTATCCAGTACTATGTTACAAGGAAGACGCCAATATACGGCTGTTTTTTGGACCTGTCGAAGGCATTTGACCTGGTATCCTATGACGTGTTGTGGGATAAGCTCCGGGGAGAAACCAGCACACCCAGGGATATAGTTAATATTTTAAGATATTGGTATGGCAACCAAACCAACATTGTTAAATGGGCGGGCTCGTGTTCCACAGAGTATAGGTTGGAGTGTGGGGTGAGGCAGGGTGGCCTGACCTCACCGCGACTCTTCAACCTGTATGTTAATAGACTAATAGATGAGCTCAGCAGGGCCGGGGTTGGTTGTTCCATTAATGGGAAATGCTTGAACAACATCAGTTATGCCGATGATATGGCGCTGCTGAGCCCTTCTGTTAAAGCTCTCAATATCCTCTTGGGTATATGTGAGAGGTACGCAGAGACACATGGTCTCAGGTATAACTGCAAGAAGAGTGAACTACTTGTTTTCAAGGCGGGTAATAAAAGTCCCAAATCTGTTCCACCGGTCAGACTTGGAGGTAATCCGGTAAGTAGGGTCACCAAATACAAGTACCTGGGGCACTGGGTCACTGAAGACCTCTAAGATGACCTAGATATTGAGCGGGAACGTAGGGCATTGGCAGTAAGATGCAATATGCTGGCGCGCAGGTTTGCGAGGTGCACAAATAATGTTAAAATTACCCTTTTCAAGGCATACTGCCAGACATTTTACACCTGCAGCCTGTGGGTTCGTTATACGCAGAAAGCTTTCAATGCCCTACGGGTCCTATACAATAATGGGTTTAGAATGTTGTTGGGGTTGCCGCGCTTTTGTAGTGCATCAGGTATGTTTGTTGAGGCAAACACTGACTGCTTTAGAGTGATAGTGAGGAAGAGAGTGGCCTCCCTGATGCAGCGTGTGCGGGGCAGCTCCAATAGCCTTCTAAATTCCATTCTGGAAAGGATTGATTGTCCTATTGTGAGGCACTGGAACAATGTACATGGTTCTGGGGGTGCCCATTTTAATACAAAATAATTGTTTTTAGGTATTAAGTTTACTAACATAATTTTAAGTATAACTAACAATTTTATATGGAATATATATTCTGAAATAAATGATAATAATAATAATAATAATAAATTAACATAAAAATTGCAGGCGCTTGTACTAAATTATCTTTATTTATATTATGGTGAATAAACGTTATGGAAAATGGCATTATTATAAACGAAAATTATAGCAAATACAAACATTTATGGATTTAAATTATTATGACACTTGATCGATTATGACCAATGGAATTAGTGAAAGTCATTTTATGTCATTTCCCGATTATTACTGAAGCGTTATTTCTAATGAAATTATGGCAAATACCAGTATGGCATATGACATTATGGCATTTTAAATTATGGCTAACATTAGTAAACCGTATGCTTTAAAAAGAGTAGTTTTGACTTGGTCTGTACACCGGGAGAACCTGCGAACCAGCATATTACCGCGGACCGCCAGAGCCCTACGCTCCCGTTCTAAATTGACATCGTTTTTAAGGTTGTCGGTTAGTATATGTCCGTCGGTCCCGGTTGTCATGAAGATCTTTGACAGTCGTTACAGGGCGTCAGTACCTTCTAAATAAACTGACACTAGTTTAAACCATGGAATATCGCTATCCCTTTGGGTTGCGGAGGTCAGACAGGCAGTCGCTCTGTGGAAAAGCTAATATGCAGCCAAATCCGGTTAGACTAGAAAGCGGACCCCAGATTGAAACTGGGATAACGCTAAGAGGATGAATGAATGGTTAGTATATGTCCCAGGTATTTGAATTGATATACCCTATTCAGGCTTGACCCGTTCAGGCTTATGGGTGGTATTTGTTCTGGACACACACCAGCGGCCTTAAAGACCATGTACTCAGTTTTTTTAATATTGTACACGAGTTCTTGGGAAGCAGCATAACTCTCAGACACAGATGGCATTTGTTTGATGGCATTTGCAGTCAGCCCCAGCAGCACGATGTCATCCACGTAACTGATATTATTAACTCTAAGACCACCTACTAAGCATCCGACATGCATGCTGTTGAGCTCAACTATGAGATCGTTGACGTATAGGTTGAAGAGCCCTGGAGAGGATATCCCTCCCTGCCTCACACCGCACTCCAACCCATACGACTCAGATAATGCCCCTGACCATCTAACATTATTGGTTTGGTTTGCATACCAGCCATTTCCAGCACCTTAGCTACAGTTGTAGCTAGGGAAATCGGGTGGTAGTTCACACTCTCCGACATATCTCCTGCCCTGCTCTTGACCAACGGCACCACGTTGGTTTTCATCAATTCAGTTGGAAGGTAGATGTGACTGATACACACATTAAAGAGCAAGGACAGCACCTTCGGGAGATATATGTCCACGTATTTAAGATGTTCGATACCCAGCCCATCGTGTCTTGGAGACCTACCCCTGCTCATCCCCTTAATAATTGTTTGAACCTGATTTGTCTAGAAACTTAGTTACTCACCGGAACGACCAAGCACAGGTGTTACTGGTGTGGCCGGAAGACAAGGCCTAAGGTTTAGTTTATTTGTGGATTTCCAAAACTTCCCAAAATTTTTATCAGCTCTTTGTTTAGCAATTTTGTCCATTTTAAGTTGTTCTTGCTTCTTTTTACACCACTTTAACCTCCCCTTAAATATTTTACGAGATTCATACATTTGCTCGTACACCAGATGACGGTCTGTCATATAAAACCCAGAGGTCGTACTTAAGCCTTGCTTCCCGGTGAGCCTCCCTCACATGATCGCTCCATCCACACAATACTCTAGCATTTCCCCTGTTCTGTACTTTACATCGTTCTTTAGAAAATATAGCTGCTTCCCTCAGGGGCTCAGGACCTGCACTATACGACAGTATAAATTATCTATAACTACTTTATGACAGGTATTGCTGCAGGAGCCAGCTGCTTGGTTAACTGAGACTCGCCCCTCTTGATAGCTGCTTAGTGCTGCTACAATCTATGACGGCCACAGCATCAAGGATCCCTCTTCTCCAGGCGATAGCCACCCCTCCGTAAGGCCTCCCTTTCATAATGCCAGATTCAGAAGAGATTGCAGATTTACCAAAATATTCAAAGTCAGATGAAATTATTCCCAATAGCGGGATATCATGTTCAAATAACGAGGTCTACTGCAGGCAAACTATGTAAGACGATTTACAAATATTTCTTACATCATCAATGGAGTGTTTAAATGAGTGGCAATTAAATGTAGCAAGTTTCAAATAATTATTTCCATTCATAGCATTAAGGTTGATTAACATAACATAACTACTTAATAATTTATTTTGGTCCATACATAAAGTGAACAATACGCCTAAATGTGATGTGATATATTCTATGAAAGCTATTGAAACATATTATTGTTACTAGTCAGTTCATTAAACAAAGTTATACAATGATTGACAACTGACGTATTTAGGTTATAAATAATAAAATTGTTGATGACACGTTCGGAAATCGCAGGCAAAACACGAATAAAAAATGAATACTACAAATGGCATCATATTTTTAACATACAAGTAATATGACAAATTGTAATGGTGCTTACCTGCCTGCGTCAAGGTAGCAACTAAATATCCCCCCCGTGGGATCTCCACCTTGTCGTGGTGGGGGGGCTCAGTAACCGTGGCTTGGACGCCCGCAGTGAAGCTAAGAGAGATCCGGGAGTGGACGCTCCGCGTGGGCTTGGAGGGCCCTGTGCAGGATGCGTCCAAAGGTGCGGGTGCGGGGAACAGTACTGTCTGTCCCTCGCAGTCGGGCGCGGTCGCGGGAGGAGAGGCGTGTCGGTGTTGTGTTGCCGCGCGCCCTATCTCCCGCGACCAAATGGGGGCGCACCATTGTTGCGTCGCGGTGGGGCCACGGAGGAAGAGGAGATGCGGTGTTGCCAGGTTGCCAAAACGCCCAGTGGCCGCAGAGGATAGGGAGGACCCTATCCTCTGCGGCCGCTGGGCGTTTTGGCGGTGGAGCCCAACAACTTCATCCGCCGCCAAGGGGGTTGTGTTCGGGGCCCGCCTGACCATCTGGCGGGCAGCGTCGAATGCTTCGGCAATACCCGACCTTCCGACACACGGGTACATGGCGAAGTCCCCTTCGCCCTTCCCCCAGGGCGGAGGGGATTGTCAGACTCTTACTGACTAAAAACCAACCCGACAAAAAAAAAGGTAACAACTAAATATATTAAGCGTAATCGTAAGCGTAACTCAACCCGGCAAAAACGCAGTCATGTGCGTTCCACCTACGTAACGGGTCTGCAAATCATACTCTTAGGATTTCCTGGTGAGCCATTGCCATTGATCACTGCAGCCACCCAAAATACTTAGGCATCAACCTTGACCGATCGCTAACATTTAAGGTCAACTGTGAAAACGTTGCGAAAAAGGTTTCTAGTCGAAATAACCTACTCCACCGTTTGACAAATTCAAAATGGGGAGCCGCGCCTTCGATTTTACATACCACAGGACTAGCGCTGTGTTTTTCTACGGGTGAATATGCGTGCCCTGTATGGCATCGATCAGCACACGCCAAAAAAGTGGATATAGCACTCAACAACACGTGCCGGAAAATAACAGGATGTCTGAAACCAACTCCGGTAAAGATGTTATACCCACTGGCAGGTATTGCCCACCAGCTATCCGCAGAGAAGTAGCTACTGGGCTTGAAAAGTGGAAACAGGAAACTGATCCAAGACATCCACTAAATGGTCAAAACCCAGCAGCCAAAAGACTAAAAAGTCGGAACAGTTTTCTCCACACCATATCCACTAGAGCTAGCAACGCTTCTAAGGATAAAATCATCTTGTGGCGCGACAAATTTTCCATCCCCACTTTCATTCGTACAACTACTATAGTAGTTGTATAGAAATTGGCTTCTTCAAGAAAATCTTTATAGAAATTTACACTGAAGCTGTGGGAGTTCCTATATAGGACAGACTAAGCGCACCATCTCTTGCCGGATTAAGGAACACATAAGGGCAGTCAAAAATAATGAATCACACAAGTCAGCCATAGCTCAACATCTCTTAAACTCGGGTACCGCCTACTGGATTGAGTTACACAACCCTCAGGTGCTTTCGACAGAACGCCCCTACATACCCCGAATGGTTAGGGAAGCTATTGAAATTAAAAAGTTCAGGAATTTCAATAGAGAGGATGGGTTTCAACTGTCGAGTATCTGGCATCCAGTACGTCTATGTAAAACCCGTGAAAATAAAAAAGTCAAATCGCGAGCTGACGTAGTGAGTGTAGTATGTCGTGATCGGGTACAGTGCGATAGTGAAAACAGAGGCAGTGTTGTTGTACGCAAAAAACGAGTAAGAAAGCGGGAAGACCATTATACTTGCTCATAACATTCATCCACGCGCAATACCCTCAGTACATCCGTGAGCATGGCGCTTGCAACAGTGCCGAAATATCGGTTACTCCAAACAAAGGCACGTGGTATAAATCCCGAAAGACAATATAAAACAAGAAAATCTAATTAAAAAACATATGTTATTTTCGTAATTTTTTTTGTTGTTATTCTCTAAGTAACATTTCTCTTTACCATACTCACAAAACACAAAACTCGAAATTCCTTAACGATATTCCGTTTCCAAACATAGAAACTTGTAATATAATCAACGCAAATATTTTATGATTTTTCGACGAAAATTTGTACGGCGAAGTGGGTTTATAAATTATGCAAATAAAAGACATGAATACAAAAGGCGATACAGCGCGCAAGTGGCAATCAAGTGACGGGTTTATGAGTTCCTAAGGACTGTAAAAGAATACGCCCGTGATAGTGAATTGTTTTAAGAGAGTAAAATGCACTGAATATTGTTCAGTGTTCTCGCAGATTTTTGGGGAATGGCCTTGTGTTTTATGTGTGGAGGTTTAATGTAGGCAGTTGGAATAAAAATGTTTTTGATGGACAGTTGTTTACTTGGACGGTAGAATTATATACTTATTTGCACCAGAGTGAGTGCATGGTACAAATATGCAGGTCTCCTTGTACCAGTACGTGTGCAGGTCACCATACAGCCTGTCACAGTCCACTGCTGGACACAGAATTCTTCTAATGTGTGTCACAATGACATTGTGGGTCAATAGAAGGATTTGACCATTGAATTCGTGGAATCCATGGAAGCCGGTACCGGATTTGATATTGAGTTTTCCGTCTCTTCAAGATTCTATATTATAGTATTCTTCTAAGACTATTTGCTTCGTTTATTTTCCTTAGTCGCTCTTACGAAAGCCACGGAATGAAATTAGATAGTGACACATTTTATTCTTAATCCGTCACAATAAATACTTATAACAGGGTGAAATATTGAAGCTTAGGAGCCATTTGCTAAAACAAAACACATCAACTCACTTATTATTATACACATTATATACTAAGCAAGGCAGACTCTGTTGTATAGTTACTAGAACACTAATAAAAGTGATTACAAAATATATTGTAGTTTGGGCAAATATGCAAATATTTTTAAAAATCAGGCAGCGATAGGCATAACTTTCGAAGTTATGTGCATAGTTATCTCAGACCCTTATGTATATTAAAAACACCTTACACCTTATGTGCCGTAAGTAAAGCGCTTGTAATTTCATCATCAGTTCTATATATAAACTGTCCCGGGTTCATATAACTGTGCTGAGCACGGGCCTCTTCTCACTATCAGAAGGGTAAAGCCATAGTCCACCACGCTGGCCTAGTGTGGGTTGGCAGACTTCATGTCATGTCTTTCAAGAACATTATGGAGAACTCTCAGACATGCAGGTTTCGTCACGATATTTACCTTCACCGTTTAGCAAGCGACAATTAACAATTTAATACGCACATAACTCTGAAAAGTCATTGGTGCTTGCCGTGGATTCGAACCCGGACCCCCTGCGTAGCAGTCTGTCGGTCTCACCACTAGGCTATCGCTGCCTAATTTACTTGCTTGTAATTTACTCTTTATTTATATTATCGTATTTCTCATTAGCAAATTGCACTCATGCCAAGATTTTCGATAGTTGCTCCACTATTACTCCATATTCCACGAGCTTTCATAAAATCCTCCGTTTCCTATGAAAATTGTAATGTTATATAATAAATTAAATTTGTCAATGTATATTATCATTTCTGGTATTGACTGTTTATGAATTCCGTTTGTATTTTTGACAGCGGTTATAAAAAAGTTTTACTACAATTCTGTGAAAAGCTGCTATGTAATTTTGGTAAATTAAAATCAAAATAATGAATAAAAACTACGCAATCCATATCAATATCATTATCAATGGCAAAATTGTATGTACATACATGTTTTTTAAGGGTTCCGTACTTCGAAAGGAAAAAGCGGAAATCTTATAGGATCACTTTGTTGTGCGTCTGTCAAGATCCTTTTTCTCAGGAACGTGTAGAGTTATCAAAAATACTCAAATCTTCTGTCCCTTAGAGCTGTGAAAAAATCAAACTTCTAAGTCAACACAATCAAAAGAAACAGTCGTTTAACCCGATACCCTCTGCATGGCAGTCTGTTGGTATACCCACTCGGCTATACCAAACAGTTGCAGCTCCTTACAAAAACAAAATATGTAACATAACACTGGCGATTAAAAAGAGTGACCACGAGTTTTACTGCCCGTTCTTTCTCGTGGTTCTACCTATTGCTTTGCGAATGGGCAGTAAATGTAAATGTAGAAGCATTAAGTAATGTACATTAAAATTCGACGTTTATAAGCGTCACCTTGTGACCTAGATGAATAAATGATTTTGACTTTTTTTTTTATGTCAGCCTAGAGACGTCCACTGCTGGACATAGGCCTCCCCCAAGGTTCTCCTCATGAACGAGTAAAGGTATTAAATTGCAATTCATATCAAATACCTTTAAGCTGTAACAAAATCAAGCTTCTATGTCAAAGCATTCAAAAGAAACAGCAATTTAAGCTGCATATTTTCAAACTCGCAACTACTTGCAAGCAACGATAGCCAAGTTGAAAGGCCAACAGACTGCTACGCAGAGGGTCTCGGGTCCAATCCACGGCACGCACTAATGACTTTTCGAAGTTAAGTGCGTATTAAATTGTTAATTATCGCTTGCTTATCAGTGAATGTAAGTAAAACGAAAGTTATGGTTTTTGAAAAGGAGAAATGCGTTACGGCTTGTAATGTTATGATCGATGGAAAGCGAGTGGATCAAGTGAATGAGTTTGTATATTTAGGTACGCTGTTTACAAGAGATGGTAAGAATGTAGAAGATATTGAAAGAAGAGTTAATGCAGGTAATAGAGTGAATGGAGCACTGAAGGCGTTTATGAATAGCCAAAACGTGTCCAAAAAGGCACGTTTGGCTGTCCATAGAGGGGTGTTAGTACCTACTCTTATGTATGGTAGTGATAGTTGGGTATGGCAGAAGAGTCATGAAAGTAGAATAAATGCTGTAGAAATGAGAGCACTGCGAAGTATGTGTGGTGTTGCTTTGACTGACAGAGTAAAGAATTGTGTGATAAGAGAGTGTTGTGGGGTAAAAGAAGATGTAGTGACAAGCATCGAGAAAGGCATGCTAAGATGGTTTGGGCACGTGGAGAGGATGGATGACGAAAGACTGACTAAGCAGATATATAAGGCAAGTGTGGAAGGGACAGGACGAAGGGGAAGACCTAGGCGGACGTTCTCTGACCAGATTGGAGACATCCTAAAAACAGGACAGGTTAGAAGCACCCTGAACAGAAGAGCATGCATGAGGAATCTGATGGGAGTGAATGAAGCAAGAGAGATATGTCAGGATCGTTGCAAATGGCGCTCCGTAGTCTCTGCCTACCCCTCCGGGAAACAGGCGTGAGTCTATGTATGTATGTATGCTTATCAGTGAAGGAATACATCGTGAGGCAACCTGCATGTCTCAGAGTTCCATAATGTTCTCGAAAGACATGTCTTGTGTAGTCTGCCCTACCCGCACTTGGCCAGCGTGGTGGACTATGGCTTTACACTTCTCATAGTAAGAAGAGGTCCGTGCCCAGCAGTGGAACAATATATAGGGCTGATGACGATCTACTCGCATGGGAATCAAAATCTAAAGGGTACTTCCAGTCGATCTAGAATCTAGTAATTTGGCGATAAGCAATGTTTTATAGCACATATAAAGGTAAACTTCCGAAAAACTAAATTTTTTGTCACATCACAGTTTAAAAATAATACCACTCTACAAACCTGTAAGTATCCTACAGATTTGTAGGTATACGGATTGTACGGAACCCTCCTTGCGCGAGTCTGACTCGCACTTGTTCGGTATTTTATTGTATTATCATAATCAATGCAATCCAATACAGATAAATATTCGTTATGAATAAACTACAAGGTGATTGTAAGCGAGTACCGCCTACTACGGACTCGAGCGACACCAACAGAGGAACATGTGTATTGGGATTTTAAAAAGAATAGCACGTGGAGCGAGGTCAGTGAGGAGGAGAAGGGGATGGAGCCTCCGGCATTCTGACTCACCAAATAAAACGGAACAGTATAGATACTGTTAATTTACGTCAATATTCTGTGAGAGGGTAGTACTTCACTACTCTCCTGGTAGATCCAGCCTATTCATGCTAAAATCAGCAAGGCTCTACTACCCCAAAAACTTTAATTGCTTTGTCATTTTCTTAGTTCCTTAGATTCTTCCATCGATGAAATCGCTAGTACTATTTTAGAATTTGTCACGGCCATCATATCGTACGTGTCAATATCACACGAAAGTCGTAATATAAGGAGAATTATTGTTACTGACAATTTCAATGTCTTACCCCCGTTTCGAATATTCTATATACAGGGTGTAAAAGGACCCTTAACGAAAACTGAAATCCCTTATTAAACCAATCAATACGGACATTTTTTACTTCGGCACCATATCTGGGAAATCACTGGTTCAGGAGATATTGTGGCTTAAAGTCACTATAGGATTTTTCTAATTAGGTACAAAATCGATGCCTTTACCCCACTAATATGTTCTATAGATGTCCTAGGACCCCATGGATAAGTAGTTATTTCGAGCATTGCTCGTAAATTCGTTTCCCAATTAAATTTTTTCCTTAGTATGTCTTGGCATGATGTCCAAAACGAGTAGACTTCGGCTTTTTGATGGGTTTTGTTACACCTGTATAGAGGGATTTGGCTACAATAGATAGGTATTTGATATAAGATTAATTCAAACTATGTCAAATATCTTTTACTTGGAGCCAAATCTATAGAAAGATAGAATATTGGAAACGAGCATTAGACATACTTTATTTTTACTTACTTATTGTAGGTAAATTTCCATCTTTAGCTATACATGTTCATGTTTTCGGAATATTTCCTCGTATAAATAATTCGTACCACTGTTGCGTAATGATATGTTTCATTTTCTCTACGACAATGTAATTTTTATGATGTAATAGGTATGGATGTTTTTTGTCTATCCTGGGGCCTAATCGTGCTATTTTCAAACGTTCAAACGTTGACAACGTAACGTATTTGGTGAACGTTTGGTTTTAGTTTGGCTGATGTCAAACATGGTATCGTGCTAATTGTATTGAGCGTTCGAACTTGGTTCGAACCGTAGACGCAACCCTTACGTTGGGCTTACGTCAAACGTTTAGTGCTTGATACCGGTTTTTGAAAATAGTAAGTACTATTCTTATACTAAAGAGGCTGTAGTGACATCGCGCCATGTGCAAGCACTATTTTAAAAAGACAATTAATGTCATTATGTGAATGTCATTGAATGTCAATAAATATTATATTATGAAATCATGAAATAATTTTATTAAAATTATACGGTAAGTACCGAAATGTTGTTTAATGTAATAAGTGGTTTATGCAAAAAACAATTAATGCTCACACTTGGTCATGTAGAAGTGGTTTTTATTTCACTAGAGTAACGAAGGTGAATTCAAATGATGATGCACCACAACATTACCGCAATTGCAGCTTCTTCTGCTATTTGTCGAGCCCAATACGAATTTTATATGATCGTTACAATAAACAACACTTATTTTTCAGATTTGAAATAATATATAGAGCAGAGAAAGATGCTAAACAAACCCCGAATTGTCAGCGTTCGGCATAATAGTCATCCTTTCTATATAAGAAGAGATAGACGGAAAGCTGAAGAATTTGAATTTGTCTGACTTTCTAACTTTTCAGGTACGCATTTCAATTATCATTACGTAAGATCCTACAGTATTTACTCTCATTCTGAACTTCTCTCATAATATGCATAAATACCCAACAAAATAATGTAAGTATATTATACTCAAACACAAGATATAGCGCACGTATGAGAACAATATAAATCTTAACTTAAATGGCAGCGGGTTTAGTTATTTTGGTTATTTGAGTAAATAATTACTGAATAATTTATGTTTTAATTTTGTTCACAGTAGCCGAGGAGTAAGCAGAATAATAAGCCGCTCGTTAGCACAACCACATGGACATAATTGCAAGTTAACAAAAATGAGCAATTTGCTATTAGCCAAATCGAGACCATCATCACTTCTTGGACATTAAACAAGAATATACTATTAATTAGTTTACTAAAATAATGTAAACCAAACCAAATACATAATTATTACTGTGAAGTTCACGTTGTAACAATGGCCTAACAGATGTTGTTTGTTTCAACTCTACTTAAAATTATATTTTGTATCAGATTTCATCATCTCAACACACTGAATAATTAAAATCGAAATGTGAGCTTGCTTTTTAATATACATACCTACTCTATTCCTTAAACTATCTATTGAAGTGGTCCAGCGGTAGTCTGGGTACCACTGGATCATCAGATGTTGGACTCGATACCCGATTAGAAAGTACGCTTATGTTAGCTCACACACTTTTATCACATCCTGCTGAGTCAGTGGTTAGTCTCCCTTGTAGATCGGCTTATTGGTCTAGTGGTACCTAACCCTGACTGCTAAGATGAAAGTCATGTGTTCGATTACCACCCAGGAGAACTCTTTGTGCGATGAGCAAATTACTATAACTATAATACTCGTATGTGTATAAAAGCAATATTTATATACATCAATTGTCTGACTACCATGCCACTAGGTTATGCCTAGTTTGGGACCACACCGCCAGGGGTCACAGAGAATTAATTTATTCTTATGTTTCTCTTCTTCACGGATATTTTCTTACAATTCACTTAGAAATTCACCCGGTCTAAATGGTCACTAAGGACGAAAGGCGGCACCTACCCTAACTACTCTCATACTACATACAATATTATTTAGCGGGTCTTAGTCGCGATAATTTATTTATTTCAAGGAATAAATACCTCTGTTATTCTCCTACGTTTCTACCGGCTTGCAACGGTTGTGGTCGCGGAGGGACTGTTTGTATTACTCTCATACTAGTATGGGCAGGCGGTACTTGATGGCCGAACTTATTAGATAGATATTCTCTTAACAGACTCCAAGGCTTATTACTTTTACTATATATGCAAAGTGGGCAACAGTGATGTTTTGTCATGGCGGGTCTCGTGGCAACAAAGACCCAGGGCAGGTTTTCCCTTGAATATGCCTTTGAAATTTCACCAAGCAAATAGCTCCTGTGGCCTTCCCTTCGCTGATCGGCCAAAACAAGCCAAATTTAAGAGCCCTGAACCAACTAGTCAAAATAGGCCGGCCAGAGACTAGGCTCTGACCGACTCATTGAACTGTTAGGCACCCACAGATTACATAAAACTTACAATTCTGTGTCGGCACCGCATTGCGCTTCCCACGCACGCACATTCAACTCGCTGCTACCCAGCCCTAATCACTAAGACTTAGGTCTGTTACCCGAGGTAGTGGGTTGGATTCCTAACACGACAAATCTTTGTATGATGAGCACTACGCTTTTGTCTGTGTCTTAGTTAAATTAATTAATTACAATACCTATCTAGGTACTTAGGAAAAATAATTATAAATGAACGTTCATCAGTCGTCTACTTGCTGTATACAGGCGTCTGAGAGCGCAGTGACCGAGTAGGCAGTCTTTTCGCTTAAGCCACCCAAAGAACCTATAACTGTGACAGTATTCTGTGTATGGTATACGTATATCCACATAATATTATTGTTTCAGTCTTTCAAAAGTGAATTTCTAGGAAGGTATCGCGTCGAGATGTAGCCTTTTTGATGAGATGCCTTCCTAGACATTGTTATAAATATAGGCCCTAGCAAGCTTGACACCAATCTTGCAATAATGAATTCTACCGCAACAATAAGCTATATAAAGAGATATCTATAAAAATTGTCTTATATGAAAGAATGTTGTTCACTCATTTAAGTTGCAATCAAACGTATTATAAGCATATGCCACGAAATTGATAATTAATACAAAATTATCTTAATAATTTTCTCAAATTAAAAATATTATATAATTGAAAAGTTCGTCGGTAGGAACTTTTGGTTTGACAACGTATGAGACGTTCGCGAACGTAACGGTTTTGGTTTAAAACGTTGTCAAATAATAGCGCGATACCATGCAACAACGAGAGTTCGCTCGCACGCTGTCACCTAGCTGTCACTGAACGTATCTGCCCTACAAAAACCAAATCGTTTACGTTCAAATAATTAGCACGATACGAAATATGCATAACGTAACGTTTTCGGTTGAAGTTTGGTTTTGGTAAATACGTTGACGTTTAGCACGATTGCCCCCATTACTTATTGAGTGATATTCTAATAGCACTAAATATTGCTTTTCTAAACCTTTTAATGATAAACAATATAAGTGGAAATAATTTCATAATAATATTATTTTTAGACAACTTACGCACAATTATCTACGTAATACCAAAGTAGAAAAAGCCTTTACTATAGTCACATGAGTAAATAAACCGAACAGAGAGACAACTTCTTAAGAGCTTGTAAATTTGTTACCTATTTTGGTAGGGTTGTCACAATAGGTTAAGACAAATCGCTTGTTCGGTATACGACAGATTCTGGATTGGACAGATTCGTGATTTGGCAGATTCCCAACTCGACAGATTCGTGGATTGGGCAGATTCTTGGACTCGAGGGATTCGCTATACGGCAGTTGTAAATAAAACAGCGAGTGGAACCAAAAAATGCATGCACCTGAAACTTTTAAAAGCACGGTATAAAAATATACATTTGTTACCAAGGACACGACGTGACGAGGTGATTTATTTGACATTCCCAACGATACCACTAATAGTGTTGAATATTTTCAGGTAATATGATCTATTTTGCTAATAAACATAGGAATCTCATTTAGATATTATGGCCACTAGTTTTACCACGGGGATAGGTATCTAAAATAAGTTTTAAAAAAATTGTGTAAGACAAATGAACGTCTACAAAACAAATGACTATAAAATGATCAACCATCGATAGGGCTTACAAAAAACAGGTGCATGCGATTTTCGACCTTATTGACAATTCATGACAGACTTTTTTTTTGTATTTTCTTGCTTTCTGACATTGATACGTTATTAAAATTATAAATTCTGAGTTACGTCAATAAGGTCGAAAATCGCATGCACCTGTTTTTTGTAATCCCTATCGATGGTTGATCATTTTACAGTCATTTGTTTTGTAAACATTAATTGCCTTTACACAATTTCACAACTAATGAGTTGTTAAGTATTTCGTTGCCAACATTGACAATATTTATTTCAAGATCGAAATATTCGCGAAACTTTTGCTCAAGCAATTCAACAAATGCGACAAAATTATCAGGAGATATACCTAATTAAAAAACCCAATTGTACATAACCATTGTTAAAATCTTTATAATGATTGAATTATTTCATATAGTATTATTCATACACACAGTACAATAAACAACCATTATTAATAATAAAACACCACTTTTTTACATTAAAATATTAAAACTTGCGATGTACGAAACAAACAACGTGCGTCGTAATAACCCTAAGATTGTCAACTGCCTGTGCCTACGTAAACCGGTTCTTTCCACTCTCGCCGCGTACGCGACAAGCGGCCAGTGGTCACGCACACATAAGCCGCGTGCTCGTAGTAGTGCAACCGATTCGCGCTGTTGTATGAAGCTGTGTCTCTGTTCCGTTTATCTACTCATGTGCTATAGTTATCTGTTTTTATGATAATAATACTTACATATTCTTAAATAAATATTTAATAAATAATTCTTATATACATGCAAATCTAAAGGTACACGTAATAAATAAAATTGAAATGTATAAGTAAAATTTAAATGCAAATTGTAATGTATAAGTCTCTGTCGTCTTTAGGGCATATTTTTTATCACGCAATTTAAGCAAACTCCTAATTCAACTTTTCTCTGGTCACAAAGTATAAACATGTACAAAACAGCTACCCTTCCAAGAATCTTCTTGAGATTAATCGAATGCGTTGTTGCCTTTATACGCAAGACTCTCAGCTCAGAATATCTTATACTAATATATAAACTGAAGAGTTCGTTTGTTTGTTAGGTTGAACGCGCAAATCTCAGAAACTACTGGACCGATTTAAAAAATTATTTCAGTGTTAGATAGTGCATTTATCGAGGAAGGCTTTAGGCTATAAAACATCACGCTATGAACCACAGGAGCGGAGCAGTAGCCTTAAATAACGCGGGTGTAACTGCGGGCTCATCTAGTTTAGTATAAAAATGTAGGGCCAATTTCACCCTCTCTGTACAGCCTTCGCTCTAGCCATTCATTTCTTTTATGTAGGTACTCTTTTTATTCTTACCGACTACACAATAAAACATGGGTACTACAGCTACCTTTTTGCTAATCAATTTCAACAAATATTTTGCCTGCGTAGCCTGATTTCTAGGTGTACTTTAATATTCGTATTGACAGCTGACTTCGTTGGTCCAGTACAAAGGTATGAACTGTCAATCATGAGATGTTCATTATGGTGAGAATTCAGCGTCGAAAATTTTGATACTGTATTTGGGTCATATTTTTTGCTTTGCGATAAGAGATTTGCATACTAACAAATGTTTTAATATACTTTCCATTGGAATTATTTTCAATTATATTTTGTTTATGACAAAGTCCGCTAGGGAAAATTTGGAAATTTAAATTATTTTTTTCACTCAGGTGGCAATACAACACTTAAGAAAGTTAAAAGATTTCATAGTTTAATTATCGTATATCACTTAATCATAACTTTCGTTGTAACGTCTGTTCTCAATAGTTAAAAAGACTTACGGCCGGTTTCTGATTTGATAATTTTAGCTTTCATCAGTTGAAAAATTCTGAACTAGTTGAAGTCAACTTAAGTTTTTTCTGTTTCACAGGTCAGAGTGATATTTTTTCAAAGCACTTTCAACTGAGTTTTCTTCAAATCATGAATAACTTAAACCGAACAATACTAGTACGTTCCGATACAAGTAAAAACCGGTACTAACCATAAATTCGTATTAATTAACATTTTACAAAGAAGCACACTTGTCAGTTAATTATTTTTATACGGAAACAAATAAAAAGTCGAAATAAAGTTGTATTTAAAATTATTTCAACGATTATTTTATTTTAATGAACAGTTTATTGAATTTGTTCAATTTGGTATCTTACTGAAAACGGAACGTGTATGTTATGTCAAAGTCAGTTTGTTTTATTTTTAATACAAAATATTTGTGGCCAGGTATATTTGAGGTATAATTCTATATACCTCCATGGCGGCCACCATGGAGGTATATAGAATTTATACCTCTATGGAGGCCACAGCGTAATTATTTGGATTGATTTAACACGGAAATCTCTTATTTATATTTTCAAACCCTTTAATTTGTTCCTAATAATGTTGTAATCTATTTTTTCCAAATATTGAATAGTCTTAGAACCTTTTTTCTATAAATTCTGTTTAACGACCTTCTTGTTGTGTAGACGTCAGTATGAAGTAACCGCTGCGTAGCAACCGTAGTGTGGACAGTTTGACATACTGGCTGTCATATTACTCGTGATCATGGGTTAAAAGACCAAAGTTGTATAATTAATTTTTTCTCAATTTATCAGTCCTAAGTGAGGTTTGACAACTGTCAAATGTTTTCAGAAACGCGAATATAGAGTTGATATGGAGTTGATCATGAGTTGATCATATGTTGTGTCAAATTTTAGATTTTACAAGCACAAATACTCAAAATGTGTCAAAACAATTTTTTGTGAAACAGAAAATTGATTAAGTAGTATATAATTAGTGTTTAAATTGTTCTCAACGCGAAATTCTCAATTCAGAAACCGGCCGATAACCAATTAGAAACTCATCAAGGCTTCAGCTGAAAATTATGTTAAGTCACGATTCGCACTTAGCCAACATGTTGAAATATGGCCTGACTCTACTCATATGAGGAAAGGCCAGCAGTAAACAATTTATAAATAGGGCTGATAACTTGATTATTGACTAGACTTCGCTCGCAACTTCCTCAGAAATCATCCTATACATACATACATAGACTCACACCTGTTTCCTGAAGAAGTCGGCAGAGACTGCAGATCGCCATTTGCAACGACCCTGATATATATCTTTTGCTTCATTCACTCCCATCAAGTTTCTAATGCATGATTTCTTTTATCCTATAGAGTGGTGAAAACCGTTCAACTTACCGTTAATGTTTGTCAAACAGACAGTAATAAAAGGGGACTTCATTTTATAATATGGTGTTGTGGGTGTAGATAATCACTTATATTTCAGTTGAGATAATATGATCAACCAACCATATTTAGATTAAGGAACATTTTATAGAAGCCACAAATCTGGTTATGATGAAAACTATAAATAATTATAAAACTATTCATGTAATTTTCTTTATTATTATATATTTTTGCTTAAAAAGTAAACATCAGCAGTATAGCCAAAGTCAAAGTCAAAGTCAAAATCATTTATTCATCTAGGTCACAAGGTGACGCTTATGAACGTCAATTTTAAAATTTAATTATTAAATGCTTCTACATTTACATTTACTGCCTCGTTCGAAAAGCAAAAGGTAGAACCACGAGAAAGAACGGGCAATAAAACTCGTGGCCACTCTTTTAAATCGCCCATATTATGGTACATATTTTTATTTTTGTAAGTAGCTGCAACTGTTACACATTGTACTTGATTACTTGTAAATAGTAATTAGTTACTGACATAACAGATTTGAATAAAGGTATGATTTTACTCAACTTCATCAAATCCGGAAATACGCCTGCGTAGTCAATAGTCAGCTTGCGACCACGAGATGTGCAATCGTATCGAAACGTCAAGCAAAATAAGGTATGTAAATACCTAATGCATGTTCGCGTTAATTCCGGTATATATATATATATTATATATAAGTCAAAGTCAAAGTCAAAGTCAAAATCCTTTATTCATTTAAATCACAAAGTGACACTTATGAACGTCAATTTAAGAAAATAATTACTTAAAGCTTCTACATTTACATTTACTGCCACGTTCGCAAAGCAAGGGCGTAGAACCATGAGAAAGAACGGGCAATAAAACTCAAGGTCACTCTTTTTCATCGCCAGGTTTTGCATAATACATAAAAATTTAAATTTTGTAAGGTGCTGCAACTGTTACCTTTGTACCTTCTATATGTCATTTGTATATTTTTACTCTACTTAATACTCAAGCATAATGTAGTAAAATTTTGATGTTCATTTAATTAGCCTCCTGAAAATTGACATGGTGAAACAGGAGCATCCACTTACATTAAGTACCTAATAATGCAGGCAATCCGCGCAAATGTTCAGAACCATGATAGAAATGATACAGTTTAATATTAAAAATGTAATACCAGCCCGTAAGACCGACATCGACCAGTCATCGCAAGTAGCACCCGTTCACGAGTATGACGCATGGGCCAGCCATCATCCCTCTCGCCATATCAGAGGGACAGGGATGACTCGACACACGACGCCACCACAAGAAATGACATTTTAGTGAGCATGACGACAACGGTACACGAACCGGCAGTAATTAACAATCTGTTGGTATACTGACCATGAACACGAATTACCTGCATTTTCCAGATCGTTAATATTATCATAAATATGTGGAACGCGTGCAAAATGCAAATGTAGTACCTATATTTGATTGACATGATACTTTTTGAAATATAACCACCGATCGAACTGATTGGCTACACGATTATAATACATTATAAAAAAAAAGAAAAAAAATAACAAATAAAAAGTATCTAACGAGATGAGTGACATTTAGTAATGTGGTGGCGATTCCAAAAACTATCATTTACATGATTTTAATTGGAATGGAATAATATTTAATTACATGTCAAGAAAGTTATCATCTACCTATTTAGTATATAATATATGAATTATGAAACATTATTTCCAAGCGCATTTGTCATTCAGATATTCATTTAAATTATAATATGCCTTTTGCATTAGGTCATTTTTAATCTTTATCTGAAATGCGTTAAAAGGCAAGTCCAAAATACTTATCGGTATCTTGTTGTAGATACGTATACTAAGTCCTATAAAAGAACTATGAGTTTTGCACAAACGAAAATACGGAACACATAATTTATGTCTATTTCTTGTATTTATAGAGTGTATATCACTATTCTTTGAATATGATTTTATATTTTTACGTACATGCATAACACTAGCATAAATATACTGAGACGCTACTGTTAGAATACCGATTTCCTTGAATCTTTCTTTGAGCGAAACTCTTGTTCGTAATTGGTAAATGGCCCGAACTGCCCTTTTTTGCAATATAAAAATACTTTCGATATCAGCAGCTCTACCCCAAAGTAATATGTTATAAGACATAACACTATGAAAATAGCCAAAATATACCAATCTAGCCGTATCGACATCTGTTAAATTGCGCACCTTCTTAATGGCATAAGCAGCCGAACTAAGTTTCGCTGACAGATATGTAATGTGTGCGCCCCATTGTAACTTCGAATCAAGTGTTATTCCTAGAAACAATGTAGATTCAGTTGTTTCCAGTACATCACCATTTAAAACTATGTTAGGACCAAGGTTTCTGACGTTGGGCAAAGCAAACTTAACACATTTGGTTTTTCTGGCGTTCAGTACTAAGTTGTTTACAGTAAACCATTTAGTCACCTGAATAAGAGCACTGTTTATTTCGGTAAAGTTTTCCTTATTTCTATCTACTTTAAATATCAATGAAGTATCGTCAGCAAACAATACCACGTCACAAATATTTCTCAGGTAAAATGGCAAATCATTTATGTAAACTAGAAACAGGAAAGGCCCCAGGATACTACCCTGCGGCACTCCCTATTGTACTGGTACGCCACTGGATTTTGAGCCATTTATTTCTACACATTGGATTCTGTTATTTAAATATGCCTTAATAACATCCAATGCTTTAGTCTGGACGCCGTAATGTTTAAGTTTGCATAAGAGCGTATCATGGCAGACACAATCGAATGCTTTCGAAAGGTCGCAAAACACACCAATAGCATTCTGAGAGTTTTCCCATGCATTGTAGATGTGTTTGAGTAAAGCTACTCCTGCATCCGTCGTCGAGTGACCCTTAGTAAAACCATATTGCTCAGTATGAAGGAGGCTGTTTAAATTAAAGTGCTTCAGAAGTTGCTTGAGTATTATCTTTTCAAAGATTTTACTAAAAGTAGGTAGTATTGAAATTGGCCTATAATTACTAGGATCAGTCTTACTGCCGGATTTGAACAGAGGTATTATCCTACTATGTTTCATTCAATCTGGAAAATCGCCTGATTCTATACACTTATTGAACAAGTTACTTAGATAAGGTGCTACTATATCTATTATACTTTTCAGAATCTTCACAGATATTCCGCAGAGATCACCCTTATTCTTAGATTCTAGAGATTGGAAAGTGTTTATAATGTCAGTAGAACTAATAGGACTGAATTTAAATAATACATTACATTTTTCTACACTAGATTCTAATAAATTTACTGCGACTGAAGCTGATGAGTTTAGACCTATAGTAGTAGCAATAGGTATGCTAGCAAAAAAAATATTGAATGCGAGTGCGACTTCCTCATCATTATTAATCATTTTATTATTATCTAGCAAGTTAAAATTGGTATTCCTAAAGGTTGCCTTGCCCGTTGCTTCGTTAATAGCTTGCCATGTGGCCTTAACTTTATTAGAAGAGTTTCTAATTTTATCACTTACAAAACGTGCCTTAGCTATATTGCATACCTTTTTAAATATTTTTGAATAATTTCTGACATACTCAGTGAAGCTCGCATCAAAATTGTATTTCTTCATACCATACAACTCATACATCCTTGCTCTGCTTTTATAAATACCTACAGTAGCCCACTCACTAAATGCTCTAGACTCCTTGATTACTTTTTCCTTGGTTTTAAAAGTACTTCTAAATTCGTAGTGAACTAAATTAAACATAGTTTCATAAATCTTATTTGGTGACTTAAGCTCCATCATATCAGGATTCATACCTATTAAAAGAACAATGCCCATTTCTGGCCCAGTTTGGAACTCATGAACAGCACAATAAAGTTTCAATTAGTTGTTGAATAATCTTTTTTATTTATAACTTAATTTATAGGCATTACTAAAGGTGTGCCGAGAAACTTATTCAATAAATAGGTTTAAAAAGATGTGTTAACGTCTAAATAGCCAACACGTAATAGATCAGAAATTGCCAGTAAAGAAATCATAATATTAAATCGATGATCACTTCTTCTTTATCGATTTTACGTTTTCTCTACTCAAAATGATTTGAGTTAATAGCAAATCTCTACTTGATCCTTAAACATTTAAAGTGTGTGTATTTTTAAGGTATATATGCGATTAACTACAAATAAGTTCGATTTTGAACCAAATATATAGATAACCTATGTCCGAAATCCATATCGATTAATCGATATCATTTAAAACTGTAAAATGTCAACACTTTTTTGACTCTTAAGTAAATGTCAATAATGTCATATTCAGTTTATTTTGTTTGTTACCTATTTGTTTTACTCGTGCATATTGTGAATGCTTTTTATGTTTTTGGATCTTTTACGACTTCTGGCTTTTTCTTTCGGATTTCTACCCTTACCAAGTGATAAACTCATTCCTTTCTACGCAAAATTACGAAATAATTTAACTATCCTAATAAAAGTGGGTACACACCTAATGTTTTGTGAGCATATAAAAGTCCTTCTTGTAATAAATCTATGAATGTGATGGACCTCTAATCAATCTTAAAATTCTAGTTTAACACTATTTTATCGAATGCAATAACAACTACTATGATTTTTGACTGTTCACATCTGGGCCGGCGTCTCTAAGAAAAATGGGCATTGTTCTTTCTACAGTGCGTTCTACAGACAAGGTGCTTATGTCCTTTCGTTCCTTACACAGTATGGTATTTGAAACTAGTATCAAGGATCCACCATGGATGGCTTGACTCCTAGCGAAAGCACTTTGCACAGTGTAATGCATGTTATTTAAAAAAGATATTTGATAATCCTTCAACCAGTGCTCCGTTATGCACATAACTTTTATATTATGACTTTCTAAATATAAACTTAATTCTAAATGTTTGCCAGATAGACCCTGTATATTTTGATGTCCTATATTTAATTGACAATGTCTATCCTTTGTCCAATTCTTAAGTTTAAAGAACTCGTGTCAGTATTTAAAATAGAAGATATGGTAAAGACAGAATTATTTACAGAAATCATTTCCTTGGATACCCTACATGTACCTGTGTCACTTTGTATATTATATGCTAATAATTTAGCAATTTGTCGTTTATAAGATAGCGAAAGATACATAGTATCTTTGGTCAATGTGAAGTTATATTTATTAATAAATTTATTTATGTCAAAATATAAAATAATATCTTTATATTGCCATGTCATATTGTAAAAACACAAATTGAGGTCATAGATATGTTGATTCACCTTTCCATCTAGTGTACCTGAATAAGGTAACGCACAAGTAATAAATTGACATCCAAATTTTTTATGAAGTGATAAAATTACTTCTGTTAAATTATAAATATCTTTTTTGGTCACCATTTGACTGTCACCATACACAATTACTATTGTTGACTGTCTATCAAATGTGGTTATTTTTAAAATATCTATTAAGTTTGTAAAAGATGACCCTGGATAACAATAAGTAATGATATTGTGTTGTTTTAAATGACTATTCATTAAGCTACCTAAACCTACACCTAATCTATCTGAAAACATGTAAACTTTTTTTGTGCCAGAGTTGTCAACTAAGGGTGTCCTATCCTTTGTACTACTGGTTGTACTGGAACTAGAACTTGAACAGAGACCTGAATCACTATCACCAGACTCGTTAGCTAACAAGGTAGATTTTAAACAATTTGAGTAACTATTTGTGTTTGTCAACGCCTTTACATATTCCAAATTACTCTTTCCAATTCGTGCAATCTCATCATATTTATTTATATATACCTGAACCTCTTTCTCATACTGGGTATTCATCCTATTTAGTTGAGATTCTAAAGCACTGATTTGTGATTTAAGGTCCCTTGTATGCTGATCATACAACATCCTACCATTAATTAATTCAATATTATAATTTTCTAGATCCTGTAACAATTCTGTATGTTCAGAAACTAATGTTTTGTATTGCTTTGTTGTCATTTTTATTTTATTATATTGTTTTTAGTTCAGTACCAATTTACTAATATTTTTATTTATTTTATATAACTTCCTTTGTTGTTTAAGCTTTTTGATACTACTTTTTAGTTGTATCCTATGTCTATTTGGCCCTAAGCATAATTTATCACCTATAACCTCTGATTAAAGATTCTGTGTTGCATCACTGTTAAGTACCTGCACAGTTTGCTCTAAAGATTTTATCTTTAAAAATGCCTGTTCTAGATTGCTTTCAAGTTCAGTAATACGACTTACAGACCAGGAATATGTGTCATTGCAAGTTGTTAATGTATTGATTTCTTCCTGCAACCTGTCTCGCTGGGCCAGAGTGTCCATATACTCAATATGAAGTTCAGCGAGTTGTGCTTTCAAGTTTGAAACCCTGTCATTAACAAGCTTGATATCTTCCTCACAATCAGAACGCTCTTTCAGTAGGTTGGTATTTTCTTCCTGGCACTTTCTTAATTCCATTAAGGCTATTTTGAGCTTATTTTCCACATCCTTTGCTGTGGCCTTACGGGTCATCATATAAGTGCTTATTGTTGCAGCAAAGTGTACACCAAACACCTAAGGACAGAAAGAAACAAGATGACAGGAGACAGACTGTTCAGTAATGTATAAAAGTACCTATACAATAGGAGCAAGAAAGAAGAGAAACAATTGAGGAAAATTGAAAATAAGTAATTTAAAGGTGTTATTACAGTTAATATTCTAGAATTATGTACAATTATATTTTAAAATGAACTATTCAGTAATGTAGGTAGGTAAACAATATAAATATAAATTAAGTATTTTAAAACCACTTTAAAACAATTAGTTTTTTGTTTCTAAATTATTGTTAAGTATCACAAAAAAATAATCTTATTTCGTGTATTGGGCTAAGTGATGGTTTGTTTTTCTTTATAAAATCACTTCAAGAATAAAATTTAATATTAGGGACTAAGTAGGTAGGTAAGTGCACATGAATGTTATGAGAATTGTGTTTATGCTATGTGGATTAGTAAAATAGAGATAATTCTATGTTGTGCTTTATAAAAAGTGTGAAATGTTAGTATGTCTTATATAAATTAATAAACTCCCTGGATTTTATCTAGGTTTGTAAAGTTCTTCAAACGGCCCTTGTAACTGTCAAACAGCTGTTTTGGTTGTAAAACGTCGTTTTTAACGCTGTTTGTAATTTTTATATGCTGCGAACATTTGTTATCACTATTCTTGTTATTTAACTATAACTTTGTACATTTATCACTGATTATTTTCAATGAAATTAATTAAAATTACGGACAGTAACAAATTTGAAAGTTGCTTGGCCGATGTTGCCACTGTTGCTGTACTTATATATATACATATTGTCTAGAATTACCGTAGCCAGGTAGGGATTTTCAGAACAGAGTTGCAGTGGAAGGTTTAATACATCTACCTGACCACGATAGACAATATATCTAAACACTTTCACTGCGTTGCACAGCGAGTCACAACCAATATTAATAAAATATTTCAACTCACCTGATATCTTCACTGGTGATATTCTTGAAGTGGACCTATAGGATTAACTCACAATTTCGGCCAAAATAACAAGAGAATCGAATAGATACCAGTCTCCAGTTCAGCGTAGTCCTCCTCGGGCACCAATCAGGAATTCACACACGTGTTTTACAAAGTTCAATGTTCAATATATCACCAATTTACCACAAACTTTGCCGGAAGTCAAAAGCGGCAATTGTTAGATCGATCTAATCGATTTGACTTATAATAAAAACTAATTCTGTTTCAAACATCCACCCGCCCCGGACCGGCCAACCAATTAGCGGACCGGTCCGCTAATCGGTTGGTAGACGTGACAATGTTGCAACCGCTCTCCTCAGAATCGAACCGTTCACCAAGACCTCAGCAAATCGGGGAACTCCATCAGCCCCAGTTACCAAACGAAGGATGCGCCCCCTGCGCCATCTGAGTGGCGGAAGGTTAGCCTCCTTGATCAAAACGAGGTCACCAATCTTGGGTGGATCGGTCTTGTCAGTCCACTTAACGCGTTGCTGGAGTATGTGCAAATATTCCAAATTCCAGCGTTTCCAAAAGCTCTGAGTAATCTGGCGTACCAATTCAAAACGCGAGAGATGACCAGGTCTCGTATCAATATAGGGGTACTCAGGCAAGGCGACAAGTGGGCGACCAATCAAAAAATGGCCGGGCGTAAGGACCTCCATATCATTCGAATCTGAGGAGATCGGGCACAATGGCCGAGAGTTCAAAACGGCCTCAATCTTACAAAACACAGTTGCGAGTTCCTCAAATGTAAGGACAGATTCACCGATTGTCCTGCGCAAGTGTGTTTTGGCCGATTTTACGGCGGCCTCAAATATACCACCCCAGTGTGGACAATTTGGTGGGGAAAACAACCAAGTTATCCCACGTCGGGCAAGCCTATCACCTATATCTGCTTTGTTGGTTTCAAGGAAATTAACAACGTCATTCATAATATACGTGCAATTATCAATAATTATACGTGCCCTTGAAGTTAGTGCCGCAGTCAGAACGGATCAAGGAATGCAGCCCTCTGCGGGATACAAATCTGTCAAATGTGGCTACAAACGCCTCGGTCGTAAGCGAGGAGACCAGTTCCAAATGAACGGCCTTTGTGGAAAGACAAACAAAAACGCACAAGTAGGCCTTAACAGTCTTGCTGTTTCGAAGTGTCGACGTTTTCACCAAGAAGGGACCAGCGAAGTCCGTGCCAACACCGTCAAACGTCCTGCTTTCAGTTACGCGATCTGCCGGTAAGTCCCCCATCAAGGGCTGCATGGTAGAAGCCTTGAACTTATAGCAAGGGATGCAGCGAAAGACTACACTCCGAATAATTCTTCGGGCAGACAAGATCCAAAACTCGCGTTGCAAATGGGCAAGAGCGCATTACAACCAGCATGCGAATTTTTAAGGTGACGGTCAGTTACCAACAAGCGTACCAAATGACCGTCCTTAGGTAACAAAAGGGGGGTGACGTGCTCCGTAAGGGAGGTTGGCGTTCTTGAGACGCCCTCCAACGCGCAAGAGACCCGTATCGTCCAAAAAGGGGTTCAATTTAGATACAGCTCCCGATAATTTCGATCTCCCTGATTTAAGGATAGCAATCTCCTTCTCAAAATGCGCCAATTGCACAGAACGAACCCTAAAGGTGAGAGACTCCTGTCGTTCCTGTGGTGAGAGAAACGGTGTCAGTGGTTAATGTTGTGGGTGCCTAAAATTAAAAACAAAACGCTTTATCCAAGCAGTGACACCTAACAACTTGTCGAAGGAGCTGTAACAATTCAACAAAAAATCGGAGTCGAAGGCGCATTCCACCTTTTCAAGAGCGAGTGTTCGTAGACCCGGCAAATTAGAAGTATTCAAAACTGGCGTTCGAGGCCACTCAGTTTCTGGTCGACTCAACCATTCCGGACCCCACCACAGCGAATGACCTATCAAACTAGGCGTCAAGCATCCGCGCGAGGCACAATCAGCGGGGTTGAGCTCACCTGGCACGTGTCTCCAAACAAGTTTGACTTCGGATTTCTGGATTTGGGAAACGCGATTAGCGACAAATACCTCCAAGGTGTGGACAGAAGCCTTCAACCAACAAAGAACAATTTGGCTGTCTGTCCAGGCGTAGGTCCCATTAATGCAAATGCTTTTACCCAAGGTACTGGACACGTGATACAACAAGCGTACAAGTAGGGCTGCTCCCGAAAGCTCCAATTTCGGAATGGTCAGAGATGTCCGAAGGGGTGCAACCTTGCTCTTCGCCATGATCAGGGAAACTCGCACCTGACCTGAGGCACTGACTGTGCGCAAGTACACCACGGCCGCGTGACCACGTTCCGAGGCATCACAAAACCCGTGAAGGGTGGCCTTGTACTTCCCGGGAGGAAGGATGGGACGAGGCAAGGAGATCTCGTTGACGGCAGGAAGTGAGGATACAAAGGAGGTCCATTCCTCAACAAGAGTACCGTGTAGAGGTTCGTCCCAAGTCAATCCTGCTGTCCAAAGCTTCTACAAGAAGCATTTTGCCCAAAATATGATAGGAAAGCAAAGGTTCTGGCGACAGTAGAAAACACGAGACGTTTAGTCCAAGAACAAGGCAATTTCAGGTCTACGTTATACGTAAAGATATCTTGGACTGGTCTGTACTGGACGCCGAGAACAGCCATCATGGCGGGGTTGTCAACAATCTCAAATAGATGTGGATCTTGCTGATGATCCTCTGGCAAGCCTTCCAAGAGCGCTGGTGAGTTGGAAATCCATTTACGCAACTCATAACCAGCGGAGGCCAAAATACCTATCAATTCGTCCCGCAGGAGGATCGCCTCGTCCGCTGTGGAGGCGCCCGAGCAAATGTCATCGACGTAAATATCGTCCTTCAAGATGGCAGAGGCTCGTGGGAAACGTAGGCCCTCGCGGTCTGCGAGCTCCCAAAGAGAACGTTTTACCAAGTAGGGGCTTGACCTTAACCCGTACGTATTAGTATTGAGCTCGTAGACGACCATGGGATCACAAGGAGACTCTCTCCAAAGGATCAGCTGGAAGCGACGGTCATCAGGGTGGATAATAGTCTGCCTCAACATCATTTTTATGTCGGCCACAAAGACAACCTGATGTCGTCGGAAGCTGGTGATGACGTCACAAAGGTTCTTGACCAACTTGGGACCAGAATGCAAGCACTGGTTCAAGGATACGCCTGTTGAAGTCTGCGCAGAACCATCAAATACTGTGCGCAGCTTGCCAGTCGATGACTTCAATACCGCGTGATGCGGAAGAAAATAGTGCTCCACCGAACGCCAATCCAAATTTGACACAGACATGTGTCCCAATTGTTCATATTCTCTCATGAACTCAATGTACTTCTGTCTGAGCGCCGGATCACGACCCATGCGGCGCTCCATGGCCAACAATCTCTTTTCGGCTAAAGGTCGTGACTCACCAAGCGGAGGCCGAACAGACAGAAAGGGCAGCTTCGTGATAATCCGACCAGAACGGAGTCGACCAGTGTTGTTCTGGAAGAACAGCTCGCACTCCTCATATTCTGGATTCAAACGGGCAACTTGAGGGGGCTCCTCTACCTCCCAAAACCTCTGAACTGCATCAGAGAGAGCAGAGCCTACAGCCAACAAATTATCAAGTTCGGGTGGAGAGGGGTCCCTAGGTACAGGTCCCATCAAAGCAAATCCAAATATGGTCGGGATGGCAGTCAAACCATTTGGCACCAAGACCCGTTTCCCACCAATCAAAATTCCACCGAGGACATCAGAGCCAATCAACAAGTCGATTTGTCCCGGTGTGTCAAATTTGGGGTCTGCCAGTTCCAATCCCGATGTCAAATTCACCACAGCAAAGGGTAGCTGTTTCTGTGGGTGCATACCCAAAATATTCTTCAACACAATAGCCGAGGTTTTAATCCTCGGGTGTGAAGATTCAACAGGGCCAAACAAAACCTTAACTTGCCCTTCAACATTAGAGGCTACGTCACCTATGCCCCGTATACAATTTGGAAAAGAGCCCATATTTAATTTAACCTGCCCTACCAAATAAGTGGAAACAATGCAACCTTGTGAACCTGTGTCCAATATAGGACGGACAACAACAGAGGTCCCCGTGGGTCCCCAGACCCTAACAGCAACCGTTGGTAGGATAACGGTCTCAATGGGGGAGGTTGGCGTTATAGGGCAGGGGTCAATGACCTATTGTTGCCTGGGCGGCGACCGTTGGCCAGGACCAGGCAAGTCAAAACGAGGGTGCAGCTTGAAGTCCTCAAAGGCGCGATGACTTGATCCGCGCGCCATCTGTGGGGGGTCATAATGACGCACCCGTGCAAAACGAGGTGGGCGCGAGTCAAGGCGGGGACGCTCCGCCGAAGGAGGGGAATACCTGGGGCAGCAGTCATGGTGCTGGTGACGCTGAACAGCACATTAAGGTGCGCGAGACAGAGGAGGCGTGCGCACGCTACGGTTCTCCAAGCGGGGCGAGTGGCGATCAATTGAGCGAGGCGACTCTCGGCTACGCGCCGGTGAGCCTCGGCTGCCACCTTCAAAACACCCGCCCGTGCGCGGCGTCGGCTGGTTAGACAAGCGGCCAACCTCTCTGGCATTCATACAGAGAATGTCCAAATGCTGTCCTCCACAGAGTTGGTGCTTATGAGTGGTACAAAGCGTTCAAAAGCGGTCGAGAAATGATGGAAGATTTGAAGGCGATAAAATTAATTTGGACGAATAACAAACAGTTTGTTTTGATCTTTTACCGGTATTTTCTTGACGGAGTAGTATGTATATAAAATATTGTTGTTACTGGCTTACCGAAGGACATTAAAACACAGAACTCCTGGGAGCAAGAAGCTGAAACATGGCATCTATGTACAGTCGAACAACTTTCCGCTAGATCACCATAAGGGCGAGAATCGCTCAGCAAGACATCGTCGCTTCCAGTGCTACTTTACACATACATTGACACTCGTATACAATACCAGTTTCTAATGTGCCTGGACTCTATGAGCGAGCCAAGAGATTTTTTTCAACCTGGTGCACCGCCGACTTGTTTGATTGTACCTTGGGATAGGTGTGCACCAAAAAGGAATTTCCCTTAATTCACTTGGGGTCGGGAAAGAAATGAAAATCGGAAATTAAAGTATAATGTGCGGACATAACTGCAGACGTCCTCTAATCAATTAATAAAATAAGCTTGCACCTGGGTGACAAATTAAAGCTATTCCCCGCATTTTGATAGCGCTCGTTTCAAAATCTGCGGATCTTAAAATAAACTTTCATCCCTTTTCCTATGCTTTAAGGGATGGAATATTAACAAATCAGTCCATATTGGGTGCTGCCTACATTTCGTGTTTCTAGATTCAGTTAACTAATGACTTTAGAATCAGGCTCAGCGATGCGATTTCAGTAAGTGATTTTTATTATTGTTATACGTATAATATGACTTATTAAAAATATTTTAAATTTGACTCGGCAGTGTATTCCTAGTTTCATGTTTCAATAACAAATACTAGGAATCAACATGATATGATTTACGCAATGAATCACGCAACGCACAATAAAATTTCACTTAAGTACTCAATCAAGGCGTCGTACAACAAATTTTCTTTTCTTTAAGACAACTTTCGCTCTAGTGTGAATCCTGCATCTAGGGAACTTTTTAAACATCCAGTCAACAAAGTACGGCTAGATACAATATAACACTTTTGTGTTTTCTCATGTAGGGATCGAACACACAACATTCAGCGCTGTTCTAAATGGCGAGGCAACTACTAAGACTCGAAAAGATCAAGACTTTATTTAAACCTCTTCTGAACACCAATAAGAACGAAATAGTACAGACTTACAGAGATGCAGTTGTTCCTATAAAGTGTACATAGCATTTCGCTCGTGCCGAAAATGTTCTCGACTACAAAGTAGATCTATTATTTTTGACAGCATCCTCGGTCGGAAAGCAAGTATCTGTCTGCCGCGATAGAGTATGAAAATGTAACAGGGAAACAGAGAATTTTGCGTACAATAAAGATATTGTAACTTTGGCGTCAGACAAAATCTTTAGAACCATATTGTATGTAAAGATTTTATTTGGATGGGAACTCAAACTATTTGCTAAGTATTTGTATTCGGGATGTCTTGATAAGAGTAGGTATAGGGAATATAGGATTCGTCGAAGATACGGATTCATGGGTAATTTTCATTGATCATTTCTTCACTGGTGCCTACTATTATCCCGTATTGTTAAATCATAACATATCAACAGCCAAAGCAAATTGTCCTGATTAATTTGTTAATATTGCATACATAAGACAAACTTCATCTGACTCCAGTCATAGCGGTTTTCCAACCAATTTGCTTTTTCGGATTTCCAAAAAATTGATAATAAAATTTTCCTTTTTTTATCTTCTAGTGACAGTGAACATTAAAACTTCATAATCCATATTACATTAAGACAAACTCTAGAAAAATCCTACCAAAATATTTTTCGCTGAAAACAACACATTTTCCGCCCTAACCTTTCCTCGCCATTCAACTTCGGCCCCATAAAACATAGTTAACCTCAACTTTATAAATTACTTAGCGAACTAATTTCTGAACAATGAATCTCTCACCAGGGTGGTAGTTAATTCAATCAAACTAAAAATACGGCACTAGTAACCACACAATGAAAAATAAAAGTTAGTTTCTGAAGGAAAATGTCTTTGCGTTATTATTAAAATAAAGACTATGTTTAAATTAGTAGGCAATGTATATTATTGGGTTAATAGATTATTTTTTAGAATATTGTTAATTAGTCTCGTTGATTAGATTTTCAATGTTTTAAAATAGGTAATCTATTCAGTCTAATGCTGGAAAATTTCGATCTGAAACTACACATTTATATTGCTTTCAGCCTTCTTTGTGCCATATTATGTTTCAAGTTTAAACCATGATAATAATGAGGAACATAAACTCAGTCGTACTTTAAAGCTTTGAAGACATTAACTTGTGCATATGAGTGCATGTATCGTATCGTTATAATAGTATTTATAGTATGAACAGATATGGCTGTTAAGAGAGAGGATATCATACAATGCGTTGAAGTGTTATTAGAACTTAATTCAAAATTTAGGTGTAAATTTATTTTATGTGCTTTGCCATACTCAAATAACTTAACACATACAGAAAACATGCACATACACACATGAAATATGTTATTGCATAATATAAATTGTCGTCATAGTGACGCAATATTCTTTTTTGACACTAATAAATTTATTAGTAAATTTACTTTAACAAAAGATACAATGTATCTGCCATTTTATATTAAGCGACAGATTGCTAAACTATTAGCATACAATTTACAGCAAGGCAAAGAGCCTTGTGTTTACAATTTATTTGATAGGGTTAGTACATGTACTAACAACGTTTTTATTGACACATCTTGTGATTTAAACTCCAAGACAGGACAACAGTTAGGCTGCAGTATTTGAATATACTACTCCAAAACATGCAATATGCAGATAGGCCCATCTGGCAAAGAATTAGAATTAAATTTATTTCTAGAGAAATATAATGTTAAAGTTTTGTGTTTAACTGAACACTGGTTAAAGAACCATGAGATTATTGTCATTAATCAATATTACACAATGCAGAGCGCGTATATAAGAAAGCAGGCTATTAGAGGCGATTCTCTCATAATGACTTCAAATTTATTAAAATGCAAAGAACGTAAAGATGTTGTGAGCTTATCTATTGAGCGCACTATTGAGTTGTCCTGTGTGGAACTAGATATATATATATTGTAATTTGTGTATATCGACCCCTTTCTGGTGATTATAATCTATTTGATTATAATCACTTACTTTTCAATTCCTTTTTGGTGCACACCTATCCCAAGGTACAATCAAACAAGTCGGCGGTGGATCAGTTTGAAAAAAATCTCTTGGCTCGCTCATAGAGTCCAGGCACATTAGAAACTGGTATTGTATACGAGTGTCAATGTATGTGTAAAGTAGCACTGGAAGCGACGATGTCTTGCTGAGCGATTCTCGCCCTTATGGTGATCTAGCGGAAAGTTGTTCGACTGTACATAGATGCCATGTTTCAGCTTCTTGCTCCCAGGAGTTCTGTGTTTTAATGTCCTTCGGTAAGCCAGTAACAACAATATTTTATATACATACTACTCCGTCAAGAAAATACCGGTAAAAGATCAAAACAAACTGTTTGTTATTCGTCCAAATTAATTTTATCGCCTTCAAATCTTGCATCATTTCTCGACCGCTTTTGAACTCTTTGTACCACTCATAAGCACCAGTTTTTGATAAAGTCAATTCACCGTAAGCCTTCTGTAACATTTTCTTTGACTCCAAACACGAAATTCTATTGGCGATGCAAAATTTAACACAAACACTTTGTTCAATGTTTTTGTCCATTATGAAATTCGCAATACACACTAGATTTGATATTACTGAAAACAGCACTGTATTCAATAAATAACAGATACAATCAAACTCCGCGCTAAAATGGAAAACAGTTGTGGCAATCTGACAACAACAAAAAAATAACAAAAATTTAATACAAAATCTTTGTTCGATGTTTTTGTCCATTATGAAATTCGCAATACACACTAGATTTGATATAACTGAAAACAGCTCTGTATTCAATAAATAACAGATGCAATCAAACTCCGCGCCAAAATGGAAAACAGTTGTGGCAATCTAACAACAACAAAAAAATAACAAAAGTTTGATTTTGGAACCTAATACGAATAATCCATTCCCGATACTTTTTTGACTGAATGGATATCGATGATTGGCAAATGTTCTAATCTAGTTCCCTTGAACGGCCAAATAGGTTCCACTTATAGCCCGCAGGTCGTGGTTACATCGCAATGCGGTCGCCCTTATTCCGAGAAATATAATCAAATTTTAGTTCTTAGTTCAGGCATGTGTTTAATAGATGGAGTATTATTTCTAATATTTCACTTCAGTTTACACGGGTCGATAAAGCTGATTTAACTTATTAAAATCCTGTAAAGTAGGTATGTCTTGTAAACGTTATATAGGTAAATTGTTCGCCGTGGCATGATTTATGATAAGTCACTCAGCCTATTGCAGTCCACTGCTGGACATTGGCCTCTCCCAACATGCGCCACAATGACCTATCCTCTGCCTTGCACATCCAGCCCGCCCCAGTCACCTTTTTTAGATCGGCGTCGGCCCACCTAGTCGGGGCATTATTTATGATCATTGTAGGATATTATGAATGTTTTGAGCTATTTTAATAGAGTGCCGTTGCCATAGAAATGGATTTTGATTGATTATGAAGCGAACTAGAGAAACCACTTGCGTCATTGAGTAATAATAGCTGGGATCTCAATATTCAAAAGAAAACCAAATTTACACCAACTGCATACAACAGAAGGATATATTTTTCTTTACTAAATATTATAGTAATTTTTAATTTCCCTTATATTACTTTTTTATCAACATGTGAAGGTAATTGTATCACTGGAAGATCAACATATACGCAGAATTATACTTTGTTAAAGTGACGACACACTGTGAAGCCGGCTGCTTAACATTACGTACAAGCTGCCATGCATAACATAAGGAATACGGCCAGTAGGGAGCAGAGGGCTTATAGACTTCACTGGGATTGGGTCGGGTTGGACATGGCACAATGGAAAGCAGCATGTGAGGAAGATTGAAGGCACCTGTACTCTGCCTTGGCCCCAGGAGCCCCCGTTCTTAAAATCATCTGCCGACTAAAGACGCCCGTCTTTAGTCGGCAGGTGGCTTTAAGTGCTAACACCACATACTCCGGCTTGAAGTTCCCCTCGAGCCGGAGATTCCAATTCGAATTTGTCTAACTTGTCAAACTATCATCTGAATCTTCTTGACTGTCTATTCTCTTTGAAATTCTATCGTTTTGAAAATAATCTTTAAGCTCAAGTTCTAACTCCTTTGTCTAGACGTCTGAACTAAATACTAAGAATGCAAAGTTTGAGTATCAATTAGACGTCGTACGATATAATTTGAAACATTTACAAACCAGCTCACTTAGAACTAGTTGTCTCTACAAAGTTCACGCTGTGACAATTAATTTTGTATGATAGTTTGTTTGACTGTTGGTACATTTATTATTCTAGTAGCCTTTGCTCATAACCTCGCCTGATAGATTTCTATTGTTATAAAATATGATTATATAAAACCCATAATAATTGGAACAATTTCAGTCTCTTTAATTTTTTCATGAAAACGAAGCTTATGTCAAACTCGAAGATTTCCATAATAAAAGGGTTAACAATAGGGTTGTTTCCAACTAGTCAAATCACGCACTTTTAATGAAATGTCAAAAACGACCTTTGCTACGGCGTTTGTATGAAATAAGACCTAGTGACGTCATAGTTTTTTGCTGTCAAATAGAACACTTCTTATCAATAAATTGTCGAAAAAAAATGTTAAATAAAGTTTTAACATTAATTGTAGAATGAAACTACCATTATTTTGACATATTTCACTAGATAAAAATACTTGTATAATTTATTTCACTTGCAGGAAACTACCCTATTGTTTTGACGTAAAATCCAAGAAAAGTATATAACAGTACTTATCGTACATCGTAATTGATGATTATATTTAAACTTTGGAGATACGTACGAGGAGGCTAGTGTTCTGGGTACGATATTCACAAGGGATTATTAATTTGTACGACCCACGGATAGTAGATTTGTACTTCAGTATTCCTTCTTTTATTTAGTCAAACTTTCGTTTATTGGTTCATTTAATCATAAATTATAATAATTATTCCTAAAATTCTGACATTCTCCGATATTGATGTTTAACATGATGGTATAGTTAGGTGGCACGGGCTGTTTCCGCAACTCCACGTCCTGGGGTGTATTTTGCGTACGGATGGGAATGACTGTTACTCGAGCCACCCCAGCTCTTCGACAAATACCAGCAGACTCGATGCTGACAACTGCTTCTCTCAAGGTGCTCTGTCTTAGGTTCTGCTGTCTATACTGTGAGACCTCAAGACAGTCCAGGAACAGGTGAGCTGCCGCTTCATCTGCTATCATACAGATTTGCATAAGATTCTTGCTACCTATTGTTCGTATTTATATCACCTAAAAAAAACAAAAAATGTGTGAGTGGCACAAACTACCTTGTCAAATAATATCGAAAATAGTCGCCCGAAAATTAAATTCAGATAGCGTAGTCTTGTCGTAAATCGTATTCAATTTTAATTAGGCTTTCATTAATTACATTTACATGGACATTAGTGGTCATCCCGTTAATTTTCTCAGAGCTTATTACTTACAATAATTAATTCACGTCAGCTGTGTGTTCGGTAGTGGTGCAAACAACCGTCAAATTCAGATATCGGTAATGTACAGATCGGTACTTACTAAGTGGATAGGCAGAGATCCGCGTTGTGATATTTATATTCTTAGTTTCCTTAAGTAATTCTAAAGTAATATATCGGTTTTTTGGTTAAAATCTTGCTTGACTTGAAATTTTCAGTGGTCGAATAGCTTGTCCTTCTATTTCTCATCCTCTTTATAATAAAATGCTCATGTAACTATGTTTAATAAATGCTCATCATAACTTATATTTTTATCTGTATTCTAATAAAGTGAAATGATCTGTACAGATATCTCATATTGACTAATAAACTAACAACTGTTATATACTTCGCGAGCCATTAAACGAAATTACTGATCAGCAACACAAAACTATGTAACGTAATACTCCGTATTGCGTCATAATCTATACAGGCGCTTAGTGCAGTAGGTGGAACCAGCCTAGTCCAAAGAGCGCTTCGCTAGGAATTATTACCTTATAAGGTAATGGACCGGGCACAGGCAGTTTGATAGTCATGTATCTATGCCTATATAAGATGGGTACGCGATCTAAATCGGTCACTTTCCCCAGACGTTGCTACGCTGCTACTACTACTACGTATTTATTCTGCCTTCTACTTCTATATACACCGCTATTTTTTAATTAGTACAAAAAATTTAACACAGCACTAAGTATCTTTAACTGATCATATTTATGTAGTTAAAAAATAAAAACACTAAGTCCCAAAACTGTCTCAAAACTATCCACGAAAATACGTGATAATTGGTAAATGCAATACTAATACTATGACCGACCCGAGTACTATTACGAGTATCATAGTAAAATGAACCATTGATAAACTCCCCTCCCCCTCCCGCCCCTCTGCGCCTGCGCCACGCCCCGACGATGCGAAAAACAGTACTAAATTGCTAGCAAAGGTGAGCGTATCTAATTTCGTTGCAAAAGTTAATTGTTTGTCCACGTTTGCCCGACGCGATGGCCTATCATATCAGTTCATATCACGGGAGTATGTATGCTTCGTGCGTACTTTTTGAGTGGAAAAATCGCGAGTGCAGCTGTGTACCCATGGACATCTTATTGTGAGTGTACAAAAGTGATCCGGTCAGTGTCAAACAATTTTATTAAAACAGTGCATGTTGGATGCTTTTGACAACGGTGGTGGACATTTCGAAGGACAATGGAAATACTTGTAAGTTTAGTAAATAATACGTACTTAAGTAAATAATAATTTGATGCGGGCGGCTCAAAATCGGTCTGTGTTCTCCACACACTTTGAGGAAGGCCTATGTCCAGCAGTGGACGTCTCTAGGCTGACACGATGATGATAAAATAATATTTGTAAATAGCAGATGAATCTTACTTCATAAATACGCCAAAATTACTATTTTCTTTTAGTCCAGAACACCTTTTATTTTGATATTTGTTTGCTTTCTAATTACATACCTCCGTATTTAATTACTTGTTAAACGATAAATTTTACCGGTCCTAAGCTCGAATGAAGTATGAAGGAGAGGGTAGAATTAACAAAATTAAAAAATAACTACCTACATTTATTATTTTTCTTCATTTTATTTTCTATGGCTACCTACATCATAAGTGCGACAGAGAGAATGCGAATGAGCAGGATGGAATATTATCAATGAATTAGTGAATGGATTGTAAAATATGACTATGATTTAAGTGAGATTTTCTACAATAAACAAATTATAATAACTTTGCTCTTTATTGATATTATGAAATTCTTACGTCACATATATGATAATAATATCTTCGCTAATCTGTCCTTAAAGTTTTTGTACTAATTAAAAAATTACGGTGTATACTATCCCACTGGGGGTGAATATATTCTAGTTATCTGTGTGCCTATATATTCTGTCTGTAGTTTCTGTCTCTCCAGCATAACAGCCAATCTAGGGACAGCCTGTTCCTGACCGGTTGTTGTGTATTCTCTATGCTACTTTTCAGTTCTTCCTACTGGCTATAATCCCCCTATAGATTTACATCTGTCTTCATCCTACGGGCTGACGTTTACCTATAGCTTTCTACATCCACAAATCCCTACCACCGGTTGCTGTTAGCTGCAACCTACAAACTGCTGGAACCGTGCATGTACCAGGCTATGCCTGAGCCTATCGCTCAGCCTACATGAGCTGCACCGCCTGAGCCTACCGCTCAGCCTACACCTCGACCACCAAGCTGCCTACCCAGCGTGCACTTCGGCCAGCTCACTGGCGATTCTACGAGAAGTCTACCCTCCGAGCGTCGGAGAGCAGCATGCATCTTCATCAAGAGCTTTAACGGCTGAAATCTTGGCAGGGTTCTTTTCGATGACTTTTTCAGAGACGACATGTCCCAAGTAGTTAACTTGTCACTTGAAAAATGAACATTTTTAAGACTGAGCTTCAGATTTGCATTTCTCAATCTATTGAGTACACTTTCTAGCTTCGTGAGATGATCATCGAAGTCTCGGCCTATTACAATTATGTCATCGAGATATACCAGACAAGCTTCCCCTAAAAGCCCGGCAAGGATGTGTTCCATCAACCTTTTGAAAGTCGCTGGTGCGTTGCACAATCCGAAAGGCATAACATTGAAATGCCAAAGCCCTCTTGCCCATGGAAAAAGCTGTCTTCTCCTTTTCATTTGGATCCATTTCTACTTGCCAGTAACCTCTTTTGATACATGTAAAATGCAAACCTCAATGGATATCGAGTGGCATTCCTGCCTGCAGTAAAAAGAAGAAGAATTTATTATAGCAATTTAGACTGAACCCCACTACTGAAAATAAACAGAAATATATAAATTATTGTAAAATATTTAAAAAAGTTATTTCACTAACAAAGCGTGCACAAAACAATTACCAAATTAAATCATCTAATAATAAAAGCAAAGCAGCATGGCGAATAATAAACAAATGTAGATTAAAAATGCCTAAATAATCGATCGCTAATATTAAAATTAATGAAAATTACATCAAAGATCCAATACAAATAGCTAATGAATTTAACAATTATTATTTTATACAAAAAGTCAAACCAATTCAGGGTGCTGGTAAAAACTTTAAAAGTTTAATTCATTCTCAAATAAATTCATTGTTTCTTGCACCAAGCACGCCCCGGCAAATAAATTAAATAATTAAAAATTTAAAAAGCACCAGTAGTGTGGGACATGACGGCATTACTACCAAAATCATTAAGTCAGTGAACGAAGAAATCTGTTATCACTTAAGTCATATTTTGAATCTCATTATCTCAACAGGAATATATCCAAAAGATCTTAAGTTAAGTGTTATAAAGCCCGTTTTTAAAAAGGAAAACAAACAATTATTGGAAAACTATATATATAACCATATATATCTTTATAATGAAATAAATGATTATTTTGAAAAAATAAAACAACTTCTTTGTAAGGAGCAAAAGGGTTTTCGTCAAAATAAAACCATAAATATGGCCATCTACGAATTCAAAAAAAATTTTATAACGCACGTTGACAAAACATCACCTGTCTGCGCTATATTCTGCGATATGTCACAAGCCTTTGACTACGTAGACCACAAAATATTAGCCAGTAAACTAGACGCGTATGGCATAAGAGGTAAAGTGCTAGATTTAATTAAATCCTATCTTGAGAACCGCCAACAGGTCACTGAAATCACTTGATTAAATCTAAAGACTAAAACTGAGGAAACATACACCTCAATGCAGCGCTATGTGCCATACGGCGTTCCCCAAGGCAGTGTACTCGGACCTCTATTGTTTATTATTTACATCAACGACTTGCCATGTGCAATGACTCAACATATGACATTATTTGCTGATGATAGTACTGTGACAATTGCATGCAAGGACATTAATAACTATAATTTTGACATTAACAATTCTTTGACATCTATAATCACATGGTTAAATAATAATAATTTGAAAATTAATATTAATAAAACTAATTTAATTCATTTTGGCCAAAGACTTCCTGATCCGACAAATATTAATTTAGCTTACGATAATTATATTGTAAATAAAGTACATACTGCCCGTTTCCTTGGCTTAATAATAGACAGTAAACTTAATTGGAAAGAACAAATTGAAACACTTTGTAAGAAAATCAGCAGCCTGTCATATGCACTTTATAAACTAGCCCCCACTATCAACATTGATACACTACTCTTGGCATATTATGGTCTTGTTGAGTCTGTACTCAGATAGGGCATAGTTTTTTTGGGGAAATTCTACTAATAAAGATATGCCATTTAAAATGCAAAAACGATGCATACGCGCTATGTTTGAGATTCAAAGCACTGAGAGTTGTAAGCCACTATTTATTAATCATAAAATTTTAACACCACCATCACTCCATATATTAGAAGTGGCACTGTTTGTAAAAACCAATGCACATATGTTTCCTAAATTAGCAGATACTGTTATACGTAATCGTCGCGACAACAACAGACTTTGTATCCATGCTGCTAAAACTGCGCTGTTGCATAAAAGCATATTCAAATTCAAATTCAATCAATTTTATAAAATTCATAATAGCATTAAGCAGTTAAATAAAGACTTATTTAAGAAAGCATTAAAGCTTATGTTGACACAGACATGTTACTACAATATTCATGATTTCCTAAATGACCAATCTCTGTAACTGTATGATGTATTATCAATTATTTATTTTTTTAATTATTGCTGTATCTAGTCATGTATAATAATTATGAATTTTCTTTGTTATTTGATCATCAGTTTTTTTCCTTTTTATATGACGGCTTGAATTTGTACACCTATAAAGGTCAAACATGTTGATACAAATTTATATTTAAGATCTAATATGCATTTCTCACAATGTAATATTTTTCACACATGATTCAGCAAATAAACAAATATTTATCTTTAGGAATGTTCTTGATCCACTAATTTCGATTTTTATTTCTTAATTAATTTGTTTTTCATCTTCTGTTTCTTTTTTACCTTTTCATTCCTGCCGGCAGTTTTAAGAATTCTCAAATTTTTATTCGAAATATTTAAATAATCTTTTTTTAAAGGTGTACACATGGAGGGAATTTATTAATTTATTTTTCAACTTTATATATATATATATATATATATATATATATATATATATATATATATATATATATATATATATATATATATATATATATATATCAGATTGAAACGTAACTAAGGTAACTAAGTCTTAAAATACTAAACAAAGAAATATATACAGAACATACAAAAAAATATATACAGAAAAAAAAAATTAGAGCGCGTCATGAAATTCATCCACATCGCCGTCAACTGGCAGCGTGCCCAGAACGCTGGCAGCGTTGCCACGTTGTATGGCGATACTTACCTTCTGGGCCAAATACAACCCAGCCTTCTGGTCACGCGAGGCGTCGACAAGTCTCTTTGCGAGGTCTCTAAAAAGAGATCTCGCACTTGGACCCCTGGACCCCTGGTAATCCCCTACTAGGTTTACGTATTTGCGCCGTCTGAGGGTCTCCGCTGTAGCAGCAGCAGCGCCCGCACAACCGGCTGTGCTAGGAAGATGTGATGGCGCGAGGGTATCGACACACGTTGCGTTCCATACCAAAGGCCTACTCAACTTCCATGGCAGTAAAGACATACCGTCTGGTCTTTTGCCGTCGTTGCGTACCAGGTCCTGAGGTTCAAGGTAGGCTGGAACGCCAGCGGAGACAAGAGCCCGACGGAGAATGTCATTAAGGTTGCCGTGTCGTGAAATACGACCTGCTCTCCTGCTGCATGATAGGCAATGGTGACCAAGGCTGTCGACAGCCACTCCACAGTGACAGCGACGTGGAGTAACACATGGCGCGCTTAAACGGAGGCAAGACGCGATGCGGAAGGTCGTATCGTCCAGCATGGTACCGATGTTGGAGGATGGCAGTGCTGGAAGCCAGAGGCCCGACTCCCACTCTCCCACAGCCAGTAAGCAAGCAGGCTCTGCAGCATTAGACGATGTGCTAAGTATTCTCGTATTCTGCTGCAAAGCGGTCCATCCCACTGCCTCTGAGAGGATAGGTTTCGGGGTAATTCAGTGCTTGGACAAGCTCTTCTCCAAGCATTCGTGGCATCGGTCTTACACGGCACCTCAGAATCGACCAGTGTTGGTGCTAAGATTTTCCTGGTCAATTCTGCAGTCCTGTGGACCGAGGACAGGAATGCTGGTAGGCTAACATCAGAAAATGTTCGAATACCGAGGCCGCCAAAACGTACAGGTAAGGACGCCTGTAGACACAATCGGTCATTCAGTGCTATATTCAAAATTTGACTTAGAGTAGTTTGTATAATTTTGTCCATTTCAATGAGTAGGCTCGAATTTTTCCAAAAAGGCGAAGCTCGAATAGCGTGAGTAAATTTAGGCATGAAAAGACAATACCGAATTATAGTGAAAGCCGAATGAATGTTAATTTTGAGGAGCCTGTCCGAAATTTCACTAAAATTTTGAATTTTTTCATGAATAAATGTATCGAAACCTTCGTCTAAAATCGGGGACCCAAGGAGGCGAAGAGAAAAATTTTTTCAATGTGGGTTATTATATATTGGGAGTCAGAAACTGAAATTTGGAAAGTATAGAGGATTTATTTAAATTGTCGTTTATGAAAATTTCACATTTAGCCTGGCCGCACACATCCGTTTTCAGGCCCATTTTTCAGGTCCGATTTTCAGAACCGTTTTCAGTTCATTCCGTGAGCAAAGCGATTTTCATTTATTTTCCTTTGGCTTAGACATGGGCTAAATAGGTAATTTAAATATTAGGTATTACATGACTGTGATTTAAATGTTTGTGTGAAAAATACCTGTGACAAAATATTAGGTACCTACCAAAAAATCCGGACAAGTGTATATCGAGCCACGCACAATGTAGGGTCCCGTATTAGCCTTTATCTAGTGTCTAAGGATAAAAGAAGTCAAGCACAATTATCAATTTAATCGCTTAATTGCGTAAGTTTTAGTTAATCGAATATTAGGTACTAGTTATTTGTAAAGCCTAATGAGCCCTTATAATTGTCATTGAAAGTGCATTAAGTACGATTAATTATTCACGACACGGGAATTAACGCGATCTTTTATACGTATTTACATACCATGAAAGGCTTGACGTTTCGGAACGATTGCAAGTCCCATGGTCACAAGCTGATTGGCGCTGCGATGTTACTACGAAACTTTTATTGCTTTCACCGTTGGCATACGAGCCAATGGCCCCCTTGATATGATGAGTGGTATCCGTGGCTCATACTTAGCTGTGTTTACTTAGCATTACAGGAGCAATGTCAAATAAGTACAACCAAGTTACTGACAACCCGAAGGAAGAGGAGAAGGGAAAGCGATCAGGATGAGGACCGGGAGAGGAAAGGTGATTGGGCCTCAGGCGTTCTCACTCACTGAACAAAACACAAAATAACGATTAATTATTCACGACACGGGAATTAACGCGATCTTTTATACGTATTTACATACCATGAAAGGCTTGACGTTTCGGAACGATTGCAAGTCCCATGGTCACAAGCTGATTGGCGCTGCGATGTTACTACGAAACTTTTATTGCTTTCACCGTTGGCATACGAGCCAATGGCCCCCTTGATATGATGAGTGGTATCCGTGGCTCATACTTAGCTGTGTTTACTTAGCATTACAGGAGCAATGTCAAATAAGTACAACCAAGTTACTGAAAACCCGAAGGAAGAGGAGAAGGGAAAGCGATCAGGATGAGGACCGGGAGAGGAAAGGTGATTGGGCCTCAGGCGTTCTCACTCACTGAACAAAACACAAAATAACGATTAATTATTCACGACACGGGAATTAACGCGATCTTTTATACGTATTTACATACCATGAAAGACTTGACGTTTCGGAACGATTGCAAGTCCCATGGTCACAAGCTCATTGGCGCTGCGATGTTACTACGAAACTTTTATTGCTTTCACCGTTGGCATACGAGCCAATGGCCCCCTTGATATGATGAGTGGTATCCGTGGCTCATACTTAGCTGTGTTTACTTAGCATTACAGGAGCAATGTCAAATAAGTACAACCAAGTTACTGACAACCCGAAGGAAGAGGAGAAGGGAAAGCGATCAGGATGAGGACCGGGAGAGGAAAGGTGATTGGGCCTCAGGCGTTCTCACTCACTGAACAAAACACAAAATAAAAGATACTGTTACTTTACATCGATCTTCTGTGAAAGGGTAGTACTTCGCCGGTCGAGCCAACCCATTTGTGCTGAAATCAACATGCCTCTATTACCGACAATTTTCGAGCTGTGCCTATTTTCAGTAATATGCATGGCAGAGACGCCTAAACGAACTGATATTCGTTCTGCTTGCCGCAAGAGCCGCATAATACGCTAGACCAGAAGTGATTAATTATGAAAATCATTAGGCATATTGTTAATGTCAGATTGGCAAAGACCACACTCACACAAAATGTGATGTGCAGACTACTCACATTTGTTGTCAGAGCTTGAATATTGGCATAATGGTGAATAAACTAATTAAAAACCAAAGCAACTTCCTCCAAAAATTACCATGCCCCGTACGAAATTGAGCAACACAGTGATCCCCCCTAACCAGGTCCGGCCAGTCGCTCACGAACGTCTGGAAAGAATTGGTCGAGGTGACGGCCCTTGGTTGATGTATTCCAACGAAACTGCTATTCGTTGACAAGACATACGTAGACATCGGCGTGCTGGTTGAACAACCTAAGCAGTTTATTTCTATCACGAGGTCCTAGGAAATTTTGATTCATGCTTTCTCGTATGGTAAAATACATTGATGCACGTCTTTGGACCTCAAGATCAACCGAAAGTACACCTGCCAGTGATAAAGCTTCAGTGCTAACTGACCTTTGCACAAAAATTTTAAAATATCAACGCAAGACGTTGACTCTTGTAGTGATTGCCGACGTACAGCACCGATAGTAGGCCTATCGGCTCATACAGGCGCACACATGCAATCTAAATAGGTTGCATCAATTATTTTTAAAGTTGTGAAATTATAGGTCTGAACGGCAGTCTCCATGTCGCAGTTGACATCATAGACAGAGCGTAAAAGGTTTTTTTTTATTCACCTAGGTACCATTTATTACGTGATCAACAAAAGACAATTCCTCTCTTAAACTAATCTGAAGTAAAAAACAGATTCTTTATGTTTAAAAGTGACCGTGTGGTGACGGATTGAGAAGATGGAATGTCACCACCTCATATCATCCCATGGGTGTCGTAAGAGCCGACAGAGGGAGCATATTATGCATAGAACAGCACTGTAAGAGAAGGAAAACTTGCAACAAACCCTATACCAACCCGTTTGGCCAGCGTGGTATAGTATACTTCGACAAATCGACAATACCTTTTTAAATTATTGTCCGAGAGTCCCTTGCTTACGTGTACTACCGTGGTATTTAGTACTTATTTAGTAAAAGCATTGAGTGCAAAGTATCCAGTACAAAATTATGGATATCGAAAGGAAAAATACTCGATACCACAGAGTATCGATATTTTTCCTTGCGTTGGTTAGTATAGTCAACGGAGGAGAGGACGTGTTCGGCTTGAGCATCGGTTGCATCAAGCAGTATACAGCCACTACGATAGCCCCATTTAATTAAAAATACAAAACCTTTTTGCTACCTTGTTATTAAAAACTTTTTAAAGGGTTATATTGACAAAGTAGATTATTATTTATAAAAAATATGCAAGTAAGGTATAGTCTGCGTAAAAACCTGTCACGTATGCGTCAGACGTCTATAAAGCCTGGCGTCGACTACATTCGAACCGCGTCGAATCGCGCCGAGTCACATTTTATCCGTGTGCGTTCATTACAGACGAATCGAATCGAAGCCAGCAGTCGGCGACTGGCTGCTGTAGGTTGTGCTTGTGTTGGTTTATTTCTTGCCATATATTTTGTCTACGCTGCTCGTCATGATAATGAGTCTCTTCGTGATCATAATTTTTTTTTAGACTCACGCCTGTATCCCCGAAGGGGTAGGCAGAGGTGTAATATTACACCCACATTTCGCCATGAATTTTCAGGTTCCACGTAATAAGGGGCGAGCCTATTGCCGTACCGGACATTACCAGATTCCGTGCTGCTACTGAGAATTTCCTAACAGAAAAACCCAATAACACTTTACCCGACCCGGGAATCGAACCCGAGACCTCCCAATCCCACGCGCACATTTATGCCGCGAGACTACTGAGGCAGTCATGATCATTAATTTCAGTATATTTCTGAACTAGGGAAATTAACAGCCCTTCATTTCGATAACTTTTCATGTAGGTATTTACGCAATGTAGTACCTGTCTACACTCATCCGCTGACCCGCGTCCACTAAGGTGCGCCGAGACGAGTCGAAACGCGTTGCCGCAGAAATTCGCCTGACGAGCGATGCGCGCGGTAGATTCGATTCGGTGCGCCGCGGCTCGTCGCTAATGAACGCAGATCATAGAAATATATAGGAGGTGACTTTCTGCGTTTCGATTCAGCTCGGCTCGGCGAGCCTAGTGGACGCTAGCCTTAATAGAGAATTTTAGTTGGACAACTGTAATAAACATTTTCATTACCTACCCATTTTTTAAATATTTAGGCCCTATATTTGGTGTTTTGGTGGATTCTATGATAAGTTTTATAATTTTTGTATGGCGACGGCGCGTCGCAACTCTGTCCATCAGAAACAGCCACGACCACTCTAACAAGTGTCTGATTTATGCATAATAAGTTTTATGATATCGTCAAATTTAATGTCTGAATGTGAATGCATCATACAATTTCAAAGCAAACAATACAATTTGAGGAGTATGATTTGTTTTACGTTCTTTAATTGTTTTCATCTCGCATAGAGTATATATGTAGGTAGATATAAATCATTATATTATTCCCTCTACCACTTTTATACAGGATACCAATCTTCAAAAACCTAGTTGCATAACGGGTCTCAGACCAACTTTTTTGTATGACCGAAAAAGCCATTGTGTACATTCCATTATAATATTCTTGGACAACTTTAACCAAATCATGTGATCCCAAAATAGGCGGAGCCTATAGTATGGTAACCAGACACCTGATAAATATATACTTCTAAACATATAGGTTCATATTATAGATAAATTATATCCAGACACTGAACAAATATCATCGTGCCTATCACACAAAGATTATCTAGGATCCATGGCCTCCGGCGTAGAAGTCCAGGTCACTAACCATTAGACCAATAGGCTAGTCATATAGAGAGACAAAGTTTAAGCAGAGTGGTATTCAGTAGCCAATATAAACCTTTCACGTGACACATTATGATGATCTGAAGAAAATGCTAAAATAACTTATATTATTACATTATCCTCTTGTCCGTAGGTATGTGATTTTTGCGTAAAGGACTTGGACAAAATGTGCCCCACGTTGTCCAGAAACAAGCGGTTGTAGATAAGTTATATAAAACATACAAGGAATTTTAAAGTACTTTTTACATTCCATTGCAGTCGCTGAAAAGAAAATAATTTAAAAGAAGTTGAAGCGATTTCCTTATATTTTACTTTGTTTGAATCTACCGATAATGTTGCCACGTAACAATGATAAAAGATCATGTAGGGAAAAATATAGCAACAGAATAGGCTTGTGTCCACTAAGAATAAATCGGTTTGATTGTAGTATCTATAGATTCATTATGATTTTAAGATGTCAATTAAGTTTATTATTTATTATAAAAAGGTAAGATTAATGTTATTTTTTAGATTCTAAAACTAAAACTAATGTATTTCTTCTTGTGACAGTGAACACCAATCAGAGAGCATTACGTCAAACAGTACACCAGTCCGCCATTCATGTTCTTGACGTTTAATAGTAAATACAACTAAAACGTCAAACTTCCTACCTGTCAAATTGAAAATAACAAAATAAGAGTGGGTACATCAGACCAGACTTCATTCACGGTTTGTTTTGTTTTGTACTTTGTAATATCACTGAACCGCCATGATGGTCTACAGTGTTTTCGTGTCAAATTCAAAAAGGTTTTTAAAAAGCCGTAAGTAGGACATAATTTTGCTGATCGATTTTTGAAGAAAAAATCAGGTATTTCTGTTTAACATCTAATAAAGGCACGAATCAATCGCCAATTACACTTTAGGACACAAGCCTATTGTAAGAGTTAAAATACGCGTAACCTTAAGAATAATTAAATCATTATAATTATATATTTTTATAAAAACAAACCTCTTAATAATAAATTAAAAATGAGTTCAAAATATAGTTCAAAATCCACTGACTAACAGGGTTATTTTAATCCAGCTCTGGTATCACCAAGCTAATGTCAAAATAGTTGACATGTTGACATATCGTCTTATCCATAGAGTAAAGTAATACTACGGAGGTCTTATCTTTCGACGTACGCGCCTTTTCGGTTATAGTTTACTTCTTGACGAGAGTATTATACTTATATTTTATATGATGAGATCCCTCAAGCGAAGACCAAAAATAAATAATGGAAACTTAGGACGATAAAATGCATGAACTCTAAAATAGATTATATAACTAATTACATTATAACAATACATTGTGAAATATTGTAAAAAAATATGGCATTAATCATTTATTTCCAACCTTAATAACTTTTGACCACTGCTGCTTAGCTTAATGCGCCTTTCTTATTGCATAACTAGAAGACTTGTTCTTTAAAATGATATATGTTTCATCTCTGTACTTGCTGGGGCACAGGCCCATATGATTTTTGTTCATCTCCTTTAAAGACCCCAGACAAGAGTTTATACACGTCTACTACGCATACATTGTCGTGTGATTCTGACAAAATAAACTTCAAACCAATGCTATATATCGATACATGACAAGATGTACGCATGCGCTAAATTCAGTTATGACGTCACGAGCCGTTCCGCGCGCGCTTGATTTTCATTTCTTTCAGTCCACGGAATGTTTTCTGTTCAGAGCAAAATCAAACAATCGTGGTAGCCAGTAAGCTCATTTTTTATTAATTAGATAATTTTGAGAGCCTAAAAACATTACAAACCTGAAAAGTCGTCCCTGAAAACGGGCACTGAATTTTTTCAGTCCGGAACGGAATGAAACTTTTGCGTGCTTTCCGATCAAAGCAAAATCTATCGTTTGCGGTGGTAAGTACGTTTATTTTACAAAATACATTTGATACAGTCGACAAATGAAGCTCGCTAGTCTCACTGAATTCCACCATGAAAAATCGGTCCTGAAAATCGGATGTCTGCGGCCAGGCTTAGTTGGATTTAGGTCTAAGCCTATGGAAGAAAATTTAGCTTTTTAAATATTTGCCAAATATTCATAAACATTTTCCAAATTTCACAAAAACCAAAATCCACATAATTGTTTTTTTTTTATAGACTCACGCCTGTATCCCAGAAGGGGTAGGCAGAGGTGTAATATTACACCCATAATTGTTATGACTGGAATTTGAACCCATGCCTTCAGAACGTGAAGCGGATGTATTATTCGCATCAGAGTGACACTTGACAGAGTATTTACGTCATCTCACTGAAACCTTTTTGCTAATTATTCTGTTTAACAACCAGCCAGCTTGTTGTGCAGATGTCAGTATGTCTTGCGTGCTCCGTGACAACCGTATTGTTGACAGTTTGTCATGATACCGGCCGTCACAATATTTTTGACATAGGAAACAAATTTGATGTATTGTTTCATGTAATATGATACATCTGGTCTGACCGGCAAGTTGTTCCGAGGACGATCTTAAGCACTTTTACCGTTAGCGCAATTGATGTGGCCATGCATTGGGCCAGTGTGTTTCAAGTTTCAACTGCAATAATCTTTTACCTTAATATTATGTTTCTGTTCTTAGATGTAAACTTATTAAGATGAATCCGATGTATTTTGTACGCTGCCTACGAACACGCAATAGTTAAACGTTTGCTTATACAAAGAAAGCGGTGATACCCCAGTGGTGTACGTTTATGGCGCTGATACACTTTAGCCTTCACTTTAGCTTCGCTTCACCTGTAATGATCATTCGTGCGAATGTTACAAAACAGAAAAACTCACGAGTGTGATTTAACGAGCATTTTTATGTACATTCTGGCGATCCACAAAATACAGAAAATAAATAGAAACCGCGCTACAATGGCGGCTAAACCATTGGGTTTTTAGATAAAACCATAAGTCAAAGTGAAGTAAGTAAATATATTGATATCTACTTACTTCAGTTTGACTTATGGTTTTATCTAAAAATATAGAAGCCGCACTAAAACAGCAGCTTTACCCAATATATTTACTTCATTTTGATTTATGAATTATTTCTAGGGTAAGAGCAAGATACATATATACAAATGACGTTTCGAATTTTCGTAGGTTGTCACTAATTTTTACTTGAGCAGTAATGGGCTTACTCAGAATGAATATCGAGGGAATATCGATAAGGTTTAAAATTAATCCTGAGATTTGGTATACCTAGAATAAATTTCAATAGAATGTGGATAAAACCTCAATCATTGGGATTAGGAGGTCTCGGGTTCGATTCCCGGGTCGGGCAAAGTGTTAGTAGTGTTGGTTTTTCCGTTAGGAAATTTTTAGTGGCAGCACGGAGTCTGGTAATGTGCCCGGTACAGCAATAGGCTCGCCCCCTATTACGTTGGACCTAAGAAAAATCATGGCGAAATGTGGGTGTAGTATTACACCTCTACCTCCAATTTCTAGCTTCATGTCAAATTTTCACCCAAGCCTTATTTTAATTAAAGCAGTTCTTTTCAAACGAACAAAACCACCTCGCCGCGTACTGAAACGAGCAGTCCTATAGAAACCTCTGACATTTTGATAAAAAGGGTTGCCCTTATGTTCTAATGCTACTGTTAATTATATCTTGTAGGCAGTGAATAAATGCTTCATTAAAATACCCTTCTAGGGTTCCGTATTAAAATATAAAGAACTCTTTTAAAGTTCTGCTATGTGCATGTGTCCGTCCGTCCGTTTATCTTTTAGCGATTGAACTCAAAGAGGCTCATACGAGTACAAACGTTTTAGTTACCGTTAGTCCTGTGGACATACCAACACACTGCCATGCAGAGGGTATAGTGTTCGAATCTACAGCGCGCACCGCTGACTTATAGAAGCTATGTGGGTTTTTAAGAAATTTATTGTTATTTGTCACTAAACAGAAGTCGAATTAAGAATAAATCATGTAATAGCACATTAGATAGTATATCGTAAAAAATGAATTGACGTTCATAAGTGTTGCTGTGTAACCTATATGAATAAATGAATTTGACTTTGACTACAGGAGGCTCTGCAGAAGTAAAATGCAAAAAATATTTTAATATTGATATATTTTCTAGAATGTGCAATACCTATATTGAAAATATTAATAAAATTATTAACCGCATTAACCTGCTACAATTTACCGAGAAAAGGCTATTCTGTACTTGGCACCTCTACAGAATATAGCTGTTTTATTAAAGGTATTTATTTTACGCTCCACTATAAAACATAGCCATGTTTGTAGTAATTTCAGAATATTAGTTCGCAATAAATTTTAATACTAATCCATAAAACATAAAGCTTTACTGGTATCAATACTATAGAGTGCATTGGAGAGTAAAGTTGTATCCATAGATGTCCGTCCATCATCGTATGTGGAGTACAACCGCTATCCAAGCACCATTACAGTAATTGAATTGCGAATAATTTGTTTCCCTTGAAGAAATTGTTTATATCTCAACCAACCAGCATACCACCCTATAAGTCTGTACAACATTTTATTACCACACCAATAAAGTCTATTTCTGCTTGGCTTTTTATTAATAGTGTGTACTTCTATGTTGGTTATTGGAGTACTCGGAAGTATTCCGATTTTGATTTATACCCGATAACAGAATTCGCTTATACCCATGAATGCTTAACACGAAGAATGCGAGCTGCTGCCAAATTTATGTGGTTTCTTGTTTCGACTTTATTAACGTATTGTAGAGATAAACAAGATGACAGTGCGAGTGGTGAACATGTCGGAATCGTAGGTGCTATAACTCTTAATGTTTACGCAGAAGATAGAGTTTCTTAGCGCTGTCCAGCTCAGTGTATTGATGGCAAACCATTCAAATTCCGCTGTATCTCTGGTTCTAGAAAATGGATGTTTCTGTATGTAAACTTAGATAAATATTGTAGGTACCGATACGATGTCGTCACAGTCGGGTATGTGAAAGAGATTATGAAAATATGGGTAATAAAATATTGGCCGTTCAATTAAATTCAGTCTAGACGTCGTCAGTGAACGCGTGACACGAAAGCTAGTCTGACATTTCCGGACCAGATATTTTTTATTTCTTTTTTTTGAGGATGTCCAACAAAGAATATACACTACAGCTTTGAAGTCTATATAAAGGAGTTTGGTTAGTATCAAATCGGCATCCAACTCACGATCTCGTCATCTATATCAGCCATAGAATTACCGCGCCTTTACTTGTGGGTATAAATACGACCACAGTAACTATATTACGTGACAACACTCCTGGCGGCCCCTAGGTTCGAGCTTCGCACACTCAGTTAACTAAATTGTAACTTAGTCTCAGTTACTATTGCCATCACACACCTCTGCTTGTTTGACTAAGTCGGTTAACTCGTTTATACTTTGTGTTTATCGTAGTGGATTCACACCAGTCTTTCGGCGTGATTTTATGATCGTGTAGCACCTGTTTTGGAACGATGCGTTTAGTTTATGCACGTTCTGAAGTTGTCGAGTGTACGATTTTGTATGCGCTTTATGCATTGGCCTACGTCTTTTTTGATGTTCTAAAATAATGTTGATGTACAAAATAGGTTCATAGACAAAAAAAAACATCTTCAAGATGCTTTTCTTTTTTGGATTTGACAAAAAAAAAACATTTTTTAAGTCGGTGCCAGCCAGGGGACAGAGGTTTTCAGGCGATTCCATTCGTCGAACGAAATACAAAATCTCTATGTATTTTTTAAGGTCTCTTTCCATCGTAAACTGTATCGAACCTATATCCTTGGCCTGCATCCTGGTCAAGTGTTATGTTGCTTCAACTATAAAAAGGTATGTATGCTCTTATCAGGCTAGATTATTATGCCTGGTGGAATGTGACTCGACGAATATTTTTGAGAATTTCTAATAGTCCGATTTGGTTATTTATTGACTTGTTCTACAGCCCTTGCTTTATCTCTACATCCATTTCCTAAAAGTCATTAACAAGTAATATAATAAAATACATAAGAAAACAGTTTAACCAAATCCCAAAGAACACGGAGACTAATAAGCCAAATCCAAAAGCTTTCAGCTAACAAGAAGATCTCCGCAACTATTTAGAAAAAACACAACGGGAAGTTAGTAAATCTACAATATTATCGTTGTCACGCACTTGCCACAAATAAAATGTGAATAACCGCTTGCTAGCCACTCGGGGAACTTTATGACACCTCCCTCACTCCCAGCACTCACTTTGCACTCAGCACGAACTATTATCAACTTGTGACGCGTCCACTCGTTTTCATATCACGCGCGGTGGACGTCAGTTTGAACTTTTATATTTTGATAATGTTTTCTACACGGATGTCAAAATTGCCGGCGTAAAAGATGATTGTTTTTTGGAAGTATTGGGCTCATACACGCCACTATTTCGTAAAGTTGCATAGCAACTAATTTCAGTCATATGTTTTTTTTTTTTTTTTTTTTCTTTAAAGACAACTCCCGCATTAGGACTAAATCCTGTGTCGCGGGGAACTTTACAAACATACAACTAACGGACACAATGAACACCCAGACTCGAAACAACAATTATTTATGAATCACAAAGTGTTGTCTCGTGTGGGGATCGAACCCACAACACTTCGGCACAGTGTCAAGCGGTTAGGCGGCTGCTTAAACCACTACGCCAACCGTGCAGTCAAAATTATATTATATTATGTAGATATATTTGCTCGTGTTCTAAACTACAGCACTGTAGAAGGCTATAGTTATCTCATTTATGTACTTTGCGCAGATTATAGTTCAATGTTGATCTTAAAAGTATATTAATAACAATATTTCTGCCATTTGTCGTGCCGGATAAACAGCCACTGCGAGCTATTCCTCTCAACCCCTCGAGGTATGGTCGAATGAATTGGGGCTGGCGAATGAGGTGTGTGAGATTTGCCCTGAAAATAACCACTGCTCACTAAAAAGCGCTTTGGGTGATCCACAAATTGTTGTTTCAAGTCAGTCTGGGTGTTCTTTTGTGTTATGTTTTCCCTTGACAAAGGATTTATATCCTGTGTAGAAGTTAAAATTGAATTGAATACGTCCACCATGGAATCCGTCCAAAACAATCAATTTTCTTCCTTTTCTTTACTTTCTCTCACTTTTCCTTATCTCTAAGAGTTACTTGCTAAGTGCACACACACCAGGTGCAATGTTATCAGATGTCTTAAGTTGTCATGAATCAAAAACCAAGGTACTAACAAAAAACGATTATCTTGTCGTATTAGCAGGTATGAATGATAAAAATCCATATAATTTAACAGGTACTTTATACAGTTGGCTGAAACAAGTCCAAAACACAAATGTCATACTTTCAGAAATACCTCGCAACAGGAATTTGAACGAAAAGAAGCTAAATTACGAACTAAAGTTTATCTGTAACAATTTTGCAAACGCCATATATGTCGACATGGACTATAGTAGAGTAGTAAAACTACAAGATAAATTCCGAATATACCTCTCATCTCGTCGCATTCTAAAAGAAATATGTCATATTCAATACAAAACGAATGCCCTCGAATATAGACAAAAGGGTATTTGTAATTTATCATATAGACACCAATGTACACAAACTGATTTAGAGCAAGCAACAATATCAGAATCACTAGATGCAAACTATCAATTGAGTACCCTAGCTACTAGCAGTAATACATTGAATGGATCTGATGCTGACTTATTTCGTGTATAATAAACTGTTTGTAATGCATCAAAACATAAACGGCCTATTAACAAAGTCAAACCTACTAGCAGTACATTTAGACGAACTCCAACAAAAATATAATAAAAGTATTGATGTTATTTGTATTACAGAACACAATATGAACAAAGATGACCATACACTCTTATGTATACCAAATTATAGTCTTGCTGCCCAATTCTGTCGCGATAATAGAAATGGCGGGTCATGTATACTGATTAAAAACAGTCACAAATTCCAAAGATTAGACTATATTGAAAATATGAGTATATCTAACCAAGTTGAATGTTGTGCCATAAAGTTATTAGATCATCCAATAGTAATAATTTGTATATATCGTGTGCCAAAATATCAAATAAATCAAATTGATTTGTTTATTGAAATTTTTAGTAAAATGCTTAGGAAAGAACTTCATCGTAAGAATGTAAAAGCTATAATATGTGGTGATTTTAACATAGACCTCAAGAAAAAAACATACGGCTCAACACAATTTGAAAACGCCATTGACAGTTTTAACTTAAAAGTTGGTACACGGGCTACAACCCATATTAGCAGCAATAGTTGCATTGATAATATCGTACATAATATAAGAGGTAGCAAATGTGAGATTCTTGATCTGGCTCTTTCAGACCATACATGTCAAATATTGTCTCTTCCAGTAAAAAAAACAAGTTTAATCAACCAGTGGTACACGTTTAAAAGAGATCTTAATGACGAATATAAAACAAAATTCCGCGAGTGTATTGGCAGTCTAACATTCTCTGAAGAATTTAACGAAACTGATCCTGAAAAGGCGTTTAACATATTTTTTGATAAATTTCTTCTATTCTACAATCTAAGTTTTCCTTTGGTAAGAATAAAACACACAACGCACAGAAGACCTAAGTGGATATCTAAAGGTATCTCAATGTGCTGCCGTAAAAAAAGAAGGTTGCTGTGGACATACCGTAAAACTTCCAATAAGTTAGATTTACAAATATTCAAAAACTATTCATCGAAACTTAAACGGATCATTAATTTAACACAAAAATCACAGAATGACTATTACATTAAGAATTCAATAAATAAATCAAAAGCTGTATGGCATGTCATAAACTCCTCGAGATGCAATTTCCCAAAAGAAAATATAACTAAGATAGATATTGGGGGACAAACTATAACAGATCCAACAAAAATCGCTGAGGCTTTCAATAATTACTTTATTGATCTGAATACTATATCCACAAGTTCAATGACTAATGCCTCGCCACACAATGTAACTACTTCGAGAAATATAATCTTTTTGCATGTGAACAGAATGGGTTTCGTAAAGGCAAAACAATTAACATCTATGATCTGTTTTCAACTATATACGATAGCATGAATAAAAGAGTACCCGCAACCGCTCTTTATATGGACATGACAAGAGCCTTCGACCATGTAGAACATAGACTTCTGCTTGAGAAATTGTATAGATATGGCGTAAGAGGTAACATTTTAACATTGATCGAATCCTATTTAAGTCATAGAACGCAAACAACCCAAATTAGCAAATTATGTGTTTTGACTAAAACTGAAAAATGCTATTCGTCAAGCCCTAAAATGGTCACAACTGGTTTGCCGCAAGGAAGTATATTGGGTCCTCTACTTTTTCTCATATACATCAATGACCTCCCAAAAGCCGTAAAAGTTCCATTAGTTTTATTTGCTGACGATAGCACTGCCGTGTTTACTCCGAATGACATAAATACCTACGAAATTGACATAAATAACACTCTAAAAGACATTATACATTGGTTGACATCTAATAATCTTATAATAAATCTAGACAAAACAAAAATTGTTAGCTTTTCCCAGAAAAAAAAATCCAGTTGCATTAAATATTACATATGAAACAAAAAACATACAGGAAACAGACAGCGTAAAGTTTCTCGGACTTTGGATTGATAAAAATATGTCATGGAAAACTCATATAGATACGATCTGCAAAAAATTAAATACATTTTCTTATGCCTTGTTTAAACTGTCACAAATCGCAAACAAAACAGTATTACTCACAGCTTACCACGCGTATGTAACATCTACACTAACATATGGATTGATTTTTTGGGGTAATTCAACAGACCGTGAACAAGCTTTTCGAGCTCAAAAAAAATGTCTTAGAGCTGTCTGTAATATTCGTGTTCCAGAAAGTTGCCAACCATATTTTAAAAATCTAAAAATATTAACTTTACCCGCACTATACATTTTTGAAAAAATTGGCAAATTTTGTAAAAATTAACCGCATTAAGTTTGATAGTCTGTGCTCGAGTAGACACGCAGATAAAATTGTAAACAAGCCATCTAAAACTGCTCTGTTCTCAAAAGGATTTTTCGGTATGTCGTCGAAAATATATAACAAGATCCCAAAAACAATACGCCAAACGGACGACGTAGGGATATTTAAGAAAAAACTAAAAGATTTTTTAGAGGTAAGGCCTTATTATACTATAATGGAGTTCCTAACAGATACCTTCTAGTAATTAAAGCTAGTAATTATTATGTTTTGTTGCTAATACTAGTATGTTATTTTGTGTTTTGATGCAAGAAAATAGAGCCACCAGCTATCAATCATTGTTTCACTCTAAATCAAGACTATTGTACGCCTGATATGGCTGATCAGTGTATGTGCCACCTAAATGTTGTTACCACCTTTATAATACCACTGTATCACAATAAATGAATTCTGATTCTGATTCTGATTCTAAGTTCAAACTCATTATCTTCCTTCCGCCGGGAACACGCAAGAGCCAAATGACGTCACACACGCACACTGCTAAAGATGTCGTATGTAATTATGCAGCTTATTACGAGCTGATAGCTTGTTCATAACCTATGTCTATGCAGACACAAGGGTTTGTAACTTTTTGTAGTGAAACGACGAAATTTCTATTAAGATGTGTAATTTTGCATTACGAGTTTGAATTACAAGTAACATGTAGACAATGTTAACTTTCTAGAACGACTTTCAAAATTTCTTATTATACAATAATAAGAAATTTTGAAAGTCTTTAATTAAAAGTAATTTTAGGACTACCTACACATTTATGACAATTTTTCTTGATAAATTTAAATATGTGTATTGCTTTTAGAAAATGATAGGCGAAAGCCGAAACATCTTCCCCCCCCCCCCCGTTGAAAGGCTTGTCTTTCAACTCAGTAAGTCTTCAGCCGTAGGTAAGGGGCACAGCCTGACAAGAGGTCGACGAAGTAGGGATACTTTGTCGCCCTCTCGTCAGGCTGTGCCTCTCGTCAGACTACAAGAGGGATCTTGTAGTCTTCACGTCGGCTACTCTTATGATGCCGTTAGGTCCGGGAAACAAGCGATAAATACGTCCAAGGCGCCAACATAATGGTACATGATCTTCATGTATTAGCACCAGGTCTCCAATACTGACTGATCTGGTGCTCGTTTTTCACTTTATGCGTTGTTGTAGTTCGTGTATACATTCACGTTGCCAGCGTGACCAAAAGTGCTGGTAAATTTGTTGCAATCGCTCATATCTTTGTAGATGGCTTTCTTTGACATTTTCTAGATTAGGTGACGGCAATGCCTTCAAGGGTCTTCCGATTAGAAAGTGCCCTGGGTACAAAGGAAGGTAGTCGTCAGGAGATGAGGATAATGGGCATAGAGGGCGACTATTCAAGACCGCCTCCACCTGTGCGAAAAGTGTTGTAATCTCCTCAAATGTGAGGTGGGAATTTCCCATAACGCGATTTATGTGGTATTTTGCTGACTTGATTCCGGCTTCGAAGATGCCGCCAAAGTGAGGACCGTGGGCAGGTGAGAATATGAATTTTATGTTTTCATGAGTTGCAAAATCAGAAAAGGCCTTATTGTTTTCCCTTAAAAATATCCCTATATCATTGGCAGCAGCCACAAAATTACCCCCATTATCGCAGAAGATTTCTTGTGGTTTCCCACGACGTGAAATGAATCTACGTAGGGTCATAATGAATGCGTCCTTGGTAAGGTCACTGACGGCCTCCAAGTGAACGCATTTAAAGCGCAAACATACGAATAAGCAGAGATAACATTTGATTACTCTAGCACCCTTGCCTTTATTTTTATGTAAAAAAGGTGATAAAGTAAGAATTTTAGATTTATTACTTAATGGTTTATTTTTAGATAACTTGTTGAGTTCAATAGGAAAACATTCATACTAAGCAATTTGACAAAGATAATGGAATGCATCGTCCAGCTCGTCAACGTTCAAAGGTGATGACAATTTTTTGGTATTAGGATTACGAATATTAAAACAAAATCTTTTTACCCAAGCTACTATTCTGGTTAATTTATTAAGGTTATTATAATTTTTTAAGTCTGTTATAGGCTGGAGTGTAGCAGCATAATGGTAAGTATTTGTATTATTCTGAAATGAATTATTTACGTCATTTGTAGATTATGAAAATAGTATTTCTTGTATTTCTGTTTCAGAAGCGGATTCTTCAGCAAGTTTATTTAATGAACTTATGGCTAGTGCTGTTGATTGATTTTCATTAGGTAAGTATTTAACTTTAGTATTAATTTTAGATGTATTTTTCGTTTCAGGTAAGTTGGTGGTATCGGGTGATTTAATAACAGGCCAATATTTTTCAGACTTCAATAAATACTCTGGGCCTAACCACCACAAATTATTTTTTACCAAACTCCTTTTAACACCCCGAGAAATAAGGTCGGCTGGATTCATATCTATGGGAACATACCGCCAAGACAAGGAATCAGTAAGTTCCGTAATTTCGACCACACGGTTAGGCACAAAGGTCTTAAGTTTGGTGGGATCAGTTCTAAGCCAAGCTAGTACAACGCTTGAGTCACACCAGTGTACAATTCATGTTGGCTTATATCGAATAGACTCAAGAACACTATTACATAGTCTTGTAGCTAATAACGCAGCACAGAGCTCCAATCGAGGTATCGTCATAGGAGCTATGCGTGCAACCTTAGACTTCGCACATAGTAATCTCGACATGAATTCCTTACCATTTGTACTGCTTCTCATATACAGACATGCACCATAAGCACGCTGTGATGCATCGCTAAATGTATGAATTTCAATGAATTTTGGAGAATCACATAAAACTCTTCTAGGTATTTGCATTGTTGCTAACACATTTAAGTTATTTGAAAACACTAACCAACTTTCTAAAATTTCTTGTGGAATTTTTTGATCCCAATCTATTTTTTGTTGCCACAAACATTGCAGCATCATTTTAGCCTGAATAATACAAGGACTTAAAAGACCTAAGGGGTCAAATATCTTAAATGCATTTGTCAATATCAACCTTTTTGTTATTACATTTTGATCACAATTTATTTTTACAGGAAAATACAAATTATCTGATTTAGGATCCCAGCCTAAGCCCAGTGTGCTTGATGCTTCACTAAATGTTAAATGATCTTGAAAGAAAGAAAGAAAAATATGTTTATTTGTGCCTCACAGTGATAAATGACAGAAAAACACAATCAAGATAAAATACATAGTATAAAATCGAATAACAAATTAGATGGAACAGCATTATTGAGGCCAAAATTGGAGCCTGCCTCAGCTAATGCTGCGACAAACTTTGCCACAGCGCTGGTATTCTGGCAGGTCCATTGAATGACGTCAGAATAACTAATAAGAAATAAATAAAAAACTTATAAACTAAAAACAAATAGAAAAATCTTAAACATTTAATTGCAATAACTGCTAACATATGCAAGTTCTATAATTGCTTCTGTCCAGTTCCTGGACAACGCAATGTCATTAGTGTCAAAGTAGTAACACTGAACACTGACGCTTACATAATCTATCTATGGCTACGCTAGCTATGGCATTGCATAAAGTAAGGTGGCATTGCGCATAAAAAATGGCGTATGGATTGTTATTACATAAAAAATAAACTTATATTACCATTCAACTTGTGATATGCGTGTTCTATATTTGTGTAGTGTTTTTTGTGTATATGTATGTGGTATATGACTGCAAAATGTCATAACGAGACTTATTCAACCGGCTATGCTATTACATGTAAGTACTTAATAAGCTATTGTTATTATGCTGCAATTGTTCTTGTAAATGCAAATCCTACTTCCCCAACTTCTGCTCGTCTAATAAAATCTCCTTTAGCCTTATACGGAATGTATACGACGTTTTAAGAGTACGAAGAGGAGGCGGCAGGTCGTTCCAGCATCGTGTGGCAGCATACCTAAAACTACCACGAAAAGCGTGTTCTATATTTGTGTAGTGTTTTTTGTGTATATGTATATGGTATATGACTGCAAAATGTCATAACGAGACTTATTCAACCGGCTATGCTATTACATGTAAGTACTTAATAAGCTATTGTTATTATGCTGCAATTGTTCTTGTAAATGCAAATCCTACTTCCCCAACTTCTGCTCGTCTAATAAAATCTCCTTTAGCCTTATACGGAATGTATACGACGTTTTAAGAGTACGAAGAGGAGGCGGCAGGTCGTTCCAGCATCGTGTGGCAGCATACCTAAAACTACCACGAAAAGCAGTAGTTCTGTGTCGCGATACAACTAAAAGATGTTCAGATGCTCTTGTGCGATGGCAATTAACACTTTAACCGCCGCGTAGGTCACCGGTGACCTACGGTAGCGGAGGATTGGCTGTCAATCATTTGTGCTTGGCAGTTAAAGTGTTAATGTCTCTGGACCAAGATAGCTTTTTAAATAGGTAATCTGGGTGCCTGGACCGCACAATGTTAAATAGTAAACAAGCTAGGTGAAAACGCCTGCGAGCAGACATTTTCAACAGGTTGCCTCTGTTCAAATAAGAAATGACATGAGTACGGAGTGGAATACTATAACAAAACCGTGCACATGCATTCTGTACCCGCTGAATTAACCTCTGAGTTCTGCTTAGTAAACAAGGACCATACACATTATCAGCATCATTTAGTTTAGATAGGATCAGAGACTCGCAAAGCATGATTCTCATGTCTGTACTTAGGTATTGCCGCACTCTGTACAACAATTTGAGACGTTAAAAACAGTTTTGTACAGCCTCAAGAACATGCGTCTCAAACTGAAGTGGACCATCCATTACTAGTCCTAGATTGCGAGCCTCTGACACCTGCTCTATTGGACAGCCATCAATATGTATCAGAGGATTCATAGCCTTAATATTTTGAATACTTTTCTTAGAGCCCATAATAATAAATTTGGATTTTAAGGGGTTAAGTACTAAGGAATTACCTTTTGCCCATTTAGATATTCTATCTAAGTCTGCATTAATTTTATTTACAGCAAGCCAATAGTCCTGAGGAAGGAAGGATCAATATATTTTGGAGATCGTCAGCATACAGATGAAATTTGGAATTGAGTATTTGGTTGGTAACATCAGCACTATACAATATAAAAAGAAGAGGGCCAAGGATGGAACCCTGAGGTACACCCCTGGCTACCTGACGGCAAGAAGAACTGGCCTTCTTACCTTCCATGTCACTATCCATTTGGACAAATTGAGATCTGTCAGTCAGATAACTATGGAACCATTTTACTGTTGCCGAGTCACATCCATAGTAAGAGAGCTTGGAGAGAAGAAGAGAAATGTTAATGGAGTCAAATGCCCTAAAAAAATCGAGCAGTTCAAGCACAGTTCCCATCCCCTCATCTCTAGCCTGCAATATGTCATCAACAACATCAATAAGGGTAGTGGTTGTGCTGTGACCTTGGCGAAAACCAGACTGCTTTAAAGGTAAGATATTGTTTTTCTCAACAAATCTTCTTAGCTGACTACATACCACCTTCTCCAAGACCTTGGATAGGCATGGCAGTAGACTAATGGGCCTGAGGTCTTTGGCAGATGTAGGATTAGGAGTTTTTGGTATTGGCCTAACTAAAGCAATCTTCCATGCATTTAGGAATGTGGCAATGTCAAAAGTCCATTAGACTTGTTTATAATTTCAGTGATACAAGGAAGAATTTGTGGCAGTGTCATCATTAACATCTCCAGTGAAATATCATCTCTACCCATGGCATTTGTTTTAAGACTGCGGAGGTGGAACAAGACTATGTCTTCGCTGACTGGTTCAAGCTTGAAAGTGGCAGTGTGAAATCGATTGGACTCAAAATAAATTATGTCGGAGAGTGTAATAGCATCTTTACCAGGAACATCTAGAAAATGTTTATTTAAAACTTCAGGGTTAAGTAAAAATTGCGGTAAAACATTATCTCTTTGTTTATTTACAGCAATTGTTCCCTTCAGGTTTTTCCATAGTTTCCTAGGACTCTTAATATTATTATTAATGAACGTTTTGAAGTAGGCTACCTTTTCATTATGAAATGCATTTGCAACCATGGCTTTAAGATTCTTATAACTATTTTTATGTATGTCTAATCTGGTTTTTTTGTAGCGTTCATGGTACCTGTCACGCAGTTTCACCATTTCCCTGATTGTATCTGTTATCCATGGAGGTGATTTTTCTTTAATTAACATTTTCTTTACTGGTGCATGTAGATTGAACAGAGATATAATGAATGCATTCAATGTCAACACCATCTCGTTTACATTTGATTGGGAGATTATGCTATGCCAGTCTATGTTAGATAGGTCAGCATCAAATGCCGTGTAATGGCCTATGCCAGATCCAATAGGGAGATGGTTTATTAACTTTAAATGTAAATTGTGCAGATATAATTGCATGTTGTCCCAAGTCTGGTTTGTGTAAAATAGTAACGTTTTTAACTAGAGCATCAGTACAAACCACATCTATCAGTGTCTCGCTGTGCTCGGTAAAGTGAGTTAGTTGTTGCATAACCTGAGTCAGACTACAGCATTGTAGAAAACTGTTCAACTGCTTAGTTTTACTGTCACTGTTATTTGAATGATCAATATTGAAATCGCCTACTAGTATTATCCTATCCACCTTGTTAAAAGAAGTAAGAGAGTCTGTGATAGCATCTAGAAAAATGTTAACATCTAACCATGGAGGTCTGTATGCTGTACCTATAATTACAGTTTCTTTGTTCACTATCAGCTTTAGCCACATTTGCTCTACATTTGACGTTACAGGATGTGTCAGAACTCGTGCTGATAGATCACTACGTATGTAGAATCCGATTCCACCGCCCCGGTTCCGTATACTAGGCGGTCGTGGTACGTGGTGCAACCGGTAGTTAGGAACTATCGGCGCCCGACCTTCTTCACCATTCCGGAGCCAGGTCTCATTAATTGCCATAATGTCTACAGCAAGCTCATCCATTGCTATCAGAAATTCATCATGGCGTGTACCCAATGACCCAGCATTGAACAACCCAACTTTCAAGTTTTTAAACTTGATCATTTATGTATATAATGTAAATAATTATTATTGATTTCCTCTTTGTTGTGAATATTATGTAGCTTGTGAGTGTTTTGTATATTTTTGCGATTAAATAATGAATGCTGATAATAATATATATTATTGTAACTATTAGTATGAATTTCATGTTTTGTGTATATAAATAGCTTATGAATGTTTCGTATAATTCGTATTGTAATATATAACATTAAATAAAATATAATCATATATGATTTATTTATTGATGAATTTTCGAAAAGATCAGGTTAATTAGTTTTATATTTACGCAAGTTAAAACATGCTGAGCTTAAGGCTAAAGATATGGAATTTTGAATGTGACGTTATTCCCGGGCATCATCGCATCCGGTGATGAGGTCATCAACGTAGAAATGACACTCCTCGCCCACCTGCCAAAGACAGCGAGTGCTTAAATAGCTCGAACTTGTGGTACCATAAGTAAGAGTATTCAATTGCATTGTTCTGATGGGCATAGACTCATCTTCTCTCCGTAGGATTAATTGTAAATTTCGAGAAGAGTTATCAACCGCGACCATTCTATACATCTTTTCCACGTCACCAGTTAGGCGATACTTATACTGTCTTGCTGTTATTAATATGGAGAAAAGAGAATCCTGGATATTTGGGCCCACCATAAGGATGTCGTTGACAGATAAACCCGAGGATGTGGGGACGGAACCATAAAAAACGACTAAACCTTAGTGGACTCACTACTGTGCTTGAATACGGCATGGTGGCACCAAAAATATAAGGGAAATGGTTTTTGTTCAGAAGCTACGGACATGTGTCCTAAATTTTGATATTCTCGCATGAATTCAACATATTCTTGCTTTAGGATAGGATTTTTTCTAAAACGTGATTCTAAATTGTGTAATCTCCTTTAAGCAGTATTGTAAGATTCATCTAAATTATTTGGAGAACGATTGAGAGGTAATTTAACACTAAATCGTCCGTTATCTAAACGAATAGTATTTGGTTAAAAATGTTTTTCGCAAGCCTTTTCCTTATCGCTCAGAATTGGCTTGTTTGGGATCTCTTCTATCTCCCAAAATTTTGTAAGTAATTTGTCAATATGAGACTCGTTGTGAGTCTCACAAGTTTTAGTAATTATAGTATTATTGCAATGTAAATCATTTAAGTTATTTACATTTATGGGACCAGCTATCAACCACCCCAATTTGGAATTTCGTAACTTTCTGTCATTGGGTCTTAACGACATTTGTTCACTGCCTAGGATATCCCAAAAAAGGTCTGATCCGATCAAAATGTGTACTTGAGAAGGCTTATAGAAATTTGGATCAGCTAATTTTATATGCTTAGGTAATTTTAATCGAATATCAACAGATCTTTTAGGTATATAACCTGTTAATTCTTTGACAAGCAAATTAAGCGTTACATTAAACTATTTATCAGTAGATTGCAATTGTGCGATACAACTTTCTTGTACTGTATCTGTGGAATGGTTTCCAATGCCTATAATATTAATACTTGTTATTGGCACTGATTTAAGCGATAATCTATCCTTTAAGGATTTTGGCTGCCACAATCCAACAATGCACGTACAGTTTCATACCGCTCACTTTAAGGGTTATGAATTTCAATTAAGGCAGTAGATAAAAGAACTTCATTGCATTCATGTTTTAATGTATTAACATTAATCGAATCCGAATCCGTGTCTGTATGTGCATGATTGTTGGTAAGTGGTGGCTTCGGCTTATGCAGTAGACGATTATGTTTTTTCTTGCATTCAGGACATGGTCCAATTCCGCACGCAGCAGGAGTGTGTCCCTGCCTGAGACAATTGCAGCACAATTTATATTTTGTCACATCTGACCATCTTTCTACTAGTGTTTTATTTTTAAAACTAGGGCAATCATATATTCTATGATTTTTATCACATATTATACACACAAATTATTTTGAATTTTCTTTGTTTATATTTGTAAATGTTTTAATGTATTTCTCGCCTTTGTTATTGTTATTGATTTGTTTATTAGGATTTAAACGCATTTGATTAACTCTTTCACTATTGGTTTCATTTTTATATTTTCTATTTAAAGCCTTTTTTTTTCTATTTAAAGATCGAGGCGCACATCGCCTCGATCAACCAGAAATTTCTTGAAATTTTCTAACGTTGGCATACTCTCAAAATTGTTTCTAAATTCTTCCCATGTTACAAGTGTACAATTGTCTAATTTTGAGCTTAAGTTAAAAGTTATGAGAGTATCCTAATGTTCAGTAGGTTGCCCTAAACTAGACAATGCTCTTAAATTTTTTTTAACATGATCAACTAAAAATCTAAGTGATCGTTCTGACTCTTTAGTAAACTGCTGAATGTTAAATAATGAATTTAAGTGATGATTAACTAGTAATCTTTTATTATCAAAACGGTCACACAATAATTTCCAAGCTTCTTTATAGTTTTCAGAAGAGACTTCAAGGTTGGAAACTATTCGAGCCGCTTCTCCTTCGAGGTAAGAAAGTAAGTGGTGAAATTTATGCGTGGCAATCTGTCACCAGAATCGTGAGGCTCAGATCTAGAATCATGACTACATTTCGGTTTGCAGCGATAACCTATTAAATCCTTGGCAGTGGCAAGCGCACTTACCATGTCAAGTTCAATTTTGTCCCGCTCCTCAAGCTCTAATGATAAATTGTCACTATTTATGACTTCGATCTGACTTTGCAACTCATCAAACTTAGCCGATAATTGTTCAAATTTGCTTAGTCTTATAGTTAACTCAGCAATTTCTACATTAGTTAAAGTACTCGTTGATATCTTATCTAAATAATTTTTAAATTTTGTAAACTGACCTTTAATTGAGCTACGCCGAATGGTTAACTCCCGTAACGTCTTTGCGTCCGGTTCTTGCATTATTTTATTGATGAAAGTTCAATAAAACTAACAAAAATAATATTCAACGAATTCCAAACGGGTATTTACTTAATTAAATTGACTAATTTAATTAAGTAAATAAAATTATCTCACGCCCCTCACTGTGGCAGCACCCACGAAGTAACTCGGATAAATCGCCTTATAAAATACGACACGGAACCTCTGTTCAATGCCTCTAGTAATGGTAGCGTGATGTCTCGTTTACTCTGAAGATATCGGCGAATGATATTAATAACTGGGTTTATCTAATTGACAATTTGATATTTCTAGAGGTTTGCATGAGAATAAAAAATGGGTCGGTAGGTACCAAACAATGACAAGATATTTTTATAACTTTTATATTACATTTTTGTTGCTAACTGTACAACTTGAAATGATTAAATTGTAAAATACCACATACCAATTGAATGGGTAACAGTTTAGTGAGTATTATTATACTGTACCAAACAATGAAAAGATAGTTTTATAACCTTTACAAAACACTTTTGTTGTGAATTGTACAACTTTAAATGGCTATATTGTAAAATAATATACACTAATTGAATGGATAATAGTTTAGAAAGTATTATTATACTTCAGTAATGTATATTTTTAGAAAATAATGAAAACTGTTGATGTAAAATTATCATTACCTACACTGCAGTTTTATTGAAATTATAGCATAAGTGGATGGCAAATTCCATAAAATATTCGCACTGATAGGTATACACGGGATGTAGGATAACTGATAATTGGATATTATGGTGAAAATAGAAAGATTGTGGGAAGGATGGGCACTTAACTTTTGAGTATGATGATCCGACGATTCGTTGTCCAAATCTCAAAAATATGTATTTGTTGCTGGTTTTCCGCACACCTGAGTCGATACTTTAGCTGCATCAATGCTCAGGTTGTGATGGAGTCGCCTTCGAAGCCTTCACGACGTTTTTCGGCCTTACGTGGATCCGATGGTCACGCCGTGTACTTTGTCAGACGATGAAATTTTGCAAAATCCTGTGCACACCCGGGGGCGCCAAATTATGTCTATGCAGACACAAGGGTTTGTAACTTTTTGTAGTAAAACGACGAAATTTCGATTAAGATGTGTAATTTTGCATTGCGAGTTTGAATTACAAGTAACATGTAGACAATGTGAATTTTCTAGAACGATTATACAATAATAAGAAATTTTGAAAGTCTTTAATTAAAAGTAATTTTTGAACTACCTACACATTTATGACAATTTTCCTGATAAATTTAAATGTGTGTATTGCTTTTAGAAAATGATAGGCGAAAGCCGAAACAACCTATATGTTCCAATTAAAACAAAACGCGAAGTTTACTTCCTAAGTTCTATGACTCAGTGCTAGCGTAAACATTAGTACTATATGATCTATAGCCTTTTTTTATACGCTCACGCCTGAATCCCCGAAAGGTTAAGCAGATGTGTTACACCCACAATGCACCATGTTATGTATTTGTAGATTCCACGTAATAGGTGGCGAGCCTATTGCCATTACCAGACACTTTGCCAGACTCCGTGCTGCTACTGAGAATTTGGCAAAAACCAATAACACTTTTGCTCGACCCGAATATCGAATCGAAATTGGAAAACTGTTATAATTATGTATTCACTGTTATATACATGTATTCACGGCTATAATGCTTACTACTGCACAAATTAAAAAATGTATAAATCAGCCAAATTACATAGTTGTCTTCTTTCGGTGTAGCTGTCTCTGTGGTAATGTGCATGACAACACGCCTATCTCAATTAACACTAATGGTAACGAATTACCATACCCATGGTCAAATCTTTAGATTCTAATTACAAGCCTCTGCCTCCGAGGTCCAGTGTAGCGCATGTGGCTGCTGATCGGGAGGTCCCGGGTTCGATTTCCGAGTCCGGCAAAAGTGTTGCTGAGTTTTTCCGAATTCTCAGCACGGAGTCTGGCAATGTTCTCGATAACAACAATAGGCTCGCCCCCTTATACGTGGGACCTAAAATTCATAAGGTGAAATGTGGGTGTAATATTACTCCTCTGCCTACCCCTTCGGGGCTACACGCGTGACAATACATAAAACAAAGAAATACAAACGAGATACCATACCCATGGTCAAATTTTTAGATTCTAATTACAACCCTGATCAAAATTATACAGGTCGCAAAAACTATTGTACCGACATCACCGCAATTTTCTAAGCACAACCACATCAGTTTTATTTTAAATCTATCTGATATACCGTGTACCTGTAGTCTTCTATGAGAAGAAACGCTGTAGTTAGAGCCACCATCGTGAACGCTTTGATATTAATATCCTTTAGCATATCTTCAGTGTGACGGGCGATTAGTTGTGGGGCCATAACGCCAGCGATAATGGTGCACCGTTGATCTACGAGCTAATTCTGTATAATATATTCGTGTAAAAATATCTAGAAAATAGACTGAAAATGCTAAGGAATACAATGGATAAGTATTTATTAAAAAACATTGTAGTGTCGATATATCGCGGTATTAGGCTGGGTTTCATTAAACGCAAGATAGGTACTACTATTCAATTGTCTAGTAAGAACCATTCTTGTATTTGGCAGAACCGTTTGGAATCCCCAATATGCCGTCCACGCGCAACGTATTGAATCGATTAAACCATGGGATACAGCTATCCCTTTGGGTTGCGGAGGTCCAAGGTGTGCAACGCCTTGGCGACCGGTGTTCGCTTATCTAGACCAGTATCAGAAAATTTAAGGGTACTGACTCCGCGTAGCGACTGTCAACACCTGTTCACGAGAGCCAAGAGTGATGGTTTAACTTACTGGCCGAGGCATGAGGCGAGCAATAATTAACAATTAAATACCACATAACTTCGAAAAGTCAGTGGCGCGCGCCGTGGATTCGAACTCCCCGCACGGCAGTCTGTTGGTATATCCACTAGACTATCGCTGCCTGCTTTTTGGTTATTTAAGTTTTTTTAGTTAAATCATGATTAGGGATTTTTTTTTAAATGGGCCTAATCCCACCCTCATTCCCACTACTGTGTCACCTGTGTAGCGAGGTTCAGCAGCAGTGACCATTGATGACAACGAGTTTTGACACTCGTGAAGTCCCGGGGAAAGTTAAACTGTCTCGGAACCCGCAACGAACTTAATCAGAAGTATATTGGAGGAGTTGGAAAATGAATAATCCACTTCCCTCCTTAAAAAAGTGGGAGACAAACAACGAAGAGATAAAGTGATGAGAAAAGATAAGCACCACGGCCATGAGCATAAAGGGGGCCTAAATTGTGAACTATACCTGTTTCCAGTAATATGTATGGCAGAAACGCCTAAACGCACGGAAAATCGTCCTACTTGCCACAAGTTCCGTATAGTACACTACTCCAGAAGTTACCTCTAATACGTTAAGCATGATATTACGTTCGATTTGCCAAAGACTACACTCCCATAGAATGTGATGAGCAGATTGTTCATAATTGTTGCCAGATGTTGAACATTGGCATAACGGTGAATCAACTAGCTTAAATGAATACAACTTGCTCTTAAAGTTACCATGACCTGTAAGAAATTGGGCTACACAGTGATCCACCTCCAACCAGTTCCTCGCCAGTCGCTTTCGGACGCATGGGAAGAACTGGTAGAGGTGACGGCCCTTAGTTGATGTGTTCCAGCGCCATTCATCAAGAAGATCGTCATAGACTGTGGATTGATGGTTCAACAATCTAGCGATCTTATGTCTGTCGCGCGGAGCTAGAAAATTTAGATCCATGTTATCTCGTGTCACGTAATACATTGCTGCTCGTCTTTGTGCCTCAAGATCGACTGGAAATACACCTGCCAGTACTAGCAAAGCTTCAGTACTAACTGTCCTATAAGCCTTGCACAAAAATATCAACGCGAGACGTTGACTATGTAGCATTTTACGTCGTACAGCACTGATAGTAGCTCTATCAGCCCATGCAGGCGCACCATAACACATACAACCCAGATATGTTGCACCATAAATTACTTTTAAAGTTTTGAACGAAAGCCCCCATGTCGCAGTTGATATCTTTGACAAGGCGTAAAAACTTCTTTTAGATTTTTCACCTACTGTTTTAATGTGCTCGACAAATGAAAAGTTTCTCTCTAAAACTAACCCTAAATAACAAACTGATTCGTTGTTTTTAATGGTGATGTTATTAAATTTGATTCGAGGCGGTGTTTTTAAGTTCCCTTTCAAAATTAATTGAAACGTTTTCTGTGGATAAAAATATAAACGACTGGGTTAACCCCAATTGTTGATTAAGTCTAAACATTGTTTAGCTAACCTTTCAAGTCCTACCCTAGTATTAGACTGAATAAGTAAAAGACCGTCATCTACGTATCCAGTCACTGAGCAACCTGGTGGTAGTGGTATGCTTAGAAAGTCATCAAAACCTAGATTCCATAAATGCGGGCCTAACACTGATCCCTGCGGACAACCCATGGTCAGCGCCTTCGACACAGCATGGTGGCCTAATTTTAACTTTACTGTTCCATGTAGGAAATACGTATAAATGAGGGAATATATGTTACTAAAGCATCCACGAGACTTTAATTTAAGTAAAAGCATTGGCCACCATGCGTTGTCGAAAGCGCCAGATATATCTAAGAATATACCTAGCACATATTGTAGTGTTGATGACGAAACTATCTTACTAACTGATATAACTGCGTCAACTGTAGATTTACCTACTGTGAAGCCAAATTGTCTATCGCTAAATCTAATACCGCCCGGCAGAAGCCGGGGAAATGATAAGGGAAACTGTCAACATGTTTATTAGATTTAATAACATGCAGCAATGAATTGTAATAATAAAATTAGTACAATTAGAAGAAAATCATTTTCTTCAAACATCCTCAAATCAAGGTGGACAAATACTTTTGACCGGTAGTGTAATAGGTATATTTCTTTACCTACCATTGTAACTATAATAAATATAACTATTTGATTAGATTTTAGTTTTATAAGTACCAACTAGTTCTTATAAGTTTAAAGTAGGTATATAACTTACATGTATAATTTCAATTCATTCGTTACTAAATATATATATTTTATCTATGTCCTAATTTTAAGAATGTTGTGCATGTCTGTAATCGATTTTAAACTTTCGCGATTTGTATACATCATACAATATTATTTAGCGGGTCTTAGTCGCGATAATTTTATATTTCAAGGCATAAATATGCGGAGGGTCCCTCCGCGACCACAACCGTTGCAAGCAGGTAGAAACGTAGGAGAATAACAAAGGTATTTATGCCTTGAAATATAAAATTATCGCGACTAAGACCTGCTAAATAATATTGTATGATGCATGTCTGTAATTGGCATAAGCATACAACTTTGTGTAATTTGTGATTCTTTTTGTAATTGTTTATGTTTATTCTGTTGACATACCTTATTAATAAATAAACTAGGCAAAATACCTAAAAATTTCTTGCGCAAAAAAGGACACTATTCATAAAATAATATATTGCTTATAAACGACCGCTGCAACGCTTAGAATTGCATCAAATGTTGTGGGTTTGATCCCCACACGAGACAACACTGTGTGAGTCCACTAACAGTTTTGTCGAGTCTGGGAGCATTTTGTATAAGTTTTAAATGTTTGTAGAAACTTGCGATCCAAGAATTTTATTATTCTACAACATTATTGTTGTTCTATAGGTTCAACAATTCGCTATTATAAATAATGCGGCTGGAAATGAAAAGCCAGCAATCGAGCTCAGTGGCATGCCATCAGAGAGGCCAGTACCAATGGACTACACATGGCTAGTTGTAATATCTTCTTACTCTTAGCGTTATCCCAGTTTCAATCTGGGGTCCGCTTACTAGTCTAACCGGATTTGGCATATCTTCTTTCTCTTATAATAATAATAATAATATTCATTTATTTCAGACTTGGGTCCATAGTAATTAGACAAAATTAAAAATAATAGTAATTAAGATTAAGATTGACAGGCAGCACATTAAGTTAGTATTACTTCAGTGTATAAAATTAAATTACATTCAACATAATAAAATTAATTAAAATTATTATTCAAATGTCAGCATTTACACAAGTTAGTATTTTTATCCATTTTATGTCAATATTATTAAACATATTACCAGTCAGATTTAAAATAACATTATTTTTACATTGCCACAATCTCGTTCTCATGGACATAATGCGCTTTCTCATTATGCCATGGAAGCCATCAATTCTTGCGTCGGTGAACATACCAGACGCACTGCAGCACCGTGGTAGCTTCATGATTTGTCGAAAGGCATTGTTATATTGTACTCTGACGGTATTGAGTGAACGTTTGGTATGTTCAACCCATAAACTACAAGTATAAAAGGATTGGCAGTAGGCATGAAACAGCGTTTTCTTGACCTCAGCAGTACACTTGCTAAACCTACGACTAATCATATTCGTCTTTATTACAAGGGAACGTCGCTCTCTATTAATATCTAGGGCATCTCTGATATCAGATGTAACATAATGTCCAAGATAAACAAATGTGTCAACGACATTTAGAGCAGTACCGTTCAGATATAGCACAGGAACGTGGCTTGGGCCTTTGCCACCTTTAAATACAAGTAATTTGCTTTTATTTGCGTTATATACCAAACCATGTTCACATGCATATCCTTCGCATATAGACATAAGCGTTCTCATTCCTTTTATAGTTGGTGACAAGAGAACCATGTCATCGGCATAGCTAATATTATTTAAACATAAGTCTCCTACGTGAGCACCAATACCGGTTCTCCCGAGTTCCACTATAAGGTCATTTATGTAAAAGTTAAACAATATAGATGACGTAATCCCACCCTGTCTAACTCCACATTTGAGTTTATAGGTATCAGAAGTCTTAGTGCCCCATTTTACTACGTAAGTTTGATTGTCATACCAGTATTTCAAAATGTTAATCACCTCAGGAGGTACGTCAGTTTTCATTATCTTTGTCCAAAGTTTTCCATAATCTACGCGGTCGAAGGCCTTGCTAAGGTCAAGAAAACAGGCATATAATGAAGTTTTACGTCCTATATATCGATATACACATCGTTTTAAAGTGTAAATAGCCATGTCAGTGGCAAGTCCCGGTTGAAAACCAAACTGCTTGTCATCTATTATCAGATTATTATTTAAGTACGGTAGTAACAACGTTTCAAATAATTTAGATATTACAGTAGCCAGTGAAATTGGCTTGTAATTTGAAATAACTGTACTGTCAGCTGTTTTACTTTTAATTATTGGCACCACCATCGTTTTTAACATATTAATAGGTAGGTAATTTGCCTTAAGCATGTGTTGAAAAGAGAGGCAAGAACGTTATGCAACAAGGGCCCAGCGTGAATTAGATGTTCTACAGACAAACCATCGTGACCTGGCGACTTACCCTGTTTCAAGGACTTTATAGCTTTTTCTATATCACTAGGTTCATAGAGTATGTTCGTCGTGCCAAGAGGGTCCGGTGTAACTACTTGCTGCGGTAAAAGCGGTTCTACTCTGAAGTGGTCTGCAAAGAGACCAGCAACTAACCTATGATATCGAGCGTTCCCAACTCGATCTGGTAATTTTGCACGATACGACATGGTACTGGTAGCCTTCCAGAACTTCTTAAAGTTTTTATGTTTGTGAATATTCGCCAGGTTGTCATATTTCAACTGTTCCTCGTGCCTTTGTCTCCACCTCAGAGCACACTTAAATTTCTTACGTGATTCGCGCATATCTGCACAGATGTCACCAGTGGCTGGCTTACCTTGTGAAGTCCAGGAAAGAAACTTGTCACGCGCAACACCATGCAGCTGCTTGACATTATCGTTCCAGCCCAGAATGGCGTTATATTTCTGTTTATTCGAAGTCTTTTGCAAACTGCATGTTGATGCACGCGACAACACCTGAACAACGGTATCATAAATATCATTAATTAATGATTCATAATCATTATAATTTTCACACAATTGAAGTCTATTCTCCAACATCTGTTGACACCTGTACAAACCATAATCACAGGAAATTGCATATTTTTCTATTTCGCACTTACCTCTCTTTCCCCACAATACCTTGCTACGTTCACCATACTCAGAACTATCGGAGCTGGCAGCCAGTGTAGGCATAAGCACATTCATTTTGCACTGCACAACCAGAGGGTAGTGATCAGACCAATGCACGTCATGTAGCACCTCAACACTTTCCACTGACCCAGCGTTATCTTAGCGTTATCCCAGTTTCAATCTGGGGTCCGCTTACTAGTCTAACCGTATTTGGCTGAATATTAGCTTTTCCAGAGAGCGACTGCCTGTCTGACTTCCGCAACCCGAAGGGATAGCAATATTCCATGGTTTAGACTAGTGTCAGTTTATTTAGAAGGTACTGACTCCATTTAGCGACTGTCAGATCTTCATGACAACCGGAACCGACGGCTTGAGGCACGGGACAAGCGATAATTAACAATTCAATACGCACATAACTCCAAAAAGTCATTGGTGCGCGCCGTGGATTCGAACCCGATACCCTCTGCATGGCAGTCTGTTGGCATATCTACTCGGCTATCGCTGCCTATATATGGCTACTAGTAATATAGTAAGTAATGTTTTTATAAAGTAAGACTGACTGGACTGTGGATAGCGTATGAGTCTGAAAATTGGGAGATCCCGGCTTCGATACGCGCGTCGGGCAGAAATGTAACGGAGTTTTGCGAATTCTCAGCAGCAGCTCAGAGTCTGGCAATGTGCCCTGTATCCGCAATAGGCTCGCGCCCTATTACGTGGGACCTAAATTTATAACATGGCAAAATGTGTATTATTACCCCTCTGCTTACGCCTCCAGGGACAAAGACGGCGACTTAAAAGTAGAGTTTATCGGTCAGTCCGCTGGTTTCCCATCGCTGAATAAAGTCAACGACCTACGTCCGGGGTCTGGGTACAACGCAGATCTGGGCAGATCGTGTCGATCGAATGATATCACAGTATTTGTCACTGACATAGGATATCCTTTTATCATGTTTTCCAGTAAAATATATAAATAGCTAGAGAGTATAATATGTTATATACTGTCACATATTATACTCTATACTTAGCCGGACATTATTATATCCTTAAATCGTCTTAGTACGAGATCCCGCGACAAAGGACAACGGCAGAATTCGGTCTGGGTTTGTTGTAGACCGTAAACTTCATATGAACAAAACAAATTGTTTTTTTATTCTACGATTTTTAATATTTTCACTTTGTCTCGTTAAAGCTGGAGTATTTTATGATGATAAAAAGCATTCCAATTGATTACGAACTACGTACCTACTTTATTATTTGATTGACAATGGTGCCATTGACAATGGTGTGACAGGCATAGACGTGAGTGCTGTTGATCCATATCGATTATTAAATAAGTAATCGATACGATCGACCTTTACAGGTTTGGTTTGGTTTAAAATACAATTATTAAAATACAATTATTTTATCTTTAATCAATATTATATCCGTTCGCGACAGACATTAAAAAACTATGACAGTGAATAGTGTATTCGAAACCGCGAGTGAAAATCGTATAAAATCAGTGTTATCTAATCGTGCGGTACACGGGGTTCGGTTTCCGGACGCGTCAAAGTGTTAAAATAAAGCTAGAATAGTGTAAATAGTTAAATCGTTAATATAAAGTACTACATAGTACATGAACATTAGTCTTAAACTTGTGCTAACTGTAGGGACCTAGATATCGATCATAAATAGTGTTATCAGTTGTAACAGATAAGAACTAATACTTGATAAAACAGCTGTTTGTTTACATAGTCGTTTTATAGTTTTATAAGTGGCTGGACTAATGTTCCTTTAATCCAGTTTTAGGCGGATACAGTATATTTCGGTGGATGGTTCTGTTAGGTATCGTGGTTGAGATGGTTGTCAGTGGAGGTGTCTGTGTGACGTATATGTGACGTGTTCGTGTAAGGTGAAGTATGATTGGTGGAGTGTTTGGCTCGATATAAAGTAAATTAATTTGCGCCTTGCAGGAAAGCGTTACGGTCGACAATCGGGCTAACCGGCGTCGACATCCTCCCGGCCGTTGAAAGCGGAGCTTTCAACTTGACTCATTACGTAGTAGACACATCTTGTTAATTGCCCTTCTTACAAGGCCTTGAGATGTTGTAATGTCAGCAACTCGCGGGACACCGTCGGCGCCAGGAAACAGCTTTGAGACGCGCCCCAAGCGCCAGCATAGCGGCGGCACGTTGTCTTCCTTTATCAGGACGAGATCGTTGAGCTTCAAATTCTTGCTTGTAGTGCGCCACTTAGACCGCTGCTGTAGCTCAGCAATATACTCCGATGCCCAGCGTTGCCAGAAGTGCTGCTTGGCTTGCTCCAGGCGCTGGAAGCGGTCAAGGTGATTGGTATTACTGTCCGCGTAGTCTGGTGATGGCAGTGACGTTAGCGGCCTACCAATTAAAAGGTGACCCGGGGTAAGGGCTTGTAGGTCATTTGGAGAAGAGCTTAAAGGACATAGGGGTCGGCTATTAAGGATTGCCTCAACCTGTGCAAACAGTGACGATAGCTCCTCAAAGGTTAGGTGCGCTGTACCTAGGATGCGCTTAATGTGGTGTTTAGCCGACTTTACCCCAGCCTCTGCTAAACCATTGAAGTGAGGAGCGTACGCGGGAGAAAATTTAAATTCTACTCCTTGACGAGCCGCGTAGTCACAAAAAGAATCCCGATGAGATTCTAGAAACATTGTTACTTCCTTAGCAGAGGCAACAAAGTTGCGTCCGTTATCACAGTAGATTAATTTAGGTGCACCTCTTCGAGAGATGAATCTATTCAAGGTCAGTATAAATGCGTCCTTAGACAGCTCACTCACCGCTTCAAGGTGGATACATTAATACCGGAAGCATATAAAAATACATACATAGCATTTTGTGATTTTACATCCCCTACCTTTACGATCTGTAATAAAGAATGGCCCAGCAAAGTCAGTAGCAACGGTAACAAATGGAAAGTCAGTCTCTATACGAGCGTTAGGTAAATTACCCATTATATTAGATAATGTTTGACCACTGTATCTAAGACATATAAAACAATTACGGACAACATTCCTAGCAAGTTGTCGGCCTCCGATAGGCCAGTAGCGATCTCGAAGGGAAGCTAATAGTTGCTGGGGTCCCGCATGCAAGAGGCGTTCGTGCTCTGCATGAAATAACAGTTTAGTAAGTGCATGGTTTGCCCTTAATAAAATAGGATGCCTTTTGTCATAAGAGCACTTCGACTTGGGAATACGTCCTCCTACTCGAAGCAAGCCTTCTGCGTCTATAAAAGGATTTAGGGATGTTAGGGCTGACTTCACTGGTAACGATTTTTTATCAAGTAGACGACTTAGTTCGTTAGGAAAAGATTCTCTTTGAGCAATTTTAGCGAGAACCTTTAAAGAAGCGTCAAGCTCGTGGGCTTGTATATGCCCTGTAACCTTAATTCGATTACGACAATTGTTAATAAATCTTAATACTAAAGCATAAATACGCTGAAGATTACATAGCTTAGAATACTTATTAAAATCTATAGGTGCTGAAGTTTCAACATCCATCGTTAAAACGACAGCAGTTTTTAAATCGGGCAGATCTGAAATGTCAGTCTTGGACATTGACGGCCACATAGATTCGGGTTGGGAAAGAAATTGAGGTCCATGCCACCATAGAGAAGGCTGTTCATTAGACATATCCTTTAAGTCTACACCCCGAGAGGCGAAGTCGGCGGGAATTAGAGCCGTAGGCACGTAGACTCAAGATGTAGGTTCTGTAAGTTCATATATGGCAGCAATACGATTAGCGACAAACGTCTTTGTTTTATTGGGCGTATTAATCCATCCTAGAACCACTTGAGAATCCGTCCAATAAATGTGACGGTTGATGGGACGGCGCAAGGTTTTTGTTACAGCTGAACTCAACTGTGCCCCTAATACAATCGTAGTTGCTTTGAGAGGAGCTACGCGTGCCTTAGCGCACAACAGATGAACTTCTACCAACCCTTGTGCATCGATAGATCTCAAGTAAATACATGTCCCATACGCTTGCTGTGAAGCATCACAGAAACAATGCATTTCAATAGTAGAACTATTGTTAATTAGAGTTAATTAAAATTAAATAAAATTTAGTCATGTTTTGAGAGAATGATTGCCACGTCCTATTGATATTTTCGGGAACTGTTTCATCCCAGCTTAGTTTTGAAACCCATAATTGTTGTAACATAATTTTCAGTTTAATAGTATATAATGATAATAACCCTAGTGGGTCGAATATTCGACTAATAGAGGATAGAATAATCCTTTTAGTAATAGTGGACGTGATAGGAATTTGGAATGGAACATGTAATTCATCTGAATCGGGGGTCCAACCGATGCCTAAAGTGCTAGATGCATTGCTGATGATCAAATTACCCTTAGATCAGGTAAATTAGTCCTATATTTTCTCAAGGAAAAACAACCCTTAGCTAACTCTTCAGCTACTGAACGTTGAATAAAACCTAATTCTTGAGGACAGTCACAGCCTGTCAAAATGTCATCACAATATGTGTCATTTTGTATAATAGTTTTTATTTTAGGATCTGTACTTTCCTCACCTAACTGCCAAATGCATCTAGTGGTTAGGAAGCTTGCGGAAGAAAAACCATAGGTCACGGTATTTAAACGTAGTGTGCGGAGAGGTTCGTTTTCATTCTCGCGCCATAGTATCAGTTGTAGATCGCGATCCTCGTCTCTCATTCTTACTTGACGGAACAATTTTTCTACGTCACCTGAGACGATGTACTTATACAGACGAAACCTTATTAAAATATTAAATAAAGTATCTTGGATGGTAGGACCAACCATTTGAAGGTTGTTAAGAGAAATCCCAGAGGTAGTGCGAGCCGACGCGTCAAATACGACACGTAACTTCGTCGACTCGCTGTTAGCCTTCATTACAGGATGGTGGGGCAAAAAATAAGAGTTAATAGGTCGTTGTATTGGGGCTTCAGACAGATGACCAAGAGCTGCATACTCACGTATAAACTCAACATAGGTTGTCTTAAGTTCTGGTTGTTTTTTAAAACGTGATTCTAGATTAAAGAACCTCCTTTTGGCTAATTGATATGAGTCACCCAAACAGGATATTTCATCGCAAAGGGGTAGACCAACACAGAAACGACCGTCACTTGAACGGGTAGTAGTGGCAACAAAGAACCTCTCACGGAGCTGTTCTTCCTTCGTATAAGGTATAACCTGCGGGAAACTTTCTAGTTGCCAGAATTTAGCCACTTGATGCTCTAGGTTAGGAAAATTATCATCATTTTCCTTTAGGTAAGCATGACAGGTATGAATGGAATTATTCTTTAATAAAGGGGATGACTGGGTGGATATAGTACCGCCAACAAGCAATCCCAATTTAGAGCTACGTAATATCGGCCCCTTAGCCGATAGGTGATGCTGTTGGGTTCCTATGATATCCCAAAATAGATCAGCACCTATAAGCATATCGATAGGCGATGATTTATAGAAGTTAGGATCTGCTATAGTAAATTTAGACAGGTTTAGACTATTTATGTCAAATGTTGACTTAGGTATTTTATCACTTATTTTAGGTAGTATAAGAGAAAACATTGTTATAGAAAATAGCTTGTCGTTTGATTGTAGATGTATCATACATCGTTTTGTATTTACGTTTAGTTGATTATTGCCTATGGTATAAATATCGACGTTTGTTGATTCATTGGACAGATGGAGTCGTTGTCTCAGTGTCTCAGTAATAAAGGAACACTGACTTCCACTATCAAGCAAAGCGCGAATCTGAATAGTTTCATTATTTACAGGGTTTGATACGAGAACGCTCGCAGTACACAATAAAACTTGTGAAGTATTAGAAAGGGCAGACATAACGATCGGTGAGGTGCGGGTAGCGAGTTCGATTCGGGCTCATGCGCGATATGTAGTAATGTGTTGTGACGTCTTTTACAAGAACGGCAATGTCCAGGTAAACTGCATTGCACAACGTCATGACCGGGTCTTAAACAATTAAGACACAGGCGCAAAGATACGGCGGTACTCCGCCTATCCTCGGGTGACATAGCCTTAAATTTCGAACACTCAAATAGGCGATGATTTTCCTTGCATAAAATGCATTGATAAGATGATTTGGTGAATGAAGCATTATTATTATTAGACGTAGACATAAAACTCTTACTCTGGGTTTTGTTTGAGCCACTTGGGGCCAAATGCTTATTTTGCCGATCATGTTTGTTACGGTTAACAGTCTCTAAAACATCAGAACGGTTTTTTAAGAATATAAAAAATCATCTAAGGTTGGAATTTCGGATAAGCTATTTCTATGTTATTCCCATTTGTATACCGTGCTGTTTTCTAACTTAGCTGAGACCATATATATAATTAAGACATCCCACTTGTCGGTGGGTAAGCCGAGGGTCCCGAGAGCCCGTAAGTTTTTTGTGATATGATCAATTATAAAACGTAATGACTTGTCGGTCTCTCGTACCGGTTCAAATGTAAATAGTGCCTTTAAGTGGTTGTTTATAAGTTGAAAGTGATGGATATGTGTACTGATAGCTAGCTGAATTATTAAAATTATGCTTAAATAAGATGAAATATGACTGCTATAAGCTTTTATTAGTGGATGTTATCAGTTTATGATAATCAGTAGTAGCAAATATAGTGCAATGAAGTGGTATGTGCAGTGATGACTTGCAGAAACGGAAGCAGTGAAACGGTTTTAGCTGTAAGTACACCAACAATAATCCTTATTTATATGAATTTAGGCTTTAGCTGTAGCAAACACGTAACAATAGTAGCATTAGATGCTTTAGAAAATTAATTAGGCGATAGATTTACAAGTAGGTAGGTAGGTCCTTTTGAGAAACCTAACGTTACTGTTTGCACAAATTAAAAGGAATGTAATAGGAAATAATAGGAACGGGCTCACTTTTACATAGGCAGGCAGGCGTTGTAGACCCCGAGATATGCTTGAACTCCGGATGAGGGCTGCTGTCTGCGTAGACGTGAAGCTCTTGGTAGATAATTTGAAACGGCTCGGCTAAGCAACAGCTAGGCGAAAGACGATCTCGTAGCACGGTGAGCAGTGTAGACCATAGGCTTGCCGCTGGTTGTAGCCCAGGGAATATAGGCGATCTAGTGTTCACACGTAGCGATGACCTTCTAGTGTCCTTCAACCGTTGTCCTGCGCACGAACTACGAACCCGATTTTGTACAGGTCCTGTCACGGTCGCCACTTTTTGTTCACGATGAACAAAAGAAAAAGCAGATAGGCTGGACTAATGTTCCTTTAATCCAGTTTTAGGTGGATACAGTATATTTCGGTGGATGGTTCTGTTAGGTATCGTGGTTGAGATGGTTGTGAGTGGAGGTGTGTGTGTGTGACGTATATGTGACGTGTTCGTGTAAGGTGAAGTATGATTGGTGGAGTGTTTGGCTCGATATAAAGTAAATTAATTTGCGCCTTGCAGGAAAGCGTTACGGTCGACAATCGGGCTAGCCGGCGTCGACATATAGTTAAAATAAACATTAAATAAACATTTGCATGTTTATCATAAACTTTGTTTATGTACGATAGTGTTTATATAAGAAAATCTGTATTTTTTCTTATGCATCATAGGTTTTCATGTAATAAATTCGAATTTAATAAAGATATTTTCATGGTGTTTGTTTTAATAGATGCCCCATATAGTTGCACACAACGGCCTACCAAAATCACATATATAAATATGGTATATAATAGTTTTTCAATAGAAAACATAGTGGGCGGGCCCTTGTGTGACGGCATTTTTTGGCAGTTTTCATGTAATAACTTAGTGACGCTAGTAGTTAGGTTGAGGTATTGTATACCGATAGATAGAACTTTATGAGACCTATCTAACGATGTATAGAACACATATTTATGTATCATAGTACCTAATATAAATAGACATTTGTACTGTATATAAAATTAAAAATAAACTAAGATTCTCTGTGCACGTGTTCGGTGCGATGGTCGTCGTTAAGGTTACGTTTCGAGGTACCTAAGCGACCATGTATTCGGCCAGTTCGTTGGCGTCCCAACCACCATCTTGTGACCATATGTAACCATCAAGCACCGAACACCTGAACAGCATCGCTCTCAACATAAAGAAGATATTTTATTTCTGAAGCCCCAACACATCGAAGCCATACAGTCCACACATATAGAAGAACACACATCGTCGTAGGAACACGTCAGCAACACACCACCAGCGCACTGTAGCGGACTAGCAAAGGTTCGATTCCTGGCATCCAATACATTTGTTGGTCGCTTTGACCCGAGGATCACCTGCTGCGGCTTCGTCCCATTTGTTGGTCCTTGCGAAGCCGGATCGAAGATAGAAGAATGCCTACGACGCGTTCAAGAGGTCGTGTTCCCGAGGTCGCCGGGGCAGCGGCCAGTGCCGGGCCTAGTTCCAATACCCCCGCCTGCGCCGCCGCTGCCCGCAATCCAGCCGCCGCGGTCGTCCGTCACGACGTGCCGTCGCGATCGCCGTCGACAACAGTCGGGAGCGACGCGCCACCGCTGGCCCCCCCCGGCCCTGCGGTGAGGGACGAACGAAACATCACGCTCCAAGACGCAAGAGAGCGAGCAAAAATTAAGACGGGAAGGAAAGGACGTTGCAACCATCTGATAGATCGAGCGTTTGTACAGCGCAACATAGTATAATAGAAAATAGAGATAGAAAGAAGCCAACGAGGGAACGCGACCAACGCTCAGCAGCTACGGGACGATCCAATAGAAATGTGTTGTTTGCCCGCGAAGAAGTTTTGAAGATAAAACTACAGTTAGCACAGTTAGCACTACAGAAGGCTGAAGAGGAGGCGGACTCCGATGACTACGACGAGGATGGACAGTCGAAGCAAGATTACGTACGTTCGTGGTTGGAAGAGGCTCCGGAATCCCAGCCCGGCCCTGAAGATATAGATATAGTGGTATCGGCGCCCGCTAAGAAGAGGGACGTCGACGGGGCACAGAAGATAGATAAAGAAGATGGACCGCCCTCACAGAAGATGGACGTTCATCAACAGGGAGGTGATTCTTTGAAGCCGTTCATCACGGATCTCACCTCCGCGATCGCCACGCTCGCCGACAGGAAGCCACCGGACACATCGATAGTTGCATGAAATCATGAAGGAGTTGGAGCTGCAGTTCGGACGACCAGACTCGATCGCACAGGCAGAGACGGACAAGCTGAGGACCCTGCCACGCTGTAGCGAAGCACCTAAGGACATATGAGCGTTCGCGAGCAAGATTAGAAGCGGCGTCGTCACACTTCGTGCGTTGAAAAAAGAACACTACCTCATCAATGCGGAGCTAGTGCGTGTGTTGACCGAGAAGCTACCGAACTCGCTACGTGTGCAGTGGTACAAGACGTATACCGAGAAGTGCCATTCGAAGCCAGATCTCAGCCGATTCAGTGACTTCGTGACGGAGTACGTGCGTTACTGTAGCGCGTTCGCACCGGCTGAGAACATCACCGATGGGCCGCCAAGCAGACGTACCGTGCAGAGGACATACTCGGCGACGGCGACGAAGAAGCGAACCCATACGGACACGTCTACCGCGAAGTGCAGGATATGTGAACGCGAAGGACACTACTCGTCGGCCTGCAGCACGTTTCGTAACGCCAGCGCAGAGAAGAGATGGCAGCTAGCTAAGCAGCATGGATTGTGTTTCCGCTGCTTACGCATACGCCGAATAGAACACTCGTGCAAGCCCAAGAAATGCGGTGTAGAGGGATGCCGCGCTACACACAACCAGTTGCTTCACTGCGATAGAGGAGCCCATAGGACCGAAGACGTGAACATAGAAAAGCAAGAAACGGTCGCCAGTTCGTGCATACGTGCAAAGGCTCAAGCATACTTAAAGATAGTGCCCGTGCAGATAGTCGGACCGGCGGGAGAGGCGTCTACGTTCGCCCTACTCGACGACGGAAGCACCGTAACGCTCATAGACGAAAACATAGCCAAGGAAGTCGGCGCGGAAGGGAACCTGGACCCTTTCACAATCCGTGCCATAGGCGATACATCGATCGATATGCCAACGTCGCGACGCGTAGACATACACATCCGAGGAGCCGGCGCCGAGAGCAAACAAGTGCCTTTGTGTGCGCGCACCGTAGCCAGCCTGCACCTATCGCCGCAGAAGATCGCCGAAGAGGACCTGGTAGACTGCAAACACCTCGAAGGCATCAAGAGGAAGCTAGTGTATGACATAGGCGTGCCGAAGGTGCTAATAGGTCAAGACAACTGGCACCTGCTCATAGCGAACGCAGTACGAAGAGGACCCAACGATCAACCGGTGGCGTCGCTTACGTCGCTGGGTGGGTGCTGCACGGCGCGCGCTCATGCACTTTGGGTAACACCGTACACTTCGTCAACGGTCTCGCCACTACAGGTAGAAATATAGAAAACACAGAAACTTCGTATGAAGAATATTTCGCTTTCGGATCGCTCATACTGAACCCATGTCAACCGAACACGGACCCCAAGAAGCGGATGGACGTGTCACAGAATAGTTCGACAGATATAGTTAATAGAAAAATAGAGACGGCTCTTTCGAGAAGACGAGAAGAACACGTCGGACCTGATTGTCAAGACGCAGCGAAGAGACATGAAAATACAGTATATAGAAACTCTCACATAGATGTGAAGCCGGTTACGCACTCTCTTATAGTATCGGATAGAGGTCAGGTGCACTCTCCAACATATTCGAAGGCCGCCGTTAAGCCTACCGTCGTTGAGACAATAGGGGAGCAGTGCATTGCATCATGCACAAATAGTCGCCCACCACAGCGAATCATAGAAGCCGTACCGGACCCGTATAGATTTTCTGAACGGAAAAGGCTCTTACGAGCAAAAGCGAGAGTTCCACACTCTATAGATTTGTGTAAGGGAACCGCAGAGAAGGTTCTACACAACAAAAGACAGAAGGAACCAGATTGGCGTCACGTGACGAAGACGAAGAACAACCTCAAGTCGGGCAGAGCGGCATCTCGTCCAGCCGCCGACTCCCGAAACTTCGTGCTGCTCCCCGCAGAACACAACCGCGACGCCGAGGACCTTCTTGTGAAGGCGGGACAAGAAAACTCCTTTCGGCGCCGACCTTCGGGAGCTGCGGCGCGGAGGAGGTGTCGCCAGAGACAGCCGCCTGTATTCGTTACCCGTGGAGATGAACAACGGAATGATCACTCTATGCAGTCGTATAATAGCTACAGAAGAGATCTCCGAACAGACAAAGAGACCGCCAATCTTAGATGGCGATCATCGTATTACGCAGCTATACATAGATTGGACACATAGAAAACTACATCACAGCGGTACAGAGTTGGTAATCAATGAAATACGCCAACACTATTGGATTCTTTGTCTGCGGCCGACTACAAAGAAAATAGTACATAGATGTCTACCATGCCGCATTAGGAAACCGCAGCCACCTGGGCCAGCCACCGGGGACCATCCGAAGACGCGCCTTGCTCACCATCAGAGGCCCTTCACCTACACGGGCCTTGATTATTTCGGGCCGCTCTCCGTAACCGTCGGTAGACAGCGTCACAAACGTTACGTGGCACTGTTTACATGTCTCACTTCCAGGGCAGTACATCTGGAGGACGCCGCCGGCGTTGCGCAGGTTAGCAGCGCGCCGAGGTTGCCCCGCAGAGATCTACTCGGACAACGGCACCATCATGCACGGTGCCGACCGAGAGATGCGAGACGCCGTCGCCGAAGAAGCGAGTCGCCGTGGCATCGTATGGCGCTTCATCACCCTCTCAGCGCCATTCATGGGGGGCGCATGGGAGCGCCTCGTCAGGTGCGTGAAGACCGCCCTCTATACGGTCCTTCACGAACGCCACCCGCACGAAGAAGTCCTAGCTACACTACTGTGTGAGGTCGAGTACACAGTAAACAGTCGACCCCTCACACACGTCTCCGTCAACGCAGCAGACAGCGAGGCCATCACCCCGAACCACATCTTGTTCGGTGGTTCTGCTCGCCTCCCTCCACTGGGCGAGTTCAGCGAAGCTGCCCTCAACAGCAGTAAACACTGGTGGCGCGCCCAAATCCTCGCCGATATGTTCTGGCGCCGTTGGGTGCGCGAGTACCTACCCGAGCTGCAACACCGGCGGGAGCCCCATGGGTCTTGGCTCAACCTCGAGGTCAGCGACCCCGTCCTGATCGCCGACGGCCAACTCCCGCGCAATACTTGGCCGCGCGGTCGAATTGTGGCCGTCTAACCGGGCGCCGACGGCGCCATACGCACTGACGAGGTGCGCACAGCAGCAAGTGTCCTCAAACGGCCGGCTAAGAAGCTGGTCTCCCTGCCCAAGTGACGAGGCGGCGCTCACCGGGTGCTCTGCAGCACCGCCACACGACGGGTCACGCGCGTTGCTGCACGGCGGGAGAGATGTTCGCAAAAGACATTAAAAAACTATGACAGTGCATAGTGTATTCGAAACCGCGAGTGAAAATCGTATATAATGTCAGTGTTATCTAATCGTGCGGTACACCGGGTTCGGTTCCCGGACGCGTCAAAGTGTTAAAATAAAGCTAGAATAGTGTAAATAGTTAAATCGTTAATATAAAGTAGTACATAGTACATGAACATTAGTCTAAAACTTGTGCTAACTGTAGGGACCTAGATATCGATCATAAATAGTGTTATCAGTTGTAACAGATAAGAACTAATACTTGACAAAACAGCTGTTTGTTTACATAGTCGTTTTATAGTTTTATAAGTGATTTTTAGCTTCGTATAGGCTTGAAATCATGTCTAGATACTTTCTTATTGCTAGTTATTACCTTATATAGTTAAAATAAACATAAAAATAAACATTTGCATGTTTATCATAAACTTTGTTTATGTACGATAGTGTTTACTTAAGAAAATCTGTATTTTTTCTTATGCATCATAGGTTTTCATGTAATGAATTCAAATTGAATAAAGATATTGTACAAATATGGGCCTAACCTTCGATAGCTCTAAAGTATAGCCCTAAGCTTGCACGTACCTAAACCTTAACTTAGCCTAATTTAAGCCTACTGGTTCCTATATCTAGCCTAACCTATCTTATGATATAACTATCCCTATTTTAGATCTAACTCTAACCTAACTCCCTAGTCTACCCTAGCCCTGTTAGGTATAGTGTATAGCGAGGCCGTGTACACTGTGGTCACACAGACTGTCGCGTATACAACCCTCATCCCTAGTTCCCTAGCAGTCCCTGGAATCCCTAGGCCGGGATATCTGTCGCCGGGAGACCTAAGGCGACAGACGGAAAGTGGGTAGGATTAGGGTATAGTGAAGTGGGTTTTCTCACTGCCGGTCGAGCAGACTCACAAGACCGATCATGGTGACGGCTAAGGGTGTCTTGGCCGCAGTGAGAGGTGAGGAGTAGGGTATGAGTCAAAGCCGGGAGTGAGCTAATGACTGGTTTATTTCTTAAAACTATAATCTTATATACTAAACTTATTCTATGTACACATATACACGTATTTAGTTGTGTGCCGTCGGTGTATTGTGCCGATGCAGCATGTCTGAGCCGACCGCCGTACGTGATAAATTACATGATCTTAAAATATCACGCATCTTCCTCGGTGATAAGTTGGATGTGTGTTGGAATGCCAAGAATGTCATGTTCATGTTTGAACATTCTGGCGTCTCTCCGGGATAGGCTTCAGGAAGGTCATGTTCCGGCGTGAACATTCTAGCGCCTCTCCGGGGCAGGCTCTAGAAAGTTGTTATGTTCAGGCGTGAACATTCTGGCGGGTGTCTGGCGTAGGCTTCAGCTCAACTTCATCTGCATCGGTAGTTGGTTGTTCACTGGTGAGTCGTTTCTTGACGGCTTCGGTTGGCTGGCTGTAGGCCATGTGTGATGCGATCCTGGCAGGGGTAGCTTACTGCATTGCTTGCTGTAGAACCTTAAGGCGATCGTTGTGGCGGAAATGTTAAGAACTTAATCGGTAGGTACATATGTATTCAAAAAAAAAAATATATATATATTTAGTCAACACGCAATTGTAATCATTTTTTATTATACAATTGCATGTTCTTCACCCCTCCAGAAATTATATTCCTTCCCTTATCTAACAGTAGTATTAGTTGTAGTAGTAGCAATTGTAAAAGTAGTTTCTCTCAACTTGGCTACCGTCGCAGTAACCAAGTCCTCCTATTCCTTTGTTGTAGTAGTAGTTTCCATCAACTTGGTACCATCGCAGTAACCAAGTCCTCCTATTCCCTTGTTGTAGCAATAGTTTCCCTCAACTTGGTACCGTCGCAGTATCCAAGTCCTCCTATTCCCTTGTTGTAGTAGTAGTTTCCCTCAACTTGGTACCGTCGCAGTTTCCAAGTCCTCCTATTCCCTTGTTGTAGTAGTAGTTTCCCTCAACTTGGTACCGTCGCAGTATCCAAGTCCACCTATTCCCTCGTTGTAGTAGTAGTTTTCCTTAACTTGGTACCATCGCAGAATCCAAGTCCACCTATTCCCTTGTAGTAGTAGTAGTTTCCCTCAACTTGGCTACCGTCGCAGTAACCAAGTCCACCTATTCCCTATCTCCCTAGTGCTACCCTACCCCTGTTAGGTATATTGTATAGCGAGGCCGTGTACACTGTGGTCACACAGACTGTCGCGTTTACAACCCTAATCCCTAGTTCCCTAGCAGTCCCTGGGATCCCTAGGCCGGGATATCTGTCGCCGGGAGACCTAAGGCGACAGACGGAAAGTGGGTAGGGTTAGGGTGTAGTGAAGTGGGTTTTCTCACTGCCGGTCGAGCAGACTCACAAGACCGATCATGGTGACGGCTAAGGGTGTCTTGGCCGCAGTGAGAGGTGAGGGGTAGGGTATGAGTCAAAGCCGGGAGTGAGCTAATGACTGGTTTATTTCTTAAAACTATAATCTTATATACTAAACTTATTCTATGTACACATATACACGTATTTAGTTGTGTGCCGTCGGTGTATTGTGCCGATGCAGCATGTCTGAGCCGACCGCCGTACGTGATAAATTACATGATCTTAAAATATCACGCATCTTCCTCGGTGATAAGTTGGATGTGTGTTGGAATGCCAAGAATGTCATGTTCATGTTTGAACAGATATTTTCATGGTGTTTATTTTAATAGATGCCCCATATAGTTGCACACAACGGTCTACCAAAATCACATATATAAATTTGGTATATAATAGTTTTTCAATAGAAAACATAGTGGGCGGGCCCTTGTGTGACGGCATTTTTTGGCAGTTTTCATAGAATAACTTAGTGACGCTAGTAGTTAGGTTTAGGTATTGAATATCGATAGATAGAACTTTATGAGACCTATCTAATGTAATAAATCCAATGTATAGAACACATATGTATGTATCACAGTACCTAATAATAATAGACATTTGTACTGTATATAAAATTATAAATAAACTAAGATTCTCTGTGCACGTGTTCGGTGCGATGGTCGTCGTTAATGTAAAGTTTCGAGGTACCTAAGCGACCATGTATTCGGCCAGTTCGTTGGCGTCCCAACGACCATCTTGTGACCATATGTAACCATCAAGCACCGAACCCCTGAACAGCATCGCTCTCAACATAAAGAAGATGTTTTATTTCTGAAGCCCCAACACATCGAAGCCATACAGTCCACACATAATATAGAAGAACACACATCGTCGTAGGAACACGTCAGCAACACACCACCAGCACACTGTAGCGTACTAGCAAAGGTTCGATTCCTTGCATCCGTTACAACATCAATAATCTAATATTTTGAAGCAAAACAACATTTAAATGAAATAAAAATCGAACAGCATCGTTTTAATGTTGTATCGATTTCATATAAAATCGATTTAAAATGTGCAGCTCTGCTTTTGTCTTTGGCTGTCACAGTTAGATACAAAATACTTCTGCGTTTTTCGATTCGTTTGTTTTTTTGTGCGAATATTTGGATTTCTATTTATTTGTACCTGACTGTTTATTGATTATTTGATATTGCCCCGTGTGACTACTGCATTCCCCTAGGACTCCGTTATTGCTTTTGTGTGACACTGCGCTAACTGTCACTGGACTCCGTTTGTGCCGAGTGTATTGATTTTTCATTGCAAAATGGCCGATTCCCATCAGAATATGCGCCGCACGCGCATTTCATGTGTTAACTGTAATATATGTGTGAACACGCTGCGCCGATAGTCTTAGTACTAGACTCGAGAGTTGCTAGCTTACTTTGCAGCTGGATTTATCCGAGACTTGTAAGTACCTATCTGTTTTATTCTATATTGGAAGGTACTTACATATGAATATCACAGTAAATAAAGATAGCATCTAAAATAAAATAATAATTTCTTTGGCAGGTTTTACAAGAAGACATGGTTTGTGAAGCATGCGAGAGAGATCTGGCAATGTTTGCAGTAAATCAGAATTTACAGCAAGATGTCTCTGAAAATGCTGATCAACAAACCGGTGGTGTGGTTTATCTACTTTAAGGAGACGGAGTGATCGAATATTAAGAAGCAATCCCTCTGAAGTACAACTGTCCATGATTGCTATTATTGAAAACCAAGTAGCACACGGCAGGTTTGAATTATTTTAAATAAAGTTACATCTTAGAATACAGGTAACGGATTTTATCGCGATATATTGGTATCACTGGTATTACATTTAAACCATTATATGATGTAGACTGCCTATGTGGTCCAGTGGATGGCGTATGCGACTGCTGATCGGAGGTCCCGGGTTCAATTCCCGGGACGGGCAAAAGTTTTATTGGGTTTTTCCGAATTCTCAGTAGCAGCACGGAGTCTGTCGATGTGTCCGGTAACGGCAATAGGCCTATTTCGTGGGACCTAAAAATTCATGGCAAAATGTGGCTGTATTATTTTACTGTATTATTACACCTTTGCCTACCCTTTCGGGGATACAGGCGTGAGTCCATAAAAAAAGATGTAGAAATAATTTGCTGTAATCGGATATTTCAGTAACTTTTCAGCGACCATGCTTACTAAGGACTCAGATGGTAACTTATCCTAAGCTGTAGTTTAATATAATGTTTAACAGTTAATTATAAACAGCAAATGTATACAAAACAAAACAACGAAATTAATAATTTTCAATCATGTCCATAAATGTACTTTAATTTCAGATTACACAAAATGGTAATGTGTGCCATTCGTGCTTGTTGCGAGTGCTAAGACAAGCTCGCCGTCATACTACTGCTGACTCTAATAGATCTCGGCCGAGTACACCATCACAGCAAGAGGAGTCTCGAGTGCTGGAGGAGCGTCAGGCGTTGGAAGATCCACAAATGTTGACCAAACCACAAGTTTTGTGACGGTTTTAATTTGTGGAGGCAACAGTCAATGAAGTCACTTTACCAAGAAGAGCTGCCAATACCAATCACCCCTGTTTATTTCCCAGTTGTAGAAGTACAATACTGCATTGTATTTCTGAAAAAATGAGAGCTATAATCTTAGGAAACCACAATTATTATCTGCCTAAAGAAGCTCGGGTCTGTGATGACCATTTGACGGGTAGTATGTGGGACACACTTTAATACTCTCCAAACAGTTATGCAACATTTACTGTTCAGCAGACACAACATGTCTTTTCTTTTGTTAATGCTTTCAATGCGTCAGTTGACTTTGAAAATGTGGAAGATATGGATAATCGAGTATATCAGTACTGGATAGGGAGTACTAAAGATAACTTTAACCGTTTAATAGACGAAGTACCTCGAATAAGAAATATGCGTAGAGGCACATTAGGTCTTCTAGTATATTTATTAAAACGTAGAACGGGCGATTCAGACGAAAGGATTGCTACATTGGTGAATGTTCCACGGAGAACTTTAGAAGTTTTAAAGCATAATGAAAAGGGAGATATTTTTCAAGATTTTGTCCCTCAGAATCTAGTGATAAATCATTTATCCAGGGAAGATTTAACAACTCATAACTTAATTATCTTAAATGGGCTTTATGAAAATGAAAATGAAAAGAATGCCATTGTAATATGTGATGGAACTTATGTTTATATACATAAAAGTTCTAACTATGCTTTACAAAAACAAAAATATTCATTTAATATGAATAGACGCTCATCCCACTTTCAAAACATTTGTGCTGATCAAAATAACCTCTCATTTTTTCTTACACTGGAATATCGAGACTTAATTATGTTCGCCTACATTGTTCATTCTTAACTAAAAATATTTTTTTCCGGCTTTCTGGAGTGAAAATAGAAGCATTTGTAGGCTCTATTACTTACGCCTAATTTTTTTGATATTTCTTTTATTACTGTGCGCTTCAATTTAATTTCAGACATTTTGATGTATGGAGATCTGCCATTGTCCTTTGTGCACTCATCGAGTTTTCGCTAAAAACGATTTTTTATGTATATTTATGATTAGGAGAATATATATTAACTAAGTTGCATATTAAAATGTGGCTGCAAGAATTTTTAACCAAATATTTTTGGTTATTGATTTTTGGGAAAAAGTTTCGTTCACTTGTTCTTTAAATGAAATATCGTCTACATTACGGCAATGTATACAAATATTCTGAAAAATCACGGTTGCTTATCATATATCGAAATCATACCTGTTTATACCTGGCTGCGAAGAGGTGCTGCCAAGTGACAAACGGCAACAGTGATTTTCCAGAATATTTATATATTGCCGTGAAGTAGACGATATTTTATTTAAAAAACAAGTGAACGAAACTTCTTCTCAAAAATCAATCAATCAAAATGAAGAAGATGAATAAATGTTTTCTAGGGGTCACCATTCCACTTGACGCTGCACCGTGTGTTGCGTCTTCGAACACCATAAGAGACAACAAATTGACTTTTACATACATGTTTGTTCCAAGCCCGACGGCGTTCTTTGTCTCATTATTATCTTAAGCCTTGTCCCTCTAAAGCCTTCTTTTCCATTGGGTACGATCCTGTGCAGTTTTTACGACCACCTCTGTTTTTAGGTCCTTTGGGACCGCTGTGAACCAGGTGTCATCGACACTTGAAATGTGAGGTGTGGTGTTCTTTGGCTCTGAAATGACAAAATGGCTTCGTTCTTCAAGGCCGACCCGCACTACTAGACGACTTTCTGGTAAGTGCGTGGCTGTCCATCGTCGTCAGAAGTGCGCGTCTGAACTTAGCTTTAGTTTAAAAACAGTTATTTATTATTTTGTAGTAGCTTTGGAGCTTTATTCCACAATATACAAGTTCTAAATGTAATCTGATCTGAGAATCTTCCTGATAGTTGGAGGAATACCAGCTTATTCTTCGACTTATACAGAAACGTAGGTAGCTGAATGCACAAATGTACGCTGTTTACTTACTGGCTAGATATTGCCTTTATAATGTTTAGGAATCCCATATGAATAGTGTGTAGTAGAGCGTATATGCTATGGCTAGAAGCAATAATATTATAGTTATTCTCAAATCTCAAGTAATATGTAATGTCTGGTCTCACGAGATATTCTGTGCTTTGCTTTTGTGTATTTTCGATGTTACCTGTTCTGTATTGTCCTCGATAGAAAAGCTATTTACGAATTTAAGTAGGTAACCACGTAGTGATGGCTCTATATATTAATATTATGTGATATATTTATATACATCTAGATCAGGGTTTCTTAAACTTTTTGCAATCACGGACCATTTTCAGAATTTCAAAATGTCCATGGACCCCTATGAATGAATTACTTAGTCAAAAAAAGAAGCCTTATTTATAACTAGCTGTCGCCCGCTGCTCCACCCGCGTGTATGTCGGTTATCGCGATAAAAACTATCCTATGTCCTTCCTCTGAGGTCTGATTGAAGAATTGTAAATAGTGATCTGTCAACCAAGAAACCTTCATCTCAACCAAAAGTCCATCATACTGGACCACTACTGCTAAGCCGTCAAGTCTGTAGGTATATGTTATAGTGTAGTATAGTTCCTCATCAGAAGTTTCAAATATTCGATTTTATAAGTCAACAGAAAATGCTCATCACGCTGAACAACTTTTTACTTTTTTTAATGTCTTATTATAATTATGTACCTATATAGATCACTGTCTTATTGTATGTAGAGATATAGATAAAAATTACTTTAGCTGCCCAACGCTCATTGCTGCGAGGTCGTTATAGGCGTGAGTTTAATGCACAAATTCCAAATAAATATGTTGAGTGTTAACTGAGCCACTGCCGACCTCTGAAAGTCATGCTACGGACCCCTAAGGGGTCCATGGATCTCACTTAAAGAAACCCTGATCTAGATAAAATTGGAGTGTAAGTCTGTGATTTCAAGGTGAGTAGGTATGATATTTTCCAAGGGCATTAAATAATAATAGCGATAACCTATGAAAGATACCAACAGCCAACCATGCAGCCCCTCTGAATCATCGGGTTCGAAGCTACGACGCACAACGATGACTTTTCGGACTTAATGCGTATTGAATTGTAAATAATCGCTTGCCCCGTGACTCGAAGAACACGCTAAACACAGCTGTAATGAAGATTTTTTACAGTCATTATAGTCCGTCATTAGTGTCATTACCAATAAATGAACTGACACTGGTCTAAACCACCGAATATAGCTATCGCTTTTGGTTGCGCAGGCCTGACAGGCAGTCGCTCTGTGGAAAAGCTAATATCTATTTAATGAAATCCGCTTGGACTAGAAAGAGGACCACAGGTTCTAACTGGGATAACGCTAGGAGGATGATAGTAAGTTAAATGACACCATGCGTTTTAAACAACCTATTTTAAAATGTGTGTCTGTCTGTCTATCTGTCTGTTTGTCCACTTTTACTACAAGGTAGAGGAGTTTGTAATTGTAAATTATAGGCTGTAATTTGATCCGGTAGGTAGCTATTGTCGAGATACCAAAAAACGCGGCGATAGCCCAGTGGAGATACCAACAGACTGCCATGCAGAGGGTATCGGGTTCGAATCCACGGCGCACACTAATGACTTTTCGTAGTTATGTGCGTATTGAATTGTAGATTATCGCTTGTCCCGTGCCTCGGAGAGCACGTTAAGCCGTCGGTCCCGGTTGTCATGGAGATCTTTGACAATCGTAATAGGGCGTCAGTACCTTCTAAATAAACTGACACTAGTCTAAACCATGGAATATCGCTATCCCTTCGGGTTGCGGAGGTCAGACAGGCAGTTGCTTTGTGGAAAAGCTAATATCCAGCCAAATTCGGTTAGACTAGTAAGCGGATCCCAGATTGAAACTGGGATAACGCTAAGAGAAAGAAGAAGACCAAAAAACACGGGTGAAACGGCGGGGACCCAGTTGTTGTTAATATGCGCGTACTACCTAAGTAGTATACCAAGTACCCCTTACAGCTTCACCACATCCGTCTGGATGTCTGTCCGTCCGCGGTTAATCTGAGAGAGAGAGAGAGAGTTTGTTTGTTCTAATAAAGCTTTTAAATGGTCCATCTCGAACAGCACACTTTGACTAATACTGTTCTTCCCAGCAGGACGTTAAAAAATTAAGAGATGTGGATACCATATACTCGTAAATACTTATTGATAGCTCACTAGTGAGAAGAGTCCTCCACGTGATTGGTCAATAGAATTAAATGCACAACAAAACTGATATGAAAATGCAAACCAACGTCCACTCGCTATCGACAGATACTCCATTCACAAGTACCATTCATAAAACAAGTTGTACCGCCAATAAAATGTAGCTATTAGGCCTCATTCGTACAAGAGCTTTTTTAACGTGCGTTTAAAAGCGTTCAATTCAGGCGGAGTTCAATTTCGCTGAGAGCCTTCATACGAGCGTGACTCTTGTTTCCAGTAAGGCCTATTCCATTTTTATGCCCGACATTGAAAAAGCGTCGCATTGTAAAAGCGCTGTTGTTGAAAGGAACCTATACTAGGGAATGCATTCATACAAAATAATTTAGCGGGTCTTAATCGCGTAAAATTAACTTATTTAAGGTATAAATACCTATTTGTTTCCGACATTTTGACCATCTTCCACCGATCCAGGTCGCGGAGAGACTTTTGAGAGCTCAGCGCTGTCTTGCGGAAGTGCTGGTTTTGGCACCTACCCTCACTTGGTTTTTATTTATGTTCACAATGTCGGTACTTTGACATTCTACACTAATGACGTCTAGACACTGATGAGCTGTGTCACTGTGGTGGACTTTATTTCGGCTGATAAATGGATTCCAAGTAGTCTATAATGTATATCCATCCTCCAGGTTGAATTTGATACATTTCTTGATTTCTATCGCTTCACGTACTATCCTGGAGTGATAGTGACGGTCGGTGGATAAGACTTGAGGTTGATGCAATTTTATTGAATGGTTTAGTCCAGACTCTAATAAATGCTCAGCTATAGCTGATTTATTAATATGCCGGTTTTTACAGCTGCGATATGTGTGTAGTGTAATTTTACACCATCATCCTGATGAATTTTTAAGACCCCACGTAATAGGGGGCGAGCCTATTGCCGTTTCCTGGCTTACATGGCACATTGCCGGACTGCGTGCTGCTACTGATAATTCGAATAAACTTAGTAACACTTTTTGCTTGACTAACAGATGCATATGCTATCCACTGGACCACGGAGGCAGTATGTATAGTTTGATGAAAAGTCTCGAGTCCAGATTGCTGTAACTGATGTTAAAAAAAGCTTGTACTAAAAAAACACTATACCTACTTAAAATCACGTGAACAGACAGACAACAGTTCTATTTACATCACTCGTGACGTCACAACGTGTCAACTTTAAAAGCACAACTTCCCGATGTTTGGCTTCAACAATGAGATGCATCTTATATACATATATTCTCGACAGCGATGACAGCTGCAAGATTTACACACGAGATGTGTTGTATTGTGATATTTCGTGCTCTCTCAGAGATTCACTGTAACGTGAAAGATACGGGTTTACTCAACTTGAAAAAACACCGTTCACAGTTGCTCTGCGATCATAAACTTTAGAAAATGTTTTAAGTCGATCAAATACGTATGTAATGAACCTGAATTTATCAGATAATTAAAAACAACTATATATAGCCGTAAGCTGGAGGTCGCAGGTACGAATCCTGCTCACGTCAAACATGTGGGTGCTTGTACATGGATGTTTGTCTTGGCCTGGGTGTTTCTATATATAATATATAATAATATGTACTTACAAAAAAAGTATATTTATAGTTATGCATTGTCTAGTAGGTACCCATATCACAAGTTCTCCTCAGTTTGGAACTAGACGGTGTTGTGTGTTTGTTGTATTATATTATTGTTTGAAATAGATATATTGTCTATAATAATTGTTGGATTAATAAGGCTTTTAAAAAGTTTAACCAGATGACAGCATTGTCTATGACCCAACTCTATGTTTATCTTTGTACCTCGCTTTCTTTCTTGCTGTGCAATTGAAGAATAAAAGTTTTCAATTAATTACCATCTCTTAATTGATAAAAACACCCATAAAACCTATAGGTTATGGGCCCAGTAGACTCTGTAATTGAAATCTCAAAAGAAAACAGCAAAAGAAAAGTTACAATCGTTGTTAGAAGAAATTGACAAGATAACCTCAAAATGGATTCCCGCGCGACAATGAATTTAGACAAATTCGATGGACAGAACTTCAGGCAATGGAAACTTCAGATAAAGTGTGCACTAAAAGCAAAAGGGATCGACATTTCAGTGCCTAAACCATCTGGAAACAGTGTTGAGTGGACGAAAAATGACGGCATGGCAATGTATATTATGACCTGTTCGATGGATTACAAACAAATTACCTTGATAGAGAACTGTGAAACTGCCATGGAAATAATGTCAAAACTAGAATCAATATATGAACAGAAGAGTGAACTATGTAAAATGTTAGTTCATGAGAGATTCTATAAATACAAAATGTCTACAAGTGACAGTGTCGCTCAGCACATTTCTAAAGTCGAATCTTTAGCCAAGCAGTTAAAAGAAAGTGGAGAAAACATCAGTGAAATGGCTGTGATAACAAAAATACTTGGAACATTGCCTCCCAAGTATAGATCACTCCGTCAAGCCTGGATGTCATTGGATCCAGCGAACCAGACTCTTGTCAATTTAACTGCTCGTTTATTGGACGAAGAAGCCAGCTTGCATTGTGAAGACGAGCAGGAAACGGCTCTCCTTGTGGCTAACAAAAGCTGGAAGAATAACCCAAAACAAAACGATCAGAATAAAGGTGCTGGTGGTTAAAATCAAAATAAACCCACCAAACACAGGTTCGAGTGTTATAATTGTGGAAGGCGAGGACATTTTGCTCGAGAATGTCGTGCTCCAAAAAAATCCAAGCCCAGAAAACCTCAACAGGAAGGTGCAGATTTATTAGCGTTCAATGTAGAAACCAGTTTTAATACAACTGAAGAGAATGCTTGGATTTTAGACAGCGGTGCCTCTGCACATATGACATACTGAAAGGAGTTCTTTTTAAATCTTTTTGAATGCAGCCAGAAATCATTGACATTAGGAAACAAACAATCAGTTGAAGTGGCCGGCATCGGCAAAGTGTTAATAAAGAGATATGTCAATGGACAGTGGGAGGATAGTGAGCTGCATAATGTGTTATATGTTCCGAATTTAAGAAGAAATTTATTTTCAGAAGGTGTGATAGTGCGACAATCCTATACGATTATAAAGAAAGATTCTAGTGCACTAATTTATAAAGGTAATGATTTGGTAATGTGTGCAAGAATAACAGATAACAACTTGTATGAGTTAAAGATAAAAGCAGTGGTCGCAAACACCTGTAACTTAGTCCAAAGTAATCAAAATAATATTAAAATATGGCATGAAAGACTGGGACACCTTAACCTAAAACAAATCAAGAATATGAGAGCTAACAATGTTGTAGAAGGTTTGACACTAAGTGACAGTGATCAAACTGACTTTGTGTGTGAAGCATGTGCATATGGGAAACAATGCAGATTTCCATTTCACAAGTCTGTACGTGGAGAACTACAGCCAGGTGACCTGGTGTATAGTGACATCTGTGGCCCTATGAGTCATATATCTATTCAAGGTATGAGATATTTTGTTCTATTCAAAGACGCTGCTACAAGTTACAGACATGTATATTTTATCAAACAGAAATGTGATGTGATGGAAGTATTTAAGAAATACAATGCTATGATCAAAAACAAGTATATGCACAGTGTAAGGATATTGCATACTGATAATGGAAGGGAGTATGTCAACAAATCTTTCGAGGACTATCTGAACAAAAAAGGCATAGTTCATGAACGTACTGCACCTTATACGCCTGAACAAAATGGGCGTGTAGAGAGAGAAAACCGCACGATTGTGGAGAGTGCACGCTCAATGTTGTATGCTAGGGATGTACCACTGGACCTATGGGCAGAGGCAATCAATTGTGCAGTATACTTACTAAACAGGACTTCCTCCAGCCAGACTCCTCAGAAAACACCATTTGAACTATGGAATGGCATCAAACCTCATTTAGGCCATGTCAAGATATTTGGAAGGATAGGGTATGTACACATTCCTGATCAACTCAGAACTAAACTTGAAAAGAAGAGTGAGAAAATGATACTAGTTGGGTATGATAACAACAATTATAGGATGTTCAGTCAGGAAACCAAAAGGGTGAAAATATCTAGAAATGTCATCTTTGATGAACAGCATGTTCCAGATATAAGGAAAAATATTACACAAATATGCTTGGATGATGAAGCGAGAGTAGAGCAAGAAAATGAGACGCAAGAAACTAATGCAGAGGATACTCTCAGAGAATCTTCGTCTTCAGAGAACGAGGGCAGCTTGCAGAGTTGTAATAGTGATGACCCTACATATGAACCCTCTCAAGAGATAGATGATGACACAATCCAGAACAATATAAATTTGAGACCAAGACATAATAGGATCTTTGAAGCTAACCTAGTAGAATTTTCAGTGCCACAAACATATAATGAAGCAATGAAGAGTCCACAAAGAGATGACTGGTTGCGAGCTATAGATGAAGAATAGCTTGCACATAAAGAGAATAATACTTGGACTTCAGTTGAAAGGTCTGGTCAACGTACTCTTACTACAAAGTGGGTTTTTAATATCAAGAGGGATGAGAATAACCAGGGTAAGCGGTTCAAAGCTCGTTTGTGTGCACGTGGTTTTAGTCAAATTAAAGATATAGATTACCAAGAAATATTCTCTCCGACAACGAGATATGACTCTATAAGATTTATCCTTTCTATTGCAGCTAGGTATGATTTAGAAATTCAACAATTCGATGTAAAAACTGCCTTTTTAAATGGGTATTTAGATGAGGACATTTTTATAGAAATACCAGAGGGTATGTCACTTAAAAATGATTGTGTTTTAAAACTTAATAAGTCTTTGTATGGTCTGAAGCAGGCATCTCGTTGTTGAAATAGAAGATTTACTGAGTTCTTAGTAAAATATGGTTTTAAACAATCTCAGGCTGACAATTGAGTTTATATAGGTATATTTGATGGGGTAAAAGTATTTATAATAATTTATGTTGATGATGGGCTTATAGTCTCTTCCAGTTCCAAAATGATTAAAAAGATTATAGAATATTTAAAACAAGCATTTAAAATTAAAGAACTAAATTTTAAATATTTTGTGGGGATAGAAATAATAAAAAGAAATAATTGTATCTGTATTCATCAAAGAGACTATGTAGAACAAATTATAAAGAAATTTTGTATGAGTGATTCCAATTCTGCTAGTACTCCAGCAGATGCAAATGTAGTTATTACAAAGAAATTGGATGAAAGTATTGTTAACTCTCCTTACAGAGAAGCTATAGGCTCCTTGTTATTTTTGAGCTCTGTTTCAAGACCTGACATTTCATTTGCTGTCAATGTCTTGAGTAGATATGTCAATAATCCAAGTCAGCAACATGTGAATGCTGTAAAGCGTGTTATTAGATACCTAATAAATACTAAAGATTTGTGTATAAAGTATGGAGAAAGCAGTGATCTCACTGGCTATTCAGACTCAGATTTTGCAGGCGATGTGGACACGCGCAAGTCTACTACAGGGTACATTTTCAATATGAATGGAGGACCAATAACATGGTGTAGTCAGAAGCAGAAGACTACTGCTCTCTCCACTACTGAGGCTGAGTTTGTATCAGCTTGTGAAGCTGCAAAAGAGATATTGTGGTTACAGCAACTATTGTCAGAATTAGGTGAAAATATTAAGTGTATTCAGTTGTATGTTGATAATCAGAGCGCCATTAAATTAATTAGCAATCCTGTTTATCATAAAAAAACTAAGCACATAGATGTGAAATACAATTTTGTAAGGGAAAAGGTTGAGTTAGGTATAATTAAATTAAATTATATTCCTAGTAACAGTCAATTAGCAGACATGTTAACAAAAGCGTTACCAGTTCAATCTTTTGCCTACTTTAGAGATCAAATTCTTCATAACTTATGTGATTAAATTTCAATGGTTAAACTTTTAGTGGGAGTGTTGGATTAATTAGGCTTTTAAAAAGTTTAACCAGATGACAGCATTGTCTATGACCCAACTCTATGTTTATCTTTGTACCTCGCTTTCTTTCTTGCTGTGCAATTGAAGAATAAAAGTTTTCAATTAATTACCATCTCTTAATTGATAAAAACACCCATAAAACCTATAATAATTAAACGAGAATATAAGTTTAGATACATTTTTTACGTATGGCAATTATTTTTTGACTCTGGTCACATTGTGAGCGAAAAAATCATTCTCATCCTCTTCCTGAAAAGACTTGATTGTGAGCACACCTTTTGCATTTCGTGTGAATTGTATAATTGAATTAACTTGAGTAAAACCTTGTAATTGACGCTTTTGACATGCCGGGCAAAGTTTCAATCAATCAATCAATCAAAGCTTTATTGCTCAACATAGTATACAGGTACATGACACGTTGTGAGGTGAATCCGAATGTTACTATTATATTTTTTATTTTTTTTAATGTACATTAAGTATGTCAAATATAAACTAAGTAATACATCAAAACACTACAAACTAAAATAAGATTAAAAATTAATATCATGTCAAGTACAGATTGTTCATAATTATATAATCAGTCAAAGAAAAGGATCGGATAATTATTTGTAGATTTTTGTCTTCTAGATATTCTTTAACAATATAGTAAGTTTTACGTACCAATATCTTATTCAGTTCATATTTAAACACATTGACATGATCTATTCTATGTAGTTCAGACGGTAAATTATTATAAATCCTGGTAGTCATACAAAGTATACTATTATTTAATAGGGATGTCTTACTAGGCATAATTCTTATTTTATGTTGGTGACGACTTCCTCTTTGCTTTACAAATAGGTTCATATTTTTCCTTACAAATGAAGCTGTCTCTAATATGTATATACATGGCAAGGTTAGTAGATTTAATGTTCTAAAATGTGTTTTGCAACTGTCTGTCACTTTCAATCTTAATATTGATCGTATACATTGTTGTGATAGAATTTGTGATGTATATTGAACACTGACATTTTGAAAAAATGTGAATTCTACTACCACGTGCATCGTGTCTTGAAGACGCCGCGTTGAAGTTTGGTGAAGTAAAGATAATTCACTAGCTAATATTGGCCAATTTTAGTCTTGTTTGTGTCTAACTTGCCTCCAGGCCACCAGAGAAAATCACCAGGTAACTGCACATTGTAATTTGTCCTCGCTGAGAATCTCAGTAATATATGTCAGACATTTGCTTGTCCTGAACAGCTGGGTGAATGCAATTTAGCTGCCACTGCCTTCTGCAAACAATTCCCAGTCTGTCTAGGGCAATCTTTGAACAATAATTTAAGTATTACCTACAGTCAAGTAAGTTGTGAAAGATAAATCCTGCCTCCAGGCTAGATATAGAAAACAGTATTCGAAGTCAAATTGTCCCAATCATGTGATCATCATCTCGATAGCTTCAATATTAAAGTAATATTAATATTTATTCCATCCACTCACTTTAAAAAATCTGCTGTGGCACTCACAAATACGGTGGCTCACAAATTTACTGCTGGATGTTACGAATTTTTACCATCTTCATAGGTAAAAGACAAAAACTAAAGCGCTCCAAAAAATTATTTTCTTTACAAGATGATATCACTAATTTACTCACCTACTTTTACATATATCTAACTACATGCGACAGACTAAGAATCTACAAGGTGGAAACTTAAAGCCAAAAATCTCTATCCAAACCTTACTCCACCGAATTCACATAACCAAAAGCTATAGAACATCTATATAGAATAATAAATCATTCTCCATAATACTTCAACAAAAAAATTACTTATGTAAATCATAAAAAGTGTCTGGAACGGTCAACGCGACGCGATAGTCGTCTACAAGCCCGCATCAATCAACCTTAGTGTCCGACTCGATACCGACCTAAGGCGCCTTGTAAAAACCGGATTATTTCAGACTTGTTTTTGAAAGGTAAGGCCGGATTATTTGGTACTCTTGAGTTAACTTCCAAAGCGTCGAAAGAATTATCTTTGAGATTTTAATGCATTGTTATGTAACGAGGGACTTAGACTAAAATATTATCAAATGGTACCTATACTATCACATTTTTCGGTACTGAATAGCCAACGTTTCTCAAACTTACGTAAAGATGAAACTCTAGGACCAAGGAATCTTCAATACCTTCTCTAGGAATCTTGTAACCTTTGCTATTTCTTCAGGTAATCTTATTCAGTAAGTCTATAACAGAAATAAAAACAATAAATGAGAACAATTTGCTACACGTACACCCAACCAGTAATAATATACCTGTACGTAATACTCATTAATTTTGCAAGCTCCACGCGACGAAACTCTAACCTCATAAAGCCTTATAGTGTAAACAGCCGTAGTACGCGCCGACCCCAACATCGCCAATAAACTTCATTATGTCCGCTAGTATTTGGCGAATTTTATCGCTCAGAACCTTCGAATAGCTAACTCGACAAACCGATCTTCTTACCCATGAATACTTTTTTGATCGCTTGACGTATTCACGACGTGTATCGTACACGTAGCGGAACGTCTACTGGCTCTTGTAATGTTAAATGTAGGAAGGGACCAAAAGCAGCCATAGGTACTTAAAATTAGCTCAACATGTAGGTACGCTTGCCTTTTATATACTTAGGTATCTGGTACATTTATGAAGTCTATTAACTGTGTGATACATTTGTAACAGAGAGTGGGGTAGGTACGCTGCTAGAACAAAGCACTAGGAGCGGATTCAAGTCGCCTCCCCGCCAAGGATGAGTCGGTATAAATCGATGCGGGGAGGATTCCATAATAGCGCTGCAGTTGTATTGGAACTCGACCGGCAAATCCCTCGGCTAAATAAACCTAAAGAAGTTAACTAGGTACTATAAAAAGAGCGCTGAGTTTTTGTGGAGCCGAACAGCCGCAGATAATATTGTGAACAATATCATCATCATCATCATCAGCCTTTAACAGTCCACTGCTGGACTAGGCCTCTCCTTTGAAAGGAGGAATTGGCCTACTATACCACGCTGGCCGAACGGGTTCGTATGCGCGTCCCAAATTAATTTAACCACATCGGTAGCAGAAAATACTGAAGTCGTGATGTACTTTGTTTACCACACTAATCAGAAGTTTCGATATTCCGCGCGGGCTCCGGTACCGCAGGCGATGCTGCGACAAGCTTAATAAGTATTCATCTACGGAGTTGAGCGCGAACCCACCGGGACATAAAAGTATCTCTTGAATAAACGTTTAACTTGGAGATTGGAGCTGTTATTCCTTGAGATGGGACGCTCCATCCGACCGCTATGTATTCTTGCCAAACTAATGTTCAGCGAAGCAATTTTATAGCGGCGCCAATAAAGTGGCCTATTATATCGCGTCGCCCGGCGTGGGCACGGAGCAGACGCGTACCCACACGATCAATTTCAGATATTAAACCGCGGCTTCGAATAGTAAAAGTTTTATTTCCCGCGGGTCAGGTGTGAGCCGACCTGCGAGGTAATGTCTATAGTGCACACGTAATAGAATTTTTACACTCGATGAATGCTCGCGCGTGTGGCGCTGCACTCGTGCGGACGGGTACTAGTCTCCAGACGGCCGTCACCGTGTAATGTCACTCAGTATATGTTCACTATTCATTCATACTTGTATTCACATAATACACACATAGACATGTTTACATAAAACGTGGATCTCTTGTATTCGCGTACGATAAATTCAGATAAACGTATTACTTTGATATTCTGTCGTCGCGTAGCGCTATACGACCCGGATTCTTTATTTATTCTGAAGTTTGCAAATATTATACTTTCCCATTTATTTATAAAATTGCCAACAAACGCATACCAATCTCATTAACAGACTATACACAATTAAATAAGACTAGTGTTACGATAGCAGAATATATAATTGTAAACAAACGTCATTACAGGGTTATATTTAAAACCTAAATCTAGAACATTCAGAGACAGGACTACTTATATTTTTACAGTGAAATGTATTTTCCTCTGACCAAATTTCACCCAAAACTTTACTCCTTTTTTAGTTACCGGTTTATAGGCTACCTATAGTGGCTATAGGTACCTCCTTAAACACATATAGGATTTAAGTAGTTATCATCCTCCCACATCCACAGGTTCCCTAAATAAGTACCCGCGGTTGGTAACTATTTAAATCCTGTAAGCAAAATACATCGCACAAGAGTTTCGTAAAGAATTTCAAATCAATTCCTTTGCTTCTACTCCACTGCGCTCTTTGAGAACGCCAGCTATTCATTATCCTTGAGATATAAGAATATCTAGTGCACTTCAACGTATCAAGTTTGTAATATAGAGTACCTACCTAGTAAATAACATAGCATCTGTAGGTATATCAAATATCATCATAAAGTGTACAGGATACGTCAAACATCATGGCCAAACATGTAATTCGTACCAGTTGCGTCCATTATATACCGCCATTGTGTGACAGACATACCGAAGTGTGGGCTTGATGGTGTGGATTATCATAAAATACAAATTTTCTCCACTAAACGGAGCCAATTTTACTAAGCTTCGACTTTCGGGAATGTACCCATACCCACAAATAATCGCCTGTAACTCCTGGGCGTCACGGTGGCCTCGACTTCGACTTTGGCTCTTTTGTTGAGTCGAGAGCCCAACTAAGTATCTGGGAAGAAACTGGGTATCCTCATTCCTCAATAAGGTGAGGCGGTACCTCACCCCACTTTACGCCGGGACAGTTACTGAACCTGTACAAAGCACAAGTCCGATCCTGCATGGATTACAGATAGTAGAGCCTTGCTAATTTCAGCATGAATGGGCCGGCCCGACTGGTGAAGTACTAACTACCCTCTCACAGAAAATCGACGTAAAGTGACTTACAGTACCTAAACTGTTGCGTTTCGTTCGGAGAATGAGAGTACCGGAGGCCCCATCGCCTATTCCTTCTCCCTTATCCCACTCCTCCCCTATCCCTTTTCCTAACCCAAGGGGCTGCAACTCACTTGTGACACCTGTGGTGTTGCTAGTGTCAATGGGTGGCGGTAATTGCTTACCATCAGGCGATCCGACTGCTCGTTTGCCTACTACTATAAAAAAAACCAGTCAAGTGCGAGTCGAACTCGCGCACCGAGGGTTCCGTACAAACCTGTAGGTATATATAATTATTTTAAAAAATATGTGATGTAACAAAAAATTTAAGGTTTTTTCGATTTTTTTCTATGTGCTGTAAAACGTTGCTTTATGCCAAATTTCAAGATTATAGATCGACTGGAAGTACCCGTTAGTTTTAACTTGAGCATTTGATATGAATTTTTATTTTATATCTCTATGGGTTCATGAGAAACGGGGTAGTACCTTTAAAATTATTTAATATATTTTAATTATATGATGTAACTAAAATTTACAGCGGTTTGCAATTTTTCCTTTATCTGTGCTATAACACGTTGCTTCGTGCCAAATTTCAAGATTCTGAGTTCAAGGGAAGTACCCTGTAGGTTTTGATTCCTTTGCGAGTAGTTGCGAGTTTGTAAATATGCTTAAATTGCTGTTTCTGTTGAATGCGTTGACATAGAAGTTTGATTTTATTACAGCTTAAAGATATTATAGATCCGAGTATATAATATGAATTTCAAATTAATACCTCTACGCGTTGATAAGGAAAGGGCTAGTAACTAAATAATAATCATTATTATTTTTATTAAATGATGTAACAAAAATTTTTCGATTTTCGCAATTTTTCCTTTGCCTGTGCTATAAGACGTTAATTCGTACCAAACTTCAAGAATCTGAGTATACGGGAAGTACCCTGTAGGTTTTGATTCTCTTGCCAGTAGTTGCGAGTTGGAAAATATGCTAAAATTGCAGTTTCTTTTGATTGCGTTGAGATAGAAGTTTGATTTTGTTATAATTTAAAGGTATTATAGACCTGAGTATTTGATATGAATTTCAATTTAATAACTTTACGCATTCATGATGAAAGAGGTAGTAACATTAAAATTAATAAAATTTTATTTTTGTATTATGTAACTAAAAATTTACGGATTTCGCAATTTTTCCTTTATCTGTGCTATAAAACATTGCTTTGTACCAAATTTCAAGCTTCTGAGTTCACGGGAAGTACCCTGTAGGTTTTGATTCCCTTGCAAGTAGTTGCGAGAAAATATGCGGCTTAAATTGCTGTTTCTTTTTATTGCGTTGACATAGAAGTTTGATTTCATTATAGCTTAAAGGTATTATACACCTGAGTATTTGATATGAATTTCAATTTAATACCTCTACGCGTTTATGAGAAAATGGTAATAACTTTAAAATTACTAAAAAGATTTTTATGGTATGATGTAACAAAAAATTTACGGTTTTCGCAATTTTTCCTTTATTTGTGCTATAAGACATTGCTTTGTACCAAATTTCAAGATTCTGAATTCACGGGAAGTACCCTGTAGGTTTTGATTCTCTTGCCAGTAGTTGCGAGTTTGAAAATATGCTAAAATTGCAGTTTCTTTTGATTGCGTTGAGATAGAAGTTTGATTTTGTTATAATTTAAAGGTATTATAGACCTAAGTATTTGATATGAATTTCAATTTAATAACTTTACGTACGTACTACAGTAACCTGTTGGTTTTGATTCCCTTGCGAGTTTCGAAAATTGCGGAAATTTACAGCATAAACGGCTGTATCTTTTGATTGTGTTGGTTTAGAAGTTTGATTTTTTCACAGCTTCATGGAACCGTAGACTTCACCGTTAAATTTCAGTTTGATACCTTCACGCGTTTCTGAGAAAATGGGTCTTGACAGACGGACGGACAACAAAGTGATCCTATAAGGGTTCCGTTTTTTCATTTCGAGGTACGGAACCCTAAAAACGTGCTCCATCATAGGCTATATCATCGCTTAAGATCAGGCGTGATCACAGCCACCTTCAGGTTTTTGCAGAGTCTCCCAGCAAGTAGGTCTTAAGACCAATAATCAATAATCAATAATCAATAATCATCATTTTATTTGCTGAGCAAAGGTAGATACATTGGTCTTACAATTATACAAATATTAGCGCTCTTTGCTCTGTCATATAGACGTACAAATATATTTTGCAACATTTCATAAATAATAAAACTAATTTGAGCTATTTAAAGATATAAAATTTCTAACTATTGCATACACATGCACTCAATTGAATAATAATAAAACAATTAGCAATTATACATATTAATAAAAAAAAAACAATGTCGCATAATAAATTCGATAGTCATCATCAACAATTCATAATAATATAGTTATAATTTATGATTAAGATTAGTTTATGTCAATAAAATTCATATAATCAGATAAAGTCAAGAAATAATATTATTTAAAGTCACAATAGCATTGGTCAAAAAAAAGTTACAATTGTCATATTATGTCATTTTCTGTTAAAAAATCATTAACTGAGTAGTAACATTTGTTTACCAAATAGTTGTTTAGATGTCTTTTGAACATGTTTGAGCTCATATTTGTGATTGAGGTTGGGATCTTATTAAATACAACTGGGGCCATACAAAATATACTTTTGTGCATTAGGGTCGTATTGGCTTTACGTATACGAAGTCTATTGCTAGTTTTGTCTCTCCTGTTTCGTAAAACTGTATCCCCTAACTTTTCAAATAAATCAGCATTACTTTTTACAAAGACTGCTACTTCGTATATGTACAAGCATGGCAGTGTTAAAATGTTGTATTTTTTAAAATATGGTTTGCAGCTTTCCGTGGATTTTAATTTAAACATAGCTCTGATACACTGTTTTTGTGCTTTAAACACCATGTCCCTGTTTGTTGAGTTACCCCAGAATATTATGGCATATCTTAGTTTTGAGGCAGTTGTACCATGATATGCCATGAGTAATGCCTCGTGGTTAAGAGTAGGTGCAAGCTTACGATATGCCTCGTGGTTAAGAGTAGGTGCAAGACGAACATGGACAAGACGAAAATAATGTCTAAAGTCCATGTCGTACCTGCTCCTATTCAGGTTGGGAACTTTTTAGTCGAAGTTGCCGACAAGTAGGTTCACCTGGGACAAATGATCTAATTGGGTAGGTCCAACTTCGAGAAAGAGGTCATTCGTCGAATCCAACTCGGCGTTCGGGAAGTTACGGCATCTTCACGTCCAATATCCCGCAGTCTCTCAAGATGAAAGTCTTAGGCCAGCGTGTGTTGCCAGTGATGATCTACGGTGCTGAGACGTGAACGCTAACTATGGATCTTATCAGTAAGCTCGGGGTCACTCAATGTGAGATGGAGAGAGCTATGCTAGGAGGTTCCCTGCGAGATGGAAAAGTCCCCGACATCACTCTCCGAATAGCCGGGGTAACGTGACAATGGGAAGGGCACATAGCTCGAAGAACCGATGGGCATTGGGGCAGGCGGGTTCTGGAAAGGTGACCTGGTACCGGATGATACAGCAGGGGTAGGCCTCCCGCAAGGTGGACCGATGATCTGGTTAAGATCGCGGAGAGCGGTTGGATGCGGCTGAAACTCGGTCTGTGTGGAGAACCTTGAGGGAGGCCTATGTCCAGCAGTGGACGTCTCTAGGCTGACATGATAATGATCACAGCCAAACGATAGCCTATACACAATAAAAAACAGTTAATATAAATAATATTAAACTCTTAATTTCTTAAGTGTGCGTAATCAATAGATGACGTTATTTTTGAACAGACAGCCTTGGCATTACATGAAAATGTATTAGCAACAGCCCTCATAATATTACGTATTGTAATGAGGAATGGCAAAAATTTTCTTACATAATTATGTACAAGAACGTGAAAAATTGTTCTAAAACAGATTGTTCGCAACTTCTCAGCAAAGTCAAACTTGCTAACAAGTACAACATACATGTAGATCTATATCACGTTCTAAAATCACAACGTTTTATACACCGCTAAGAAAAACTATGTTAGAATTCAATTCTACTATGCCTTGTTAAATTAAATATCCTAATAATATTCCATGCATAAGCTTTCTAATTTACAAATTAAGTTAAATCAACTTTACCGATGTAAATTAAACAATTACATATAGCGCTTGGTGTTTGTTTTTAGAATGTTGTAAATAAGCATGAAATGTTCAAATGTTTTATTAGCATAAATAAACTGCAGCAACTATAATAATGCAAATAAATAAGTAACGCTTTCAACTACCTCTTATTTTAATCTGAACCAGATAACTTCACGTAAATGCAATATCTTATTTAATTACATCTAATAAGAACCGGTCCAAACACGGAGATTTTCATAAGTAGCGTAACAGTGGCAATAATAAAACAAATGATATGGCTAACCGGACAACCGAGTCGTAAATAAGCAGGGTTGGGTTCATCCTTTACCAGGCGTGGGGACCGTAGGGTGCCTGGGGTGACCAGCTGTCGCCGAAATATGCCATCACCAACGTTTTATGGTAATGAACAGATCATTAAAACATTATAAAGGGCTACAGATGTGCGTTATGTTGTTGCTAATGTTCTTATTGTTTACCATTTTTGGGCACAAATGTTTTCGCATTTGTTGGACGATGCTCATTTGTGAACAGATTGCTGATACAATTCGACCCAAGTCACTAATATTGCGACATGATTTACATAACAGTGATTTTGGTAATTAGCTATTACTTAAATAGGTGCAAGAAGGTGTGTATACTACTTAGGTTGCGTAATCTTAGTGCCAAGTCTAAAGAGTGCAACTTCTAGAGCTCACGTGGATAACGGGCTCATGTTTTGTAGTTTCAATATTGAAACCCAGTTTTGCCACGAAAATCTTTCTTAGATAGTGTATGTACGAGCTGACCTGGCACAGCCTCCTTTGAGAATTTCGTTTTGCTTGTGATTCTGTTATCCTCTTTGATATGAATTAGGTCCTTGTCGGGCTAAGAAATAATCGTCAGTTAACTGATATAGATACGGCCAGATTAGTATATTTTAGTTATTTCCACAGCATAATGACATATGGCATTTTATTATGGGGCAACGCAGCTGACATTCATTTCACATGTTTGTACTGCAGAAGCGGGCTATTCGTGCAATATACAGTCTTGGTTCAAGGCATTCACTGAGGGAAAAATTTAAAGAAATTAAGATAATGACTGTCGCATCTCAATACATTTATGAGAACTTGTTATATGTCAGGAAAAATATAAAAATGTTTTCTAAATTCAGCGACATTCATAATTTAAACACACGAAATAAAAACAAACTTGTTCTACCTTCAACTAGACTACAAAAAATAAGTAACTCCTACAAGTGTCAAAGCATACGTTTTTACAACAAAATTCCAGGCAATATTCAGGAACTAAGTATTAATAAATTCAAAGAATTTATTAAACTGAGCTTGTGTTCAAAAGCTTATTACACAGTTAAAGATTATTTAGCAGACAAAAATGCCTGGAATTGAGTTTAAAAATTATGAATTTTGACATTTTGAAATTAGTGACAAGATATTTTTATTTACATTTGTAATACTTATATTTTTACATTTTGACATTTTTAATTTGACATTTGTTATTTTATTTATTTTGTTTTGACATTGTTTGATTTGACATTGTTATTTTATTTATTTTCTTTTGACATTTAAAATAACTTAAATAATATATTATTATTTTTAAACTGACATTCAATAATATTTTCTGACATTTTAAATATATGACATTTTATTGTTTAAATTTTTACTATTTTTAAAATTACTTAAGTAATATATTATTATTCCTGAATTGACATTCAATAATATTTTCTGATATTTTAAATATAATATGACATTTTATTGTTAAAATTTTATTATTTTTACATATTGTTTGCAACATGTATTTTACTATGTATTAGCATGTAAAGTTGTGAGTATGATGTGAGTGCTGATGGCTTAGGCTGACATGCATACACCTTCTGATGGCGTGGAGGCATAGAGATACAGATCGTGCTGGCTCCCTCAATCAAGGTTGAGCCCTACGATTGCTGTTGAATGCGAGCCATCAGTGGGCCGAGTCAGTCAATAGCGTCAGATGATTTCCTGCATTGTACTTGCATACTAAACCCTTTTCCTTTTGTCTGGACTTTAAAAGATGAAGAAAATACTAAACAAATTGAAGTGACAAAAAAAAATTACTCTGAGTTTGTTTCGGCCTTTCTTCTCAAGAAGTCATTTAGCTAGGAAAAGCCGGCATCATCTAGAATAGGGTTTTGACATGTATAAGTATTGTAAACAACCAAAATGCAGAAATAAATATGTCTTTATGTCTTTATTAAACTGACGCTTTTGTATAATCACTTACAAGCACATCAAGAGTACCTATCGAATAAAAAACATAAAACACTCAATTTACTCGACACCGTTGTGCGTTTTTATAATTATGTAGCCTCGGGCGTGGCGTTTGAAAGAACCTTAATTTTGAAACACATTAACACTCAACGAAAAATCCTAATTAGCAATTTGATTTTTTTGCATTTTCTTATAGCGCGGCGTCAAAACATAAAATATGATTGTTTTATCAAATACTAGCTTTTGCCTATTGCTTAGCTCGCATAATCAGGATATTTGGCTCTTGGGGAAATGAGAGCCGGAATATGTAAAAACTACCACGAATGTCGACCAAAGATGATCTATAGGTTCTTAGCGCTCTCCTACACTCCTTAAGGAATATGCAAACTTCATTTTAGCTTAGTAGTATATTATGGGTACTCATCCCCATCCGTGGCTTGTAGCGTCATACTATAATAATAAAGCCTGTAAATAAATATCATTCCTAACCTACCCTCCCTATAAATGGTCAATCCAACACAAAAATAAATATTCAAATTGAACGACTAGCTCCTGAAATTAACGCGCTCAAACAAACAAACAAACACACTCTTCAGCTCTATAATATTAGCAGGTATAGACAGCAAAGGTGAAGAGATATACTGCGATGCTACCACAAATTATGTAAAATAATGATATGAAGAATCATCAAGTTATTTCGACATCCATAAGCGTTACATTGCCACCTAAGTGACTCAAACTTTAAGTAGTGATATTAGGTGCCAATGATATGCTCACTGGCAAACTCAGGCATAACTCGGGGCTTATCAAATTAGGGGTATAAGAAGGCCAAGATTCGTTCATCCATTTCAACATCATCATCATCAGTCCATCATTATTACAACCCTATTTCGATTTTTATGTCTCCTCTATCGTTCTCGTATTGGAAAGAAGGACATGAGGAAGGGCTTGGGCCAGATCTCCCTTACTCGCAGAATAATGGAGCAGTAAGGATACTGCTACATTATAATATCGGCCTTCTTTGAGAGGATAACACGGTGGGGTTTGGTGACGCCATGCTGGTTACAGCATGAATCAAATGGTGTAGATTTGATTCATGCTGTAACCAGCATGGCGTCACCACGCAATGTGTGAAATATTGCTGATGACTCTTCAATGATGCAATTTTCGGCTTTTATAGACACAAATACCTACTGCAGTGTGTGTAATATTACACCTCTGCCTACCCGTTCGGAGATACAGGCGTGAGTTTAAATAAAAATAGCTATTCTTAGGTAATAGTTGTCACATTGACTTCTAAAGCTACATTCAGCCAAGTCTTTCTTCGAATCTGTCAGAGTTTATTGACTAGAATTGACTGAACAGACCAATAATTCACAATTAAGAAAATATAAAACCAGTCCGGTCCAGCTATAAATTTCTAAAACACCATAATTATGTGAGTTTTAGAACTAACACCAAATATTGTGGAGGAACTAATAACAAAACTAACAAATCACTGCAAATGAGCAGTTAACTGCGACAAAACGTAAAGTCGTGCGACTAAATGCAATACGGTGCGATTGGACGCATGAGATATTAAAGTTCAGTTAGTTGGTAAGAATCTTAAAATTAGTTGCCGTCTTAATTATTTTATTTTCGTTCTGTGTATATTTCTTTGTATATTCTGTATATATTTCTTTGTAAAGTATTTTAAGACTTCGTTAGTTTTTATTCGTATTATAGTTCTTAAATAAATTATTGTATATTGTTGTGAAATAAATAAAAATTAAGTTGTACAAATATGTTTGGTAAAGACATTTATTCAGAAAATAAAACAAACAGTTTTGGGTTGGATCTGTCTTTAAAGATATTTTTATGAATGCTATTTTCCTTCATTAGGTAGTTACGAAATCACTTAAGTACATTGTTTTCAAATAGATTTAAAAATATTATTATCAGTGTTACTAAGCTCCATTAGGTACCTTAGGTAAATGCTATACCTAACGCATACCAAAAATATTGTTTTGTAAATACGGCTACGTTTAATGCTTGCAGCACAGCGGTGCACCTTGGAAAACAATTTGTAGATCATATAAAATACTGTCCAGAGTCAGTGGTGAAGTTACCATGTAAACCTCAACGCCATACATCAAATGCTTAAAATAATAACATAATTAATTCAGAAAATAGTATTATAGGTTGTTTGAGACATTAAGAAGTATTGTAAGTTTTATAATTTTATTATTCATTCATTCATCATTCTCCTAGCGTTATCACAGTTTCAACCTGAGGTCCGCTTACTAGTCTAACCGGATTTGGCTGAATAGCTTTCCACATAGTGACTGCCTGGCTTACCTCGCAACCCGAAGGGTTATTATTATTTTTATTATTTATTTAATCTCAAACAATTTTTACATTGTGTTTGATATGATTACATTGATATGTCATGGTAGAATTAAGCTTATAATAAAATAGATCATTAAAAAAAACAAATAAAAACCAAGCAAAGAAAAATACACAAAAATACCCTAGCAGTAATCAATATTAATAAAATACATTAAAATCATTCATGTCACTTACAAAAACATAGAATTTAAAAAAAAATTGTATATAGGTAATAGTAATAATGCAATCTAATAAAATCAACAATAAGTAGCAATTCAATCAACTTAAAATTAAATAAATGCCATAATTATAGAATTAAATACAAATAAGTTCAACAATTAATTAATTTAACCAAAAATTACGAAACTACATGTCATAAAGAGAATATAAACATCTTTCTATTAAAAAGCTTTTTAATTTTATTTTGAATTCACTCTTGTATAGGAGCAGCTTTACATCGACTGGCAATTTATTGAAAAGTTTAACAGACATGTGGTAGGTTCCATGTTTAGTAATGTTTAGATGGGGAATGGTTTTTGTGTAGAAGTCTTTTCGTCTCGTATTCTCCCTAACAAGTCTCTCCTCCTCTGTCTCATACTCGTGGACATATTTTTTAAAGTGAGCCAGTAGAACGAGCACGTAAAGACCTGGGACTGTTAGAATACGGAGATCTTTGAAATACTGCCTGCAAGATTCTTGTTGTTTAATACGAACAATAGTGCGAATTGCCCTTTTTTGTAAAACAAAAGCCTTTTCTATATTATATTCATAACTTGCTCCCCAGAATAAAATGCTATACCTTAGCTTGGATTCCACAAGTGCATAGTAAACTGTTGCTAATTGTTTAACATTAATATCATTTCTCAGACTCCTAAGTACGTAGCACGCAGAACTTATACAGTTTTCTATGTTGACGAGTTCATTTTTCCAATTAAGATAATGATCCACATATACTCCAAGGAACTTCACTACTTCTACTGAATTAATTGTATCGTCATCAAGGACACAGCTAAGACGGTCAGTGTTTTTAGCTGTGGATCTAAACAGCATTATATTAGTTTTTGATGTATTTACCTTTAACCCGTTAACTGTAAACCAGTTATGGAACATGTTTAGCGTTTCATTCACGCGCACATAGAGAGTGCTCAGATCGTTTGCAGACACTACGGCGTTCGTGTCGTCAGCAAATAATACCAGCTGCGCATTCTCAGCTAACTTATTTTCAATATGATTTATTAGATCATTAACGAAGATGACAAAGAATAATGGACCCAATATAGAGCCTTGTGGAACCCCCGTATTAGTATAAACCATCTTTGATCTAAATGCCTCCTTGTAAGATCTATAAGATTTCTTTGCCTTTTGTTTTAATACGTCATGATCGTTATCAACAGAAACATTATTATCCAGTGCTTTAACTTCTACATACATCTTTTTGTTACTTAGGTAAGATCTAAACAGTTTCATGGAATTACCTCTCACACCATAGTGTTCCAATTTGCTCAGCAACTGTTGATGGTTCACTGTGTCAAAGGCGGAGCTTAAATCAAGGAACAGGCCAGCTACTTTCTGTTTTAAGTTTAGACGAGATCTTACATTACAAATTAGATTTTCTATGGCATCTTGTGTACCAACATTAGTCTGGTAACCAAATTGTTTGTAATTTAGCACTTTGTTCACATTAAGATGTCTTAAAAGGCTGCATTTGATTAGCTTTTCGAAAATTTTTGATAGCGTTGTCAGCAGCGAGATAGGCCTATACTTTTTGGGATCTTGCTTCGATCCTTTCTTATGTACAGGAATAACTTTTGCAATCTTGAGTTGGTCCGGAAATACACCTTTCAACATGCATTTATTAAAGAAAATACTTAAAGGTAAAGCCGAAATGTCATCATGGCCATATTCCATGGATTAGACTAGTGTCAGTTTATTTAGAAGGTTCTGACGCCCTATAACGACTGTCAAAGATCTTCATGACAACCGGGACCGCCGGCTTAACGTGCTCTCCGAGGCATGGGGCAAGCGATAATTTATAATATTGAATTAACGCACAGAACTCCGAAAAGTCATTGGTGCGCGCCAAAGATTCGAACCCGATACCCTCTGCATAGCAGTCTGTTGGTATCTCCACTAGGCTATCGCTGCCTTTATAATTTTATTATTCATCGTGACAAAACATGTTTTATAATCCTTTATATTGTTTTTTTTTATATAATGTGAAATCTTATGGCTCCCACTTGCCAATGTGAAGGACTATGGCCATACCCATCTCATAATAAGAAGAAAAATGTAAGTAACCAACAGTGGGACAGCTCATAAACAAGGCCGAAGATGATAACTATTTTCATTATTTTTATACAAAGTACTTTTATTATAAACCAAAGATTATAAAAGTGAATAACGTTACATAAAACCATATAATTTTTACACAAAAGTTCCCTCTATATTACTTTACTCTTTGCACAGAAGGTTCTAAAATAAAATCGCGTTGAGTACTAACGCCATCTATGACAAACACCACGAAGTTCCTTCACACAAGAATAAATTCTTAAGCCTCATATTCATTAGGAGACATTTGTCCCGCGACCTTGTCGCCCGACACGAATTCTACGTGTTGAGCGGCGTCGCAGGGGACATCGCCCGACATCGCAGGCGACATCTACGTGTCGGGGAACAAGTCGCTTGTCGACGCTCCGATAGCGTCGACCTTGCGCGACTTCGTGTCCCTCGGCAGTTGCCGATGGCATTTGACTTATGAGGACGTGTGTTGCTATTTGTTCCGCGACTACCCGCAAATATAGCACACTTCGTTGGTCCACACTACCAACGAAACTGTGTTAACACTTTAGGCAACATCTTGATCACAATGCCGGTATGTGGACGAGCGAAATGCCGGTCGACATTGTCGCGGGACAGTCGCACGTAAATGTCCTGCGACTGTTCACGATAAGTCGAGCGACTTTGTCCCCTAGTGAATACATGGCTTTAGTGTAGCATGTAACAGAATTTGAACAGCGCCACTGCGGTTATAATATGCACTAATTGTTGTTGTTACTTTGACAAAAGAGGCTAGAAGTAGTATGTACGTAGAAAACGTTCTATGTTTGCGTCACTTATTTTGTGTTCCTTAGATAATAATAACGTCATTATCTAATTCGTATTGTGTATTAGGTATTCGTAAAGTGGTACGAAGGAATAAATAGAGTAAAACTACTTAAAGTAAATTAGTTATATTTCTACTGATTTAAAACATAGCTAATAATTTAAGATAATAATGTTGTCTTCTGAAAAAATAATAATTATTTATTTACCCTCCAAATGATAATGCCTTTTTTATAATTTATAAAAATATTGAATAGCTTATTAACATCATGTCATTAAAATTGTGCTTCTACACCAATGGCACTGTGGTTTTGGGCTTAGCTCTCTACGGGCAATGGAGTTATTGCCGTAGGTTCGCGAAAACCCTCAATCACATCAAAAACATATTTATAATGTGAATATAGAAATGAGAACCACGGTTAATCAGAAACACAGTATCATGTGGTTGTGAAAGTCTTTGATGAAAGCAATGGGATTTTAATGTGTGTCAATTTCTGTAAATAATAGGTAGTTACTTTTTAAAATGTTTATTTTAACCTAATCAAAGACAATTTTAACAAATAATTAGCTGTTTGTACTGCTTAAATGATTTTATATCAAAGTATTGGTGTAGCTTTCAACAGCCGGGTTATTTAGTGGCAGTTGATAGGCTGGTCAGGAGATTATTCGTATACTTCTGTATATCATAAAAAATGCAGCAATTCTGGCGCTGTCAGTTCCAACGTCAGCACAAAGCACGGAACACAGTGTGCAAATTGTATGACCATAGTTTCAGGAGTTTATAGCTTTTCGAAGATATTTTCACTCAGGTCATGTCATTTTTGATATATGATGATGTTTTAAAAGTGACCAGAATTGAAAAAGGAATGCTGAGATGGTTTGGACACGTGGAGCGAATGAGTGAAGACAGAATGACTCACAAAATATATAAGGCAAACGTGTATCGGCAAGCCGGTCGCGGCCGACTTCGTAGGACATTCGTCAACCAAATTGGTGCCGTTTTGAAAACGGTAAGGTCCAAAGCACCCGGAACCGGCGAGCATGTATGAAAAGAGTAATGAATGTAGAGGAAGCGCGTGAGGTTTATAAGGATAGAAGAAAGTTGCGTTCCGTTGTCTCTGCCTACCCCGTCGGGAAAAAGACGTGGGTATATGTATGTATGTATGTTTTAAAAGTTAAATAGTCCTCTAACAATAACATGATTTTTTTACAAAACACAGTGTAGGAACTAATAGCAGGGAAAAGACTAATCGAAACGTGTAGAGTCCGTGCCACGAGATCATAGACTTTTTGTAAACAAAGAATTTCTACTAAGTGACTAAGCGACAGTTCTGTCAAAAACAAATAATGTCAAATCCAATGATTATTAGAAATAGATTATTAGAAATATTTTGAAAATTAATCAACACAAATATCAAAATAAGAACATTTAAAATATGTGTGTTTAATTTGTAAGTACCTATTCATAATCCAAGCAAAAGCTGGAATATCAAACTGTTATAAATCTGGCTAGATTTGATCTGACGTTTGGCAGTTGACACTGTCAAACGTGTAAATAGCATATAAAAGGAGAACAGGCTCTGTTCAGGTTCAGTCCCGCCCCGACAACGGCTAACTAAGGAACGATATAATTCTGACTTTTATATTATTGTGTTTTTATATTGTGTTATTACTAATAATGTGTTTCACAATTCTTTATTGCTATTGTGGTATTATTTAGAGTATTTTCAATATAGACAATGTATAATTAATGTAATAATATAGCGTAGCAATTGTATAATTGATATTGTGGGTGGTTCCGTCAGTTGTGCGATGTTAAAGTTCAGAACTTGGGGTATCGGTATCATCTAATATATAAAATTCTTGTGTCACAGTTTTCGTTCCCATACTCCTCCGAAACGGCTTGACCAATTTTGATGAAATTTTTTGTGCTTATCCGGTATCTATGAGAATCGGCCAACATCTATTTTTCAAAAAAAAAAAAGTTTTGCAAAACAACGTTTGCCGGGTCAGCTAGTATAGTATAGAATCGAATTATATGCTGAAAAACAAGTCATGTCCATTATATACAGCATGTAGTGAATATTTCAGCGGTAAATATTGAATACACCTATAGTAAATAAATCTGTAGTGAAATAAATCTAAATGAGTTATGCTAATCTTTTGTATTAAGGTAATAGTTACTTTTAAAACATTGAATTACCCACAACCTTGCTATGCGATATATATGTATTGATTGTACCGCTTTTATAAACGATAACTGTAACTATTAAAAGAATGGCCAAGAGTTTTCTTGCTACGCTCTTTCTCTTGGTTCTATCTCCTTGCTTTGCGAACGTGGCGCTAAATGTAAATGTAGAATCAGAGCTTTATATTTTAAAATATACTCTCGTGACAAGCTGTATAAATGAAAGTAAGAATTGATAGTCGTATCTTTTATTTTCCAAACACCTGACAAATAGAACTATAATAATACACATAGGCTGTATACATTGTATCTATACATATATATTATACCCACGCTATTATCAGAAGTGGGATCTGTCCACCTCACATTACTAATACATCCAATTGCAAGTTCCAGAGTATCCTTGTCTACATCCTGTCATGCTGATGACGTCACGTCGCTGTCCTACTGACGACGGAGCCCGACGTGTCCTTGACGCAGTAGCACTGGTGCTGAAAACAGTCTAGTGGATACGTTCCACTCGTTCTGCTGACGACCGACGGAGCCCGACGTGTCCTCGACGCAGTGAAAATAGCACTGGAAACAGGCTTACGGATCACAGGACGCTGTTGTGTGAGATGATTTTATAAAATTTAGACTGAGATAGTTAACGAATGTTCAACAAGTAAATATGTAGGTATTATGTAAAAGGACTGTACCTACACTTTTTTTTACAACTCTATAAATACATTTAGGTACTGTTTCGTATTGTAATCCGAATTTTCGATGCGGATGTTGGCTATAATTAACTACATATCCTATAAGGGATTTTGGAAACTATAACATAAACCAAATGCTAACCATTCAATTGCCTTGGCATTTAGGGTGTCGATGATTGCTATAACGGTTAAATAAAATCTTAACTAATTTATATTTATGTTTATTATAAAATTATATATTTTAATTATTATATGTAAATATAGGTCTTGTAGTACAGATGTATTATTTGAAATAACAGATTCTATCATGTTCTATAAATAGATCTTACATTTTTATACTGTGGGTTGAGACTGATTTGAAACCATTTTTAAACCATTAATTAGCTCACAAAATATAGGTATTGTATACAGATGTAGGGTAAAGATGAAATTGGTAGCCACATAATCACCATTCCTGGCATGTGAGACATAGTTATATTTACGTTACGATAAAAACGATTATTTTATTTACATAAAAAAATATAATTTATGATATTATTAGTACTGGGACATCATACTTTTCTATTAACCGCTTAACACAAGTAAACATTATTATAATTTAAATATTCCTGGTTGCTGTAGAAACACTGGTCTACTAAAGATACTTATAGGTAGATCTTTCCTGTCGTCTGGCAAATTATTAAATATTTTGATGTACATAGGACAGCAATTTATTTTGTATTGGTCACTAATAATATTAGGTACAATTAGTTTGTTTGGATATCGTGTGTTAGAACTGCAATGGTTGCTAAGAGTTATGAATATGTACTGTTAAAAAGTATAAAAGTACATAATTATGTTTATCCATTGTCTAGTAACCTTACTAAAAGCTTGTATGAATGTGGTAGACTACTGACATATTGTTTTAATGATCCACAAATTTCAATAAGATATATAATACAAAATAAAACAAATATTGCTTATTTAATACTTGCAAACTTGCTCGAAATATGACACAGATTACTCTTTTTATAATTTATGCCATTAACCCGTAAAGCAATTAGCCTTAGAAAATAAGTTTTAGTGAGACAATGTATGTTTGCTCCTCAACTGTTGATGGTTAAATTTATACAAAGCTGTTGATGGTTAAATTTATACAAAGCTTGGAAAAATCATATCTTTATGTTCAAAATGCAAATTTAAAACAAAACGTTGTCTAATATCTATCTAATTAATTATTTTGCGACATGTCATTGTAGTTTTTCCATTTCGATACTCTCATTACTCCAAACTATATATATTTATTTAACCTAATGTTGTGATATCATGTTCTATTATTTATTAAAGAAAAGCTGCACTATCCAAGAAACATTTCTTTTAAAAATTACAATTGGATTTGATGCTTTGGAGTAGCTCCTTTCGTAACATATTGTTTGATGCAGTGGGTTGCGATATTATGATATACTTATAATATATGAATATGATAGTGTGATATTGTCACACATTATTTTGCAGTTCATATTTGTAATATTTACGCTATAATTCTTTATTATCCCTTAAAAATAGGGATAAATAAGGACAGGCAATCCACTTCATAAAGGGTTGAGTATTTCCTAGCCATTAATCACACTGGGTTTGTCTTAGAATTATCAATGACCGTTAAATAGCTGCTGTAAATGTTTAAAAGTATTTTAATTATTAAAATAGTTCTGTTATACTTATTACTTTATAAAGGTAAAGAAAGAAAATGCTTGCCCTGTTGAAATGGTGAATACACATACCTTATTTTTTTATTTTCACTCGATGCTGATAAAATTATGAGGTTGGCCGAGCTTCTGTACAGCGGTTAGGACTGACTCTTCTTTTATTAGGTTGTTCATTGGTAGGAATCCTATCAACCCAAGTATGATTCTGGATTAGATGAGATAATACAAGATGATTGTTCTGATTCCTTACTGCTAATTAGGACATCAACGGCTTAAAATAATTGCCGCTCTTGACCGAGCACGTTGCTAGAACATAAACTTAATAGTGATTTACAATTGCCACACTTACTTATTTGCAACTAATACAATACGTATAAAACTACAACAAAATTTGAAAACTTGTTCTATCATACAACCAGATTTGTTATAATTATACCTATTAATAATAAATAATTTTTATTATTTTATACGTGTATACAGGGTGGCGCTTGCATAGGGGCATTGATTTAAAAAGGACGTAGCATTGATGCCTATAAAATGTTTTACATCAACAAAAAAGGCCATGGGGCCAAAATAAAAAAATAAAATTTTCAAACAAAATAAACTATAAAATATGAGTAGCAAAACGAAACACCATTTGTAGACCAATATGACATTAGGTTACTAACCTTTGTAAGAACGGCAACGTGTGCTATGCGGCAGACGATGCCACGGAGGTACTTCACATTTATTGACGAATTACCTATTTCAGTAATTCTACACATCACTCCAATGTTTGGTCACTCATTAGGCAAGCACTGGTGTCTTTTTCATATCAACAAAAACCCACTTAACACAAACCCACGTAAAAGGTAGCACAAAATTTTTAAATTCTCAAAATGGCCGCCATTGTTATCACGAATTACCTATTTCAGTAATTATACAAATCACTCTAATAAAAGTTCAGTAATTAGGAAAGCACTGGTGTCTTTTTCACAACAAGAACCCACGTTAAACAATCATATCCGCATATTCGGACGACATAAAGTTTGTCATTATTAACACAAATAATGCAAAAATGACGAATGATAAAGTTCACTAAACAACAACACAATTAAATAACACAACTAAATACAATCACACAATTCAATACCAAAAACAACTTTCGCATAAAGTTAAGATAAGCGCGCGCGCGCTAAACGGCACTAAACAAACCTTTGATGAATCACCGATCACCGATGCGCCGCTGGCGCCGACATGTCTAGGATAGGAAATAGAGATGCGCAATAGGTACTATGAATGTCGATATTTTTGACATGTTAATACGTTAACAACAAAATAACACAAAATGTTTTTATACAACGAACTATGCATTCTTACTTGTATTAACAATAATGCTATTGCTTAATTGTGTTGCTAATACGACACAGTTAAACAAGTTTATGAAATACTATGCACATACTTCAATTAGTTCAGTAGTTTTAGTACATAGTTATTATAATTCTTAAGAAGATTGTTGAACCCATTAGACCATTTAAAAAATACCATACGGAAAGAGCTAAAATAGTCAATAATTATTAACTTATTTCAAATAATTAAATAATTGAATATCTTTACATGTTTATCATTGTTTACCTATAAAAAAACGTCGTCTTTATTTGTACCACACTTTGAAATTTTCGAACGTAAAGTCATTGATAAGGCGATTACATTAACGTTAAATACAAACAATCTCGACAATAAACAACAAACTTTTACGGTGCGTAGGATTTTTTATCGATACTATCATTGATAAGACGATTACATTAAAGTTAAATACAAACAATGTCGATACAATAAACATTAAACTTTTACGGTGCGTAGGTATTTTTTATCGATACAATAAACAACAAACTTTTACGGTGCTTAGGTATTTTTTTATTTTCACATACACACACATTCACAACGTCACGCCTTTTATCCCCAAAGGGGTAGGCAGAGGTGTATTTCTACACCCACTTTTCGCCAGATATACCTTAGTCCCACGTAATAAGGGGCGAGCCTATTGCCGTACCGGGCACATTTCCAGACTCCGTGCTGCTACTGGGAATTTCGTGACAGAAAAACCCAATAACACTGCCTGACCCAGGAATCGAACCCGGGACCTCCCGATCCCACGCGCACATTTATGCCGCGAGACCAACGAGGCAGTCGTATAGGGTTTGGTGTCGAGTTTTCCGTCTCTACGCAAAGATGGTATTTGCATCATGTTATCCCTTAGTTGCCTCTTACGACACCCACGGGAATATAGAGGGTGGTGACACTAACTTGTATTCTATGCCGTCAACCACACGGCAAGCATTTTTATTTATCGATACTATTTACAATATTTTGTTCATAATTGGGCAACTCTATTTGGCTCCACTATGTTTGCCCTTGTCACACGTAGTGCATTTACTGTAAGAGTGAGTTCTTATTCACTCTTACAGTAAATGCACTACCTAATTAGATTTTATCGTGCTTGCCGGAACCGATCCATTTTATTATTATGTAACTTTATTGAAAAGGTAATTAGAAAGTTTCAAAAGTCTTATTCTGTAAAAATTTACGCGGGCGCAAAAACCTACAACGATGAGTCGTACCTACGAGGCGAAGTGACGTTGCACGACGACGACGTCTAAGGGTCAACGTAGACAGAGAGGAAGAATCCCCACGCGGTCTCGGGCACTTTCTTTACGGATTGCGTATGCTCAAGCTTGCGCGCGACCTCGCGAGCCTGCGTGGGTAAACCGTTCTCGGTTACCACTCTACAGTAAATATTTTGTCGCGAAAGTTTGTTAAACTCAGTAACAAAACTGACTGAAAGTACGCGTACGACGCGGGCACCTACTCGACGCCGCAAGGGGATTCCCGCGTATCTTCGAGGACGCGCGAATATTTTTTGTCAGGTTCAAGCATTTATGCACTTTATTGTAAAAAAATAAAGTTTATTTTCAAGTGCGTTAATAAAATCCTCTTCGCTGCGCTCCGTTCTGTCTGCGCTGAGCCTAACTTCGGATGACGTCGAGGCGTCGCGTCGTAGGTAGGGTTGTTGACCGTTTTGTATCAGCTGTGTGGAATTCAAAGCATGTGCAAAAAATCATCATTGTCTTGCCCTGGTCCCAATTTATTTGGGGTCGGCGCAGTATGTCCTTCGCTTCCATACTTCTCTGTCACCAGTCATCCAATCGCTTACCCCTTTCTCTTTCATATCCATCCTCACACAGTCCATCCATCTCTTCCTTGGCCGTCCTCTCCCTTTTCGTCCTTCTACATGCATATCCATCACTTTTTTACCTACATACATCTCATCTCTCCGCATAACATGTCCATACCAGGCCAATCGACTCCCTTTCACCTTTTCAGCTATGGGCGCCACTTTCATACTCATGCATGTGCAAAAAATGCGGAACTTAAAACCACCGATTGAATTGATTTTTGGTACAAGGCTTAAGAATGTTGTAAGCTATGCCTCAGTTTAAAAAGTGCCGCTATGCAAGCGCCACCCTGTATATAATGGTATTAAAGGTCCTCCTCCACCAACTCTTCAATACACCTCTTTTTATTTAGCACCACTTTATCGAACACTGGCGAAAGCTGCCTAAGTCATTTGGGTCTGCCTTGTTCCTTGTGCAATATTGTGTATGAAAGGTAAATGGAATAAAATAACTACGGCTACGTTGTATTATGTTTTAATACCGCAACCACAGAAGTATAAATCAAAATTGTGTTTTCAAATATTATATGCCAATATCCGCCGTATCCATTTCTAGATTTCAGAACGGTCTCATATTAATCTATATACATATAAATATGATGTATAAGAAACTATCAGTAAATTATTTTCATAATCCAAATTGTTATGTGGATAACACGGTTATCCGTGGATAACCGTGTAGGTGCACATTTATAAATATTAATTTGTGATTTTATAATTTGTTAAAGCTAATGCTTTTATTAAACAAAAATAACTAAACTGATCTAACGGATATATATGTGGTATGTGCATAAGTGAAAAGATGTGAGACCTTACGAAATTGTGGAATAGAGAATAGTTTATACAAAAGAAATCACACCTTGAGAGTGGGCTTAGCAAAAAGCCGTCAAAAAATGAAAGTCATTTGAAATGTGTACTTATTAAATTGTATTGATTATGGATGAATTGAAAAGCGTTGTATGACGTTCACTGGCCGCGAGTGATTAAGCTTCACCGACTGCGGGGTGTTAGGTCTGCACAGTAAAGTTTGAAATGGTGATTTTGACTAAAACTATTATGATTAAAACTTTGACTTAAGGCCGATTTATGAATCGTCAGTTAAAAGATAACAAAAAATAAAATATTACACTAACAAATTAAAAACTACGGTTGTGGATAAAGTAGATCAATGATGTTACGTACTTTTTAATTTAGTCCGGTTGCAGTTTAACTGTCAAGTAAATTTTAACTGACGATTGAAGAATCAAGCCTTAGACGATTAAGACCGACAAAAAAATACTGTTTGTTGATATAACCTATCGCCACATATATCCCATAAAATAATTAAAATCTCAAACCGTGATAGATTAATTATTTACTATAGGGTGTAATTAATTGTTATTTTACATGTGAATACGAAATTTATGATTCGTAATGGATAAATTATTTTACATAAGAATACAGAAATGATATAATTATTTGTATGTGATGTAATCTATCTACACTAATAGTGTTGTCAATAATTGATTGTAATATAAATACTAAGTGCGATAAAATAGAATGTTGTAAAGGTACACTGTCTACAAAAAAAATACACATATTATTGTTTTACCGCTGGTCGGCTTCTGATCAGATATTAACCTGAATATCATACTGCGGCGGGTGATAGGGTTGATATGTCATGGTCAGAGGTCACAAGAGAAAAACTCTGAAAATAAAACTGCAGGTTGCTGCAGGTTTCCGCTGGTCGATCTGTGCTCTGACACTTCACTGAAATTCACATTGCAGCGGGTGATTGGTGCTGGTGTTGAAGGCCACAGATCCAAATAATAAAAACCTGCAGGTTGCTGCAGGCTTCCGCTGGTCGATCATTGCCCTGACACTTCACTGAAATTCACGTTGCAGCGGGTGATAGGTGCTCGTGTTGAATGCCATTGATCTAAGAAATAAAACACAGAGTAAAACCCTGGGAAAATAAAACTGCAGGTTGCTGCAGGTGTAAAAACAAAGAGGAGCGAAGAGCGAAGTACAGGTCAGTCTGGCCGTGATAGATTATTAGAAATATTTTGAAAATTAATCAACAAAAATATCAAAATAAGTTCATTTATAATATGTGTGTTTAATTTGTAAGTACCTATTTATAATCCAAGCAAAAGCTGGAATATCAAACTGATATAAATCCGGCTAGAATTTAAATCAATGTTACTTTTAGGTTAGGTTTTAGGTTAAGTTACTAGAAGATTGATTTTTGGGTTATTCATATAATTATTTATCAAACAATATAAAACTAAATATATTGTATCATTTACTATGTATAGCATAAACCTATCGTATATGGTTATATCGTATTGATGGTTGGTATGTTTTAAATTAATAGTGTTGCCAATAATAAATATACAATTTGATCTGACGTTTGGCAGTTGACACTGTCAAACGTGTAAATAGCATATAAAAGGAAAACAGGCTCTGTTCAGGTTCAGTTCCGCCCCAACAACGGCTAACTAAGGTACGATATAATTCTGACTTTTATATTATTGAGTTTTTATATTGTGTTATTATTACTAATAATGTGTTTCACAATTCTTTATTGTTATTGTGGTGTTATTTAGAGTAATGTCAACATAAAAAATGTATTTGTATAGTAAATGTAATAATACATATATACATAGACTCACGCCTGTTTCCCCGAAGGGGTAGGCAGAGGCATATTAAACGCCCACTTTACGCCAGTGTTTTGATCCCACGTAATAGGTGGCGAGCCTATTGCCGCTTATCGGGATATTTTGTTTGCCAGCGCCTCGTCCGTTGATCGGCAGGTGCACCACTTGCAGGTGAGGTTGGCTTGGGACCCCAATTTCTTGGTGGGAACCCTATGCACCCTATGTAATAATATAGCGTAGCAATTGTATAATTGATATTGTGGGTGGTTCCGTCAGTTGTGCGATGTTAAAGTTCAGAACTTGGAGTATCATATAGTATAGAATCGAATTATATGCTGAGAAACAAGTCGTGTCTATTATATACATCATGTAGTGAATATTTCAGTGGTAAATATTGAATACACCATTTTTCTTTTTTGGTGTCGGGTTGGAAAATCCTTATGGAGTCCCTCCGTCCCGGGAGAAGGACGAAAGGGACTGTCAGACTCTTACTGACTAAAAATCAACCCGTGTTCCTCATGTACCCGTGTGTCGGAGGGTAGGGATTCGCATAAGCATTCGTCGCTACCCCCCGAGGGGTATTGGTCCGCCAGATGGTCAGGCGGGCCCCGAACAAAACTCCCTTGGCAGCGGATTAAGGTGTTGGGCTCCGCCGCCAAAACACTCAGTGGCCGCAGAGGATAGGGAGGACGGCAACGCAACACCGCATCTCCTCTTCCTCTGCGCCCCCACCGCGACGCATCGAATGGTGCGCCCCCATTTGGTCGCGGGAGATAGGGTGCGCGGCAACGCAACACCGACACGCCTCTCCTCCCGTGACCGCACCCGACTGCGAGGGACAGACATAACTGTCCCCCGCACCCGCACCGTTGGACGCATCCTGCGCAGGCCCCGTCAAGCCCACGCGGAGCGTCCCCTCCTGGATCCCTCTTAGCTTCACCGCTGGTAACCAATCCATGGTTACTGAGCCCCCCACCACGACAAGGTGGAGATCCCACTGGGGGGAAATATTGAATACACCTATAGTAAATAAATCTGTGGTGAAATAAATCTAAATGACTTATGCTAATCTAATAATAAAAAAATGTATTAAGGTAATAGTTACTTTTGAAACATTGAATTACCCACAACCTTGCTATGCGATATATATATGTATTGATTGTACCGCTTTTATAAACGATAACTATGACTATTAAAAGAATGTTCTTTCTCTTGGTTCTATCTTCTTGCTTTGCAAACGTGGCGCTAAATGTAAATGTAGAATCAGAACTTTATATTTTAAAATATACTCTCGTGACAAGCTGAATAAATGAAGGTAAGAATTGATAGTCGTATTTTTTATTTTCCAAACACCTGACAAATAGAACTATAATAATACATATAGGCTGTATACGTTGTATCTATTCATATATATTATACCCACGCTATTACAGTCATATCTACATATATCGTGTACATTTACAGATAATTTTATGTTTTAGAGTAATTACAAATTGCTGTAGGTATGGTTGCTAATCTATTAAAATAATTATGTTTGTTGGTTGATTGTAGAAAAAAAAATGTATTCTCGTTAACTTGGTCATTAAAGCTTGATGCTTAGGTATGCACATAATTTAAACGTCGTCGTTACTTGAACAAGAATCAAAACCACGATTTTTCAATATGAATATATTTGCGAACGAATATTATTCTATAAACATTTTTTTTCCATTTAGTGTCACAACTACTATTTTGGACTTAGAAGACAGTAAAAAAAAAGCACATTTCAGTCTCAATATAATATTATATAGATACCACATCTTAAATATATTAGTATTTTACAATAACTTGTAAGAAACATATTTAATTATATAAATTCATACGTAGTGTGGTTGACGGCATAGAATACAAGTGTCACCACCCGCTATCTTCCCGTGGGTGTCGTAAGAGGCGACTAAGGGATAACACGATGCAAATACCATCTTTGCGTAGAGACGGAAAACTCGACATCAAATCCTATACGACTGCCTCGTTGGTCTCGCGGCATAAATGTGCGCGTGGGATCGGGAGGTTCCGGGTTCGATTCTTGGGTCGGGCAGTGTTATTGGGTTTTTCTGTCACGAAATTCTCAGTAGCCGCACCGAGTCTGGCAATGTGCCCGGTACGGCAATAGGCTCGCCCCTTATTACGTGGGACTAAAGTATATCTGGTGAAAAGTGGGTGTAGAAATACACCTCTGCCTACCCCTTCGGGGATAAAAGGCGTGACGTTATGTATGTATGTATGTAAATTCATACACAACAACTGGTAAAAAAGTATTTGATTATTATTGAACGTATTTAAAGTATTAACACCGATTCTTTAACTTCCGTTCAAGAATATTTAGTAATTTAACAAGATTTATTTTGACATTTTTATTATTAAAAAAAATAGTAATAACAATAATAATAAATAAAAACTGAAGATTACAAAAATCCAATTTTCTATTTTATGATCTAAGCCTCAGGAGTGAATCGAATATTGCAGTAGGCATATAATATATTATATACTATCGTCGTCCCGTGCTTCGATTCAGCAACTATCGCATCGTCGCAGTAACATTACCAGGTTAAACACCCTTTTTAAAAGTAAAGAACAAAAATAAATCGACTTTTAATTTGTAGAAATGCCGTTAGCCAAGCCAGGCGACAATAGAATGGCGAACAAATATTTACCACCGTACACATTTATAACATAGTTCTAAATCAGTTTGTTGTCGGCGTGGCTCACACAACTCGCACTGCTGGCACGCAAATATCATTATAAGTTACAAACTGCCGAACCGTGTCCAAAAATTATTACAATTCTCAAGAAAATAAATTGTTTGCATGCACCAATGTTCGTTACATCGATAACATGAGTGTTTTCCGCCAAGCTTCTAAGTTTTGTTTTTCAACAATGTTTCGAACTAATATTCTAAATTTAATGTAAAAGATATTTTATGAGATTTGTTGCTTTAACGATATGTAAAGATAGTATTGCACACTATCGAATTACGTAGGCTACAAAAACAGAAAGCGCAACACTATCTCCAAAAAGTAGACGTAGCTATTAAATTAATCATTATCATCGTTCTAGCGTTAGCCCTCTATCTGCATTCAAGACTTCGCTTTGGAGCCCGGAGTCCGCTTTCTAGTAGTGCGCGCCGTAGATTCAAATTCGTCACCATCTGTATAGCAGTCTATTACTCGTACTATTAGTGTAACGACTAATTTTTCGCTGCCTCAAATATCTAAATAAAACAAATAAGTAGACAGCATTAGATATTAATAATAAACCAGTGGTTAACTGAACTGAACTGGTTAAATATTAATAATAAACCAGTGGTTGACTGCACGGTTGGCGTAGTGGTTTAAGCGGCCGCCTCGCCGCTTGACATTGCGCTGAGTATTGTGGGTTCGATCCCCACACGAGTCAACACTTTGTGTCATTCACAAAATGTTGTTTCGAGTGTTAATTGTGTCCGTTAGTTGTATGATTGTAAAGTCCCCCGCGACACAGGATGTAGTCCTAATTCAGGAGTTGTCTTTAATAAAAAGAAAAAAATGAAAAAAGGGTTAAAGGTATTTTTTAAATAGTATTCATCTCTGAATCATGTATCATACAAATACTGAATGCTATGAAATGACTTAAATGAATTATTGCGACACATTCATGATGGCTAAATACGTGTGAGTGCATAAAAGGGTTTAAATATAACTGCCATCAATATTCCAGTACTTAATAATAAATTGTCATCTATACTAATAATATCAGGAACTACTGATCAGATTTCAATAGTTATTTTCGTGTTGAATAGCTCATTTATCGAGAAAATCTGTAGGCTATATAATATTACGCTATCAGCCACGAGAGTGGCCGCAGTAGCCCTAAATAAACGCGGGCTCATCTAGTCAGTCGTCATCATATCAACCAAACGACGTCCACTGCTGGACATAGGCCTCCCCCAAGGTTCTCCACAGTCACACAGACCGGTCTTGAGCCGCCTGCATCCAACCGCCTCCCGCGCTCTTGACAAGATCGTCGGTCCACCTTGCGGGGGGCCTAACTCTGCTGCGTACGTGGCCGCCACTCCAGAACCTTTCTGCCCCAACGGCCATCGGTTCTTCGAGCTATGTGCCCTGCTCATCTAGTCAGTACTAAAACTAAAATGTAGGAATGTAATTATGTTTTTTTTTTTTAATTTATATTCTGCATTTAAGTATAACAACACAAAGAAAGTTTGTACTTGCCCTGAAAATAATTATCTGGCTGTCAGTAGGACGATTCTTTGCAAAGTAATTCCGCTACACAAAAACAAACTATGAAAATGTTTGTAATGTGAAATTATTCATCGTTAACCCCTTTTTTCCTGTCTTTTAAAGTAGGTCATTGTTGTGCTACAATATATTTGCTAGTTTATGTATATCCGTAGAAATCAAACAAACTGAAATCTACGTCATGCCAATCGACTCATACAACCAAACCGATTGACCTGTTTGAATTTCGTTACAAGAGAATAACCGGTAATTGTGTCGGTGCTCGGCGCGAAAATTGAAAACGCCTATAATAAATATAAATTGTGAACCACAGAAGAATAACTAAAGCATGGAAGGAACGATATTTTTAAGACCAAATTGAATATAGCTACACTCTTTACTCATATGACAAATTAGAGTTGCCAGAAGAAGATGGCACTATGTTTGTCAGTTAGGGCTAAAGACCATTTCAACACAAATTTCGTAACTTTTTAATTTTTAGTGATTGAGGAAATCCGCTATTGATATCGATCAAAGTTTCAATATAGGTTCAAAATCAAACAGACTTGTAAAGTAAAGTAAGTATATACATGTTATACATTCCGTAAGTTTGTGTCCACAGAAGTCAGAACGCTTGTTGATGGATAGTATTTAAATAATTATTACACAAACTTGCATTTTTAAACTGAAACTATATTTTTTTGTTTCAAATGGGTACTCGGTAGCACATAATAATGAAGCGTCACAGCATTTTTTTTTTAACTTCAGGCTAATCTCACGTGTTTTGTCACCAGCCGCGCGTGAAAGGTATTTTTCAATAACGCTGCTATTTTTCACGTGATCTAAAATTATCAAATCCTCCTTCACGATATTTTCGGTTTGCAAACTATCAAGTAAACGTGAAATAGCAATGTACTTTTTCATCAGACGTTTAGACCGTTGTCTTAAATAATTTATTTTTAACAAACGTCTTTTAGCAAGCTGCTCATGGTGAAAAACTTTTTTTTGTAGTTTTTCTATTGTACGTAAGTGTTTAGCGCACACAATTTTCATCGCTTCTGTACCTACTGGCAGATAAATTGTAGCTTACGTAGGCGCTTTAGTGCTAGTTGTCGGAGAAACAGAAGATGTCTCATATAACCGCTTGACCGCTAGCGCCAATTCGCCGAATTCACTCGACCGCTCACGTTCTAAACAAAATGTCGCGCCGCCGCTCGCCAGATGGGCGCGCTATCATAAACATTTATTGTTGATAAGTCGGTAACATGAGTAAGTTGAAGTGATGTTTTTCTTCAACATTTTGAAGACTCGTTCAAGTCGTATGAATTCTTTGTTGATATTTAGTTTCTAATTTATTATACTTAGCAGCGAACATTGACTATCATTGAAAAAAACACTTTGTGTATTTAAAACAGGATTATTTTAAAAAGTAAATCGATGACATACATATTTTATGAGTTTTCACTGTAGAGGGATTCTATCTACACCGAATTAAATACAAAAAACATGTATCATAGTATAAAAATATTTAATTACAGGCATACGATTAGCACGTAATCACGAAGCGCGCGAAACAAAGAGTGGCATTTGACATTACTTTTTCGTTCCGGGTTAACGATTTTAAGACTCGTTTCGTATTTTTAGCATGAAGAAATGTTCAATGATTTGAATAGAACAGAAAAAAGTATTTAAAACATTACGTAATAGAAAGAAACAGTAAATTCAGACCGAGTATAGCGCTGTAACCAAAAAGGGAAAATAGTCACTTGTGCGCGGTCTACGGAATTTCGAAAAAGGGAGAATAGTCATAGTACACTAAAGAAAGAAAAAAGCCACGTTTTATTGAAAAGCAGTATATTAAAATAAATAAGCACACCCTTTGTGTTTGCCACCCTAGCAATCACTGATAATACCTGAAGCTTGATTTATAGGCCAAAGCCGATTGTTGAAAAGTACCTTACACCTTTTTCTGTAGTCCCATTACGTGCATTGAAATTTTGATGATCGATTGCGTAGTCAAAATGTGAAAGCTTAACAAATAAATAAATTCACTTACATTAATAATATGTATTAGTAAGGATATGGTAAAACGATGAAATGAGTGGATGTCGCCTAACAGCCTGGCCACGAACGTCCGCGACACGCTGAGCGACAAGCGATTTCAATGTTCATGCCGCTCTCTATTCTGCCGCCGGCGCTGTCACCTCAGTGCTGAACGCGCAATAAACATCGAAATCACTTGTCGCTTAGCGTGTCGTGGCTTTTCGTGGCAACAGTGTAACTGCAGGTAGCTGGCTGAATACTGTTTATAACATACACACATAGGCTCACGCCTGTTTCCCCGAAGGGGTAGACAGAGGCATATTAAACGCCCACTTTTTGCCAGACTTTTGATCCCACGTAATAGGTGGCGAGCCTAATGCTCGTTAGCCTGATCGGGATGTTTTGTTTGCCAGAGCCTCGTCCGTTGATAAGCAGGTGCACCACTTGCAGGTGAGGTTGGCTTGGGACCCTACGTTCTTGGTGGGAACCCTATGCACTGTTAATAAAATTGAACAAAAGAATAAAATTTAATTATTCCTTTGGTGGAGACATCGAATGGAGCCCAAAATCCGACTCCTGTTTTGCGCTGCTACCCTAATAAAAGTAAAAGCAAGTAATTATTTAAACACTTACACTGATATAATACGTTTAGAATGGAGGAGTAATGTTGGCACAGAATTTTCTTTAAGTCTGCGCCATCTGTCAATACTATAAAAACATTCCGCAGTAAAAAGCTTGGAACAAATTCTATGGTGCTTTCTAGGCACCCGATTTTCGCCACGACATACTGCAGCAATCCACATATTTTATAAATCTTTATCACGTGGAAATCTAAAAAATAACGAGATAAAAATATACTGTGGATTGATATATTGATAAGATTTTTTACAACACTTGACAATGTCGATATAAATATTATACGGCTAAATTCAAAATCATGACAGAACTGTCATAAAAGAAAAAAGAAAGAAAGAAGAAGAAAAAAAAATCGTTTAATTTTACCAGACGAAAGACATGAACAAACAAGACAATATGAACAAAAAGAGATTAAAATAATCTGTACACGCCTGTCGCCTGCATAAAAATAGGAGGCCAGTTCAGCATATTGCCGGACGCATGTGCCCGGCGCTGGTTTTCAACTGGCTCCTCAGTAGACGCGAAACATCACTAATGTTATTTAATTTGACGGCATAATATTGTCTAAATTGTATCTTACACGTCAGTTGACTGTGTTCAATTTGTAAGTACTAGGACTACTTCTATGTATACTAAGTATATTCAATTTCTTTGTTGTGAACCAAATCCACTTAATTGAAGGAAATATAGAATAAACAATGACCAGAAATGAGGTGGAGCATGAATCATGGCGGAGGTCTACCCCATACCTTGATACCTTGGACGTAAATCCAGGATTATAAAGACGAAGATTTGTAAAACAATGAGATAGCTGGAGAAAGGGAAGGCTGTGTGCTCTGTGATAAACGAAGTATTGCTTATGGATTACAGCATTTTTCTTTGAGGGCACAGATTTGTTAATGCTTTTGGAGTTTTCCTGTTAGCCAGTGTACTTAGTAACAGAATGAATCATGAAATTTGATCATAAGACGTATCCAATATTATCGTTTGTTACAGGTCCAATTGATATTTATTTTTATCTACGTTAAGAACTCCTTAAATAATATTATTCTTAGGCTGTAACTAGAAATTCGTTAGACTAGTGAGAGTTTCTGTTTCTTTGAAACGAACATTTTGATTATTACTGATAAAATCATAATTGTACCGTCAAAATTCATAACACGCAGTATATGAACTGTTCAACGCCGTGCTCTCTTTCATTTTGGCTTTAGAACATAATTATGATCCACATTAATACTGCTAATTAAGAGCAAGCATCTGCTGCGGGCCATGAAATACGTTTACCCTGATGTATTGTAAACTTCATCAACTTCGTGACTATATCTTGCGACACGTGTAATTTTGGCCCTGTTGCAGACCTTAGTGACTCTTTTATGGGTTTTTGAAGAGATGGATATGCGGGTAGCGATGAAACCGAAGTCAAATCTAATATCTTTGCAGAGAAGACTATGGTCTTTAGTGCTCTAGTACGGCGCAATATTTAACTTCGAAACGGACATTGACTCTACTTGATTTGACTCCACGAGTATTTTGTAAGTCAAAGCAAATTTCTCAGCAAAGCAACTTTCCACCACGCTGGCCAAGTGCGGGATGGCAAATTTCACATATCTTTCGAGAACATTATGGAAACCTCTCAGACATGCAGGTTTCCTTACGATGTTTTCCTTCACCGTTTAGCACGCGATAATTAACAATTTAATACGCACTTAACTTCGAAAAGTCATTGGTGCGTGCCGTGGATTCGAACCCGATACCTTCTGCGTAGCAATCTGTCGGTCTCTCCACTCAGCTATCGCTGTTTCACCTCCACTTAAAAAAAAATAATCCGCTATTTCGGCAAACTTCAAGTTTTAAGTCTTTCATTACAAAGACCAATGCAATGTTTAGATTCTCATTGAACCATTGTCACGTACATACATATATAATTATACTAGCTGACCCCACAAACTTCGTACCACCATATTTTTGTAAATACCTATTTGCATTTTATTTATCATACAAACCTTCTCCTGACAATAACAAATACATAAAAAAAAGATTTATCCAATTTGGTGCAGCCCTTTGGAAGTCATGCGCGTATATACATTTCGGTGATTCATTTTTATTTTTATAGATATATTAAAAAAATTCCCATCCACCATCTTTGATCACGAAATAGATGGTGTTTTTGAATTCCCCATTCCTTTTTTTTATGGAATAGGGGGCAAACGAGCAGACGGATTGCCTGATGTTAAGCGATTACCGCCGCCCATGGACACCCGCAATACCAGAGGAGTCACAAGTGCGTAACCGGCCTTTTAAAAAGGAATACGCTCTTTTCTTAAAGGTTTGAAGGTCATATTGGTTCGGAAAAACCGCAGGTGACAGATCATTCCACAGTTTAGAGGTGCGAGGCAGAAAGTTTCTAGAGAAACGCACCGTTGTGGATTGCAAACCATCTAAATGATGGGGATGGAAATGCTGTCGCGTAGAACGATGGCGGAAAGAGGCGGCAGGGATTAATCCGAACAATTCCTCGGAGCACTCCCCATAGTAGAAGCGATAAAAGATCCATAGCGAGGCTACATCGCTACGCAGCGCCAAGGGGTCGAACCGATTGCAAATATCTTGGCAGTCGACAATTCGAGCGGCTCTCCGTTGGATGCGGTCCAGAGGGAGAAGCTGGTACTGGGTGCCCCTGCCCAAAGATGAGAACAGTATTCCATATGCGGCCGGACCTGCGCCTTATAAAGGAGCAAGTGGTGGGCCGGAGTGAAATACCGTCTCGATCTATTTAGCACGCCAAGCTTCTTCGAGGCTAACTTAGCCTTACCCTCTAAGTGACCGCGGAACTGGACTTCGCTCGATATGTCGACACCAAGTAATCCAATACTGGAGGAGGCAGTTAAGGAGGTGCTCTCAAAACGAGGACATACGACCATCGGCAGTTTTTTTGCGGTGAAAACGCAGACTTGTGTCTTTGTGGGGTTAAAATGGACCAAATTAAGTCTTCCCCAATCTGAGACCATCTCCAAGGAGGTCTCAATTTCAGACACAAGTTTATGTCGGCTCTCGATGACTTTTTCCCGGGAAATGTTGGCGTGGCCTGTGTATAAAGCATCGCCTGTGCTGTCATCTGCATAACAATGAATGCCACTATCTAGCAACATATCATTGATATGCAGGAGAAACAGAGTAGGCGATAGCACGCAGCCTTGAGGGACACCAGCATTTACAGACAAGGCGTCAGAGCATTCACCGTCAACTACGACCTTTATGCTTCTGTCTGTAAGAAAGCTGGTGACCCATTCGCAAAATTTATCGGGCAGCCCATAGGAAGGGAGCTTCGAAAGAAGCGCTTTGTGCCAGACCCGATCGAAGGCCTTCGCTATGTCCGAACTGACCGCCAAAGCCTCCCCCTTTGTCTCGATCGCCTGTGCCCAACGATGTGTCAGGTATACTAGAAGATCACCAGCCGACCGATCCTTACGAAAGCCGTATTGTCACTAAGCAGCTGATTATCTTCTAGAAACCGAAGGAGCTGGCAGTTAATAATGAACTCCATTATCTTCGAGAAGAGGGAGGTTATGGCTATCGGTCTGTAGTTGGACGGGTTAGAGCGATCGCCTTTTTTAGGGATCGAGTGGACCAATGCTGTCTTCCACGATGTTGGGACTACGTCAAAAGAGTAAGAGAGACGAAAAAGGCGTGTCAAAACTGGTGCCAACTCTGAAGCGCAGATCTTCAACTCAATAGGGGGAATTCCATCAGGCCCACTCGACTTATGGATATCGAGGGACAGAAGTGCCATACGGACTGCGCGTTGGTGGAACAGAATATCCGGCATACAGCCCTTTAACAGCGGTATAGTAGGCGGTTCCTGTCCCCCGTCATCCAAGGTCGAGTTGGACGCAAAGAGTTTGCCCAGAAGATCGGCTTTCTGCTTTGCGTCGTGGGTCAAGGAGTCATTTCCCATGTGTAGCGGTGGAAAGGATGGCTTACAGAAGTTCCCTTCGATAGCTTTGGCAAGAGACCAGAATGCACGAGTTCCCGAAGGAAGGCGCTCAAGCCTCTCGCCAATTCTACCGATGTGCTTCGTCTTCGCACTAGCAATGTCTCTCTTGAAGGAAAAAAACTCTCCTTAAAAAATCGGAGACGATACCCATATAGAGTTTAAAAAAAATCTCTACCGCCATCTTTGATTTCCTATCCGCCATCTTTGATCACGAAATAGATGTTGTATTTGGATTCTCCATCCCTTTTAACATCGCAGACGATAGCCATATAGATTTTAAAAATTTTTCCCATCCGCCATCTTTGATTTCCCATCCACCTTCTTGAATCACGAAACAGATGTTGTATTTGGATTCCCCATCCCTTTTAACATCGCAGACGATACCCATATTGATTTTTTAAAGTTTCTCATCCGCCATCTTTGATTTCCCGTCCGCCATCTTGGATCACTAAATAAATTTCATATTATTAATCAGTGCCCCGAAAATCTCGAAAACGATACCCATATAGCCTATCATATCCTATTCGTTTAGCCTTTTTTTGCCTTTGACCCAACCCTCCCCCTTCTAGTTTGACCATTTTATTATTTTTGTCTTACCCCTAAAATTTGTGGCGTAATTTTATATAGCCTATAGCCTTTCGGAATAATTGAGCTATCATAGGCAACAACAATTTTTAAAAATGCAACTGCTAGTTCCTGAGATTAGCCGACATTATCTTTTAGCCATTTTAGCCTTTTGCCCGGCCCCAAAGGGTCGAAACGTTATGTAGCCTTCCGTAATAACTGGGCTATCGTATACAAAAAGATTTTTTCAGATCCAAACGGTAGTTTCTGACATTAGCGCGTTCAAACAAACAAACAAACAAACTCTTCCGCTTTATTATATTAGTATAGATAGACAACAATTTGTATGAATAAGTTGGTTATGTTATAGGTGCACATGTACATACATGTGTTCACAGTGCATATTAGCAAACATGAATGGGCGGACGTTCTCCCCTCGTTGAGCTCGCAAGCTAACGTGACACAACGTTGTACTGGTGCACCAGGTATATATGCAGCGGTGATCTTATCTGCGCAGACTTGGTATTTTTATTGAAATTCATTTTAATTTGCTCGGAGCTTCTCTCGCACATTTTATTTTAATTTATCGTTTATTCTCGATTACGTGAGAATTTATCATCTCTTTCCCGTGAGAATTTCATGGAATTCCTTCTTAGTGCATTCTTAGGGTCTATCAAATTAACCAATACATGCCTCAAAATGAACTATGATATTCTGATTTATCTTTGATTTATTCTTCAAATATATTATGTATATGGCTTCAGAAATAACTGTCGAGATCCTTATTTTCTGTTGACATAATGTATGTTGATATCCAATTGATATCTGTTCCGCATCGATTAATAATATTCTTATGTGTTCTAATGAGGTTACAAGGAGAATGAAAATGAAATGAACTTTTTACTATACGAAGTAGCAATAAATATGTGATTTTCCGTCTTGTTCTTGTCCGTAAATGAGTATAGACATAATTATGTTTGTACAAATAAATGATCCTATTTACTTAGTGTTTTACTCGCTTAGTGAAGATACCAGCCGACTGTTATGCAGAAGGTATTAGGTCAGAATACACGGCGCGGACCACCAACATTTCAGGGTTATGTGCGTTTGAATTATCAATTAAGGCACGAAGCAAGCGCTTCGTGTCTCGAAAAGCACATTATGCCGTCGGTCCCGGCTATCATAAACGTCTTTGACAGTCGTTTCACAGAGTGAAACCTCTGAATAAACTGACAATAGTGTAAACTATAGAATATCGCTTTGGTTTGCGTATGTAAAGCAGGCAGTCGCTCTGTGGAAAAAGATCTCGAATTGGAACAGTCATAAAGCTAAGCGGATGATGATGAAACTGCGGGCGCCATATACCTGGTGTTTCCGAACATAGTTAGTCTAGATATTGCACAGGCACATACTGTCCTTTTCACGGTGAAGCGAATCAGTGCGGTGCCCACCGGATATTGCGTATCAGAACCATTACTGTGGAACACGTGCATCTCACCTAGCTCCCCACAAGCCTAGAGGCACCGACCACAAGATAGTTGTGGTCGGTGCCTCTAGGATTGTGGGGAGCTAGATGGGATATAGAATTCTCTAGAACAAATATTGCTTGAGATAGGTTTAGGCTTCAGATGTTATAGTGATATATAAAGCAAGTGGAAATCCCGTTGTTGTACTACAGTAATCGCCGTTTGTATTTGGGATTGATGGAGAGTATGTGAGACTTCCTTGAAGACAATTAGGCTTACTCATTAAAACCACTGCGATATCCCCGTCTTCCCTTATTGTTGGTTTTTTTATTACATAGACAAACGAGCAAGCGGGTAACCTGATGGTAAGTGATCACCGCCGCCCATTGACACCTATAATGCCCAAAGGAGTACAAGTGCGTTGTTGGTTAAAAAGAATATGCACGCTTATGGTGATAATGTGTCATGCAGTTTAACCAATATATCTGTAGCCAATTATTAATTGCGTCATGTATTACTATTTAATCAATCCAAGTTCCTTATTAGTATGTTCCTTATTATTGTGAAATATTGTTAAATGTTTCACAATAATTAATATCGTGATTAGTTATATCGTGCGGTGTACGTCACTTTTGTTCGAGAGCTACGATTTCTCCGCTACATGCCCGTGGCGCTGGGCGCTGGCTAATAAAAACAGTTTTTTGCAAACATACACGCTATAACTGACTGCAGACGCGCGACTTGTCTAGTGCGACATGTTGCTAAATTTGTTGAAACAAAACGACTGTGGACTGAACTTCAGGATAGATAAAATTTGGTGGTCATGTTGAAAGTGATGCGAAGTTTTTTTTGTGGGTGGTTTTAAATGTGGATAGTTACATAAAGGTTTCTTTATTTATGAATAACTTGTTTTTTATCGTTTAAATAAGTAATCGCCATAAAATAAGGCTCATTGGCGATTGTGTCATAAAATAAGGCCTACTTATTTCTACGTTTTTAATACCTTTAATAAAAATATTTACGTTGCAATTAAACGAAAAAGACACAGTCCTCATTTCCCTTAGTCGAATAAAGGACACATAACGATTTGTATGACTCAGGGATAGGACCGAAGATATCTATACCTAGTAAAAAAGGACACACATACTTAATATGTCATAAGGTAAACAAAACCGTTTATTATCTAATTTTAATATTGATGTAAACTGTGCTTGCAACTATGCGACATTGACAAATATATGAATAGTCCTTGTCTAATCGAGGCGTGAATGGGAGTCTTTATCAAGCCAGCGAAGGTTTAACAGCTAACGTCTTTAGGCAATTAACGCGCTGCACCCCGTCTTAATAGGCAACTGTGTTGTACTGGTAACATTTCGACAGAATTTACATAAAATCACATTTTTTAAGTCTTGTTAAAAGAAAACTTGAAACGTATTACGAATAGAAATGTTTGTTGATGAGCTAAGGGTGAAGCGGTAGCTACATAAAACTAGTGTGATCCCTCATACAATGACGAGGAGACGAACACTAGTGGTATCTAGGGGACACCAATGGAAATACGAAACACAATTAAAGATTCTGAAACGCGCTATTAAAGTCACACACGATTACTATACATACAAGTTTTCTACAATATCTGGCTAGGGTCCACCAGGCACGATCAAATTGATTTATCTACTCCTTGTCAGTCTTACTAAAGCTTAAAAAACGTGATGAAAATCAAAAAGACATTTGTTGCCCAAATTTTATACATTTAGTTTAACAGGCATCAGTCCTCGTTTTTCTTAGATATCTCAGTCTTTAGGGATATACCTACTTCAAAGTGATAATAACGGTTTAGCTTACTATGTAAACATTACTGAATTTCTTTATTTTAGTATTTTTGGGCAGTTTTTGTGGATTTTAGGTGTGTAAGGAATTATAATGCCTCGGGTAATTGTTGTGTGATGATGGCCTTTTTCTCGATGAATTTATGAGTTTATATTTGAATCATTTTGTATACGTATTACTTACCAAAATTATATTTATTTCAATTTTTTTATGGTAAAGGCTACACACAATGCCAGCGACACGGCCGGCGGCACTCTGTGTATGTGTCTGCAGCATACAAAGCCGCCAGCTTTCCTGCACGAAGGAACCGCCGGCATGGCCGCCCGGGTAGGCCGGAGGGCCGCGGAGTTGTAACTTGCGACTTGTGTGTGATTGTTCTATACAAATGGAATGATAACCGGCGGCTTTCTGCGGCAGATGGCGGCGGCACCGACGCCCGCCAAAAGCCGGCGGCGCGAGCCACGCGGCTAAATCCGGCGGCCTGTGCTGCCGGCACTGTGTGTAACAGCCTTAATACGTTTTTAATCGTGTATTTTGACTGTTTATTACTGAGGCCTGTTAAAATTAGAGTCTATTACAGGATATTTAAATAAAATGATTCATGTGGGAACGGAACGTAAGTGTGAGTGAGATGGCAGACGAATGAAAGAGGGAAGGATAAAAAAAGGAAGATGGCGGATATAGATATAAGGTATAAGACGTTGCAGGAGTATTTAAAAAAATTAAAAGTATATTATAAGTATTTTCTGTTTTTACTCTGAGCCCTCCGGGATCTACTATCCTCAGAGTATCTACAGAAATACGGTTACGACGAGAGTCACCGGCGAGCGGCGGCGTGACCAACCTACTGCAAGACGAGGAGGTAACAAAGACGATAATTTATTAGATTCGTAGATCATTGCGATCGACAATGGCAGAAGACGGCAGCAGCGGTAAAAAAGATGAGGCTAGCACGAGTTTGGCGGCTTCGTCAGCGGCGGCCATGTTGAACAGCTTCGATGGAAGCATTTCACAATTTAACGGTGAAGATAAATCATACTCATCGAAGAAATGGGCCCAGGATATAGACGATAACGCGGCAATATTCGGATGGACAGCACAGTAAAAGTTGGTGATCGCGCGCAGGACTTTGTGAGGCACGGCGAGTTTGTGGTTGAAATCCGAAAAGGTATTTAAAACATATGAAGATTTGAAAAATGCTCTGCAAAAGGAATTTCCGGAGGCGCTGAATTCCAAAGAAATGCACGAAATGATGGCTGCAAGAAAGAAACGAAGAGATGAGACCTACTACCAGTATATGCTCATTATGAAGGAGTACGGGAAAAGGGCCAAATTCCCGGACTATGTAGCCATACAGTATATCATAGACGGCATTGAGGATCGGCCTGAGAACAAAGCGATATTGTACGGCGTGACTACATATAGCGTGCTCAAGGAAAAGTTGGCAATATACGAGAAGATGAAGGAGGACAAGCGGCGCGTCCGGAACCTGTAAAAAGAGGAGAAGCATCGTCGGGTTCATCCAAATGTCGTTGCTACAATTGTGGAGAAACTAGTCATATATCTTAACAATGTGCAAACGGCATCAAGTGTTTCCGGTGCAATGAGTACGGCCATATTGGGACAAAATGCCCTCTGATTGGCGGCAGCTCCAAGTCGGTAAAGCAGGCATCGAATCAGACGCAAGTTCGTGCGGTTGGCACTCGTGATGCGCCAGCATCGATAAAGCAGCAGTCGGCCATGTTCGGAACCACCAAGATGGCGCTGGCAACCATTCAGTGCGGCTGTAGCGGCAATGACAGTTGCGGAAACGTCATCAGGACGTCACTGTCAGTGGTATCAATCATCAAAATGTAAACAAAGACTCTCAAAGCGTTACTTTCGGTAAACCAGTGAAAACCGTGTTAGGGGCGGAGCATTAATATTCCCGTGCGTTGATAGACTCCGGTACTTTGAACTTTGCACTAAATTATTCAACATAGAATGCAATGTTGGCGGTCTTACGTTGATAGGTCTAGGTCGTTCACACGTGCAATTACTAGGAAAGATAATGACGAAGATTATAATAGATGGACAGTGTTACAGTGATGTTACATTTCATATTATGCCTAGAGACTGTATGCCTTATGATTTAATTATAGGTCATGAGTTTTTGAAGAGTGTGACAGTGTTGATGAATGAAGGAAATGTGTCTACCTTTAGAGATGAGGGTGAGTGGTTAGCTAACATAAATTGCATTTCAGGCGAATTTGAAACATTAGAATAGAATAGAATAGAATATCTTTATTTGCTGTAAACAGGGTACATTACAGATGTTGATTTCATGATAATATAAATGATATAAAGGTGCAAGCCCGTTTAGCCAATTTTAAATAGCATGCAAATGTAGGAACATACAATGTGAAGTCTAACAAGAATAGGTAACAATCATATTTAATAGTATTAATGTCATATACATATTTATTAATAGGTCAATTAGGCATTCATTACACCGAATCATAATTGTTTGATAAAAAATCTTGAATAGAATAAAAATTTTTCTGCATGAGCCAACTACGTAACGCTGGTATAAATTTATTTGTGGGCAGTATTTTTACAAAATTTGGTAATTTATTGTAATTTTTTATACTCATGGCGTATGAATTGTTTTGAAGCCGGCTACTTCTCGGTATCATATTTAAAACAAGTCTGTTAGGATTTCTTATATTGTCACGTCGAGTGACATCTTTTGCCTGTTTAAACGAATCTGGATTTTGTTTTATAAATTTACCTATTTCTAGTATGTAAAGACAAGCTAATGGGAGTATTCGCAATCTTTTAAAGAAGGGTCGACATGATACGTCAGGGGCAACATCGCAAATCGAACGGATGCATCGTTTTTGGGCCACAAACACTTTCTGTATGTGAGAGCTGTTGCCCCATATTAGTAACCCATATCTGAGGACGGATTCTACGTAAGCAAAATAGGCTGTACGTGCAATGTTTTGGTTTGTTACTTTTGCCAATTTATAAAGTGCATATGAAAAACGGTTTAATTTGTTACAAATTTTTTCTACTTGTTCTATCCAATTAAATTTGGAATTTATTATAATTCCCAGAAATGTCACACAATTTGTATTCGATAAGGCATGTCCATCATAATTAATTATTATATTATTATTATTAAAATTATTGATATTAATTATATGTGTCTTTGATAAATTTATTTTAAGATTATTTTTATTCAACCAATTAATAACTAAAGTCAGAGTATTGTAAATGTCATTTTCATGTTGTTTGATTGTCATATTTTTATTTGTAGTCACTATTATCGATACGTCATCTGCAAACAGAATTGTTTTATGTTCTATAACATCAGGTAAATCGTTTATGTAAACCAGGAAAAGTAGAGGTCCCAATACACTTCCCTGGGGAACTCCGAATTCATTTTTTTTGTATTCTGATCTATATGTTTCTATATAGTCATTTGAGTTCAATTGAGAGATATCCACATTTTGAATCCTATCTTCTAGGTAAGTTTTTAGCCAGTTATGTGCTGTTCATCTTATACCATACTGTTCCAATTTTTCCAAAAGCAGTTTATGTGAGACTAAATCAAACGCTTTTGACATATCGAGGAACATAACTGTTGTATATAATTTGTCATTGACTTTCTGAAGAATATCATTAACTAAGAAAAACATAGAGTCCCTAGTAGATTTATTTTTTTGAAACCCAAATTGATTTCGGTCTAATATTTCATACTTGCCTAAGAAAGATGTTAGTTTATCATGCATGGCTTTTTCAAACAATTTAGAAAATATTGGCAAGATAGTAACCGGCCTATAATTTTTTATGTCAGTCTTTTCTCCTTTTTTGTATAGTGGTTTAACTACTGAATATTTTAGCTTATTTGGAAACGTGCCAGTGTGTAGTGACAGATTTACAAGAAAAGTAATTATAGGCGTCAATTGAAAACTACAAGATTTTATGATTCTGGTATAAACTGAATCATAACCTTCAGATTTGGTGTTTGCTAGAGAGATTGCTCGAACATGTCCATGACCCACTAGTGAAACGGGAAGCGTACCGATGCAAAGAAGCTTATAATCCTGTTCAAGTTAAGGAGGCACCTGTGGAGTTAAAGATTGTATTGAAAGACGATATGCCAGTGGCGCAGCGGCCTAGAAGATTATCAATTCTGGAGCAGGGTATTGTAGAAAAACAAATAGACGAATGGTTAAAAGATAATATCATAAGGGTAAGTTTTTCTGAATACTCTAGCCCATTGGTACTAGTGAAGAAGAAAGATGGCACAACCCGTGTGTGTGTGGACTATAGGCAGCTTAATGCTAAAATGGTCAAGGATGAATATCCTCTTCCGGTTATTGATGACATGATCGATAAATTATCACAGGCTAAGGTCTTCAGCGTTCTTGACCTCAAAAAGGTTTTTTTCCATTTGAGGGGCAGCAAGGATTCTATCGGGTATACTTCATTTGTCACCCATCATGGTCAGTGGGAATTTCTACGAGCACCATTCGGGCTCTCGGTTAGTCCTAAGTACTTTATGAGATTTGTCTCCACAATTTTCAGATATCTACTAGCCCAGAAAACTATGATATTATTATTCCAGCAGACAGTAAAATCCAGGCTTTGCAGAGGCTGGAGCAGGTTTTGGAAATAGCTGAACAGTATGGGCTTAGAATCAATTGGAAGAAGGCTAAGCTCATGCAGACTGAGATTGAGTACTTGGATCATATCATCAAGGATGGTGAAGTACAACCAACACCAGAAAAGACGGATGCAGTTATTAAATTTCCGGAACCTAAAACAAGTAAGCAATTGAGAAGTTTTCTTGGATTAACTTCTTACTTTAGGAAGTACATAGAGCATTACGCTGTTATAACAAGTCCACTTATTGATTTGATGAAAGAAAATGTGGACCTTGTGTTTGGTAAAGAGCAACAAGAGGCTTTCTCTACATTAAAGAATAGGTTAGCATCTGCCCTAGTGCTCAAAATATTTGATCCTAATTTAAAAAGTGAATTACACACAGATGCTTCAAGTATAGCCATAGCTGCTGTTTTAATGCAGTATCACCCTGATAGTGGACTTCATCCCGTTCATTATATGAGTCGTAGGACTACTGAGGTGCAACGACGATATTCAAGTTACGAATTGGAGGCTTTGGCTATAATTGAAGGCATTAAAAAGTTTCGTCATTATTTGTATGGCCACCATTTCAAATAAGTAACGGATTGTAAAGCTTTTCAGCAAACTCTAATGAAGAAAGACCTGACGCCAAAAGTAGCAAGGTGGGTGCTTATGTTGAATGATTATGACTTTGAGGTTGAGCATAGAGCTGGTGCAAAGTTAAGACATGCTGATGCCCTCAGCCGGAATCCATATGTAGCTACAATAGCTACCATGCATGAACAGATGAGGAAAGCTCAGGATTATGATGATGGTCTCAAGGCAATTAAAGAGATACTTAAGGAGAAGTTTTATCAAGATTACCTTATTGATGGAGACATATTATATAAAGGATCAAACAGATAGCTTGTTGTTCCCAAAGCTATGGAGAAAGACATCATAACAAGAATTCATGGGAAATGTCATTTCTCTAGAAATAAAATGAAGAAATTAATTTGTCAAGATTATTATATAAAAGATTTGGATAAAAAGTTAGATGATTTTGTGGTTGCTTGCATACCATGTTTACTGGCTACTAAGAAAGCAGGAAAGCAGGAGGGATTTTTTAATCCTATAGAAAAGGAAAGTATCCCTCTAGATACATTGCACTTGGATCATGTGGGTCCATTGACTGAAACCAAGAAGTTATACAACTATATTCTTACTATGATTGATGCTTTTACCAAGTTTGTGTGGTTATTCCCTACAAAGAGTACATCAAGTGCTGAGACACTGAACAAGTTAAGAGTACATCAGCAAACATTTGGAAATCCAAAGAGAATTGTCACCGATAGAGGGACTGCATTTACAAGCAAAGAATTCCAAGACTACTGTAAGGAGGAAGGTATTCAACATGTTACCATTACCACAGGCATTCCTAGAGGGAATGGAGAAGTCGAGAGAGTCCATGGGATAATAATTCCCTTAATGACTAAGCTTTGCATAGAAGACACAGGAGTGTGGTATAAGCAGGTTAGTAGAGTACAAAGAGCTTTGAATAGTACTTACCAAAGAAGTATTGATACTACGCCCTATGACTTGTTAATTGGTACCAAGATGAGATGCAAAGAGGATGTTGAAATTTTGGAATTAGTGCGAGAAGAAACTGCCAGACAGTTTGAAGAGAGTAGAGAAGAGTCCCGTCTAAAGGCGAAAGAACAAATATCGGCTATACAGGAAGAAAACAGAAGATATTTTAATAGAAAAAGAAAAGAAAGCCAAAAGTATAAAATAGGGGACTACTTGGTGGCTATAAAAAGGACTCAAATTAAAATCTAAATATTTAGGACCTTATAAAGTTACAGAAATTTGTTTGAATGATCGCTATGATGTGGAGAAGGCGGACAGTTCAACTGAAGGTCCGAATTGCACCTCTAGCTTAGCTGATCAAATGAAGAGGTGGCTAGGGGGATTACATGTTTAGGTGAGTATGATGTTGGTATGCTGATGATGAATGTATGGAGTAGTATAAAATAATAGGTTAGTATTATAAGTTCAAAATTGTAAACCCTAAGTATGGTATCACCATTGTTAGTATTAAGTTACTATAGTTTGGTTAGTATAATTAAAAATTCTTTGTGATCTCGTACATCCGTTTAGTTAAGGTGTTGTTACTATACTGTAAGATTTGCTCATTGTACCTTGTAACTCTAGTACTAAGTACAATATTGTAAGAATGTATTTGAGTGATGGATGTCTGAGGACAGACAGATGAGCAGGACGGCCGAATGTGGGAACGGAACGTAAGTGTGAGTGAGATGGCAGACGAATGAAAGAGGGAAGGATAAAAAAGGAAGATGGCGGATATAGCTATAAGGTGTAAGACGTTGCAGGAGTATTTAAAAAAAAATAAAGTATATTACAAGTATTTTCTGTTTTTACTCTGAGCCCCATATCCCACATTCATTATTTTGATAGTGGTTCACTGCCCCATTTATCTCAAGTGAACATCTGATAACTTACAACAAAACCAGCAACAGGGAACTGCTAGCGGAACGGATATGACACTACAGGCAATGTCATCCATATACAAAGCGGAAGTAGCAACAGCTGCTGCGGCGGGAAAATGATCGCCTTCATCAGCGATCAACTGGCGAACAAATCGTAACGCGTGATATGGGCTAGGCTTGAGTCCAAAACAAACACGATTGAACTGATACACGGATAAAGGTTCCTTATTGTCAAAACGATAAAAAATCCGTTGAAATCTACGGTCAGATACGCAAACGCCGATATTGAGGAACATTTGGCGGCAATCAGCTGACAGAGCGATTTTGAAAAGACGAAACTTTATTATGATGTTAAATAAATCACCCTGTAGATAAGGGCCGGCATGCAAAATGTCATTAATCAACTGACCCTATGTAGTCTTACAACTAGCATCTAAAACCACGGGATATAATATGAGGGAAGAGAGTTACCCTCGTTGTTCACAACTACACTCAAAAAACCTTTAATTAGGTAGTTACGAATGACGTCATTATAGGCGCTGCGTAACTTAAGTGATGCATCAAGTTTACGTTCTAAACAATGAAAACGTCTAAGCGCAGCAGCAGCGTACGAGTCGCCTAACGAATAAGGGTCACCATAGAATGGCAACGCCACTACGTATCTGCCACTGTCGTCACGAACAGTGGTAGCGCGGAAATGTTGTTCACACTCGAGATCCTTACGGCTCATCGAGGGCGGTGCGGTAACCTCTTCGAGCTACCAAAATCGCTTGAGAAGAGAATCAATATTATTTTCTTGAAGAACAGAACAACAACAAGACGTAATATAATGAGAAGTATGTAACGTAGGTACGGTACCCATAATCACATACCCAAATACCGTCTCAATATCGGGCGGTAAATTATATTGCTCACTACGTACTACTTTAGGTAGTAACAAGTGTGGAAATATTGAAGCTCCGATCAAAACATCTATGTCTGCCGGATTCGCAAATTCCGCGTCTGCTAACGGCAGTGTCTCGAGATGCGTGAGTAGCGATATGTCCACATTAGCGTTCGGCAATGTGTCCGTAATACGCTCCACGATAAGCGAAGAAATGTTAAAGTTAATATTCCTATCAAAACGCGAATGTATTTTAATATCTACGGAACCCTTGCAATGTTTTTCTGACCCCCGGATACCCTTGACTACTAAGTTAGTATTTCTAAAGTTATCCCACAGTCCGAGGCGTTTGAAACAATCAGAAGTAATAAAATTACTCCGTGACGCACTATCTAGTAAATAACGAACTATGTGCGGGGCGTTATTAATGTCATAAATGATAACTTGCGTTGTCGCTAATAGAACCGTCTTGGACGCCGTACACTGCGGCTTAGCATCGCGCTGAGCACAACAAGCGCACGAGGGTTGTCCGCGTGTGTGCGCTGCCCGCGCAATGGACGTCGTACACGACGATACTTCGTTCTGAGACGTGGAGGGGGAAGCCGCCGTGGCAGCCTGCACCTGCGACGTCGTCGCGCTAGAAATCGGGTCAAGGTTACCGGATTGGCTCGACAACGGATAACTTTTATCAAAATGTAATAATGAGTGATGTCGTTGATTACATGAACGGCACTTCGTCTTACTAGAACAATCACTCGTTTTATGTTTTATACTTAAACAATTAACGCAAGCTTTGTTTTCTTTTACACATTTGAAACGAGCAGTTGGATTTAAATTATTAAAAGCGGGGCACTTATAGAAATGTTCGTGTACTATATTACTGCACAGACACTTCTGTGAATTATTATTATTAGATTCCGAGCATGCTACGTAAGATTGCGGATTAGGGACCGAGTCATTATTGCTATTTCGCGATTTATTCGACTTTTGTTTACTATTATTATTATTAGACGAGCTAGATGAACTAGGCTGCGTATTATGAAATATTCGACACTGATCTTTGATGAACGAAATAAAACTATCTAGTGTAGGTATTTTATGATTACGATCAGTCATCTCAAACGCACGAATTGTTTCAGTTTCAAACTTTTTTAAAGCGAGTTGAAGTAACATAAAGTCGGAAAGATCCTTTAATTTTAAGTTTTTAAGGGAACTAACTGCAGTAACAAAGTTGTCTATAAACAGCTGGAAATTCGAAACAGACGCAGCACCGGATAGTTTAAGATTTAAAGCTTGATCAAAGTAAGTAGACGCTAGAACACGATTATCTTGATACCTATCAAGTAGTGACTGGAATAAGACCTGATAGTTCTCAGCACTGGGTGTGACACCTTTAAATACGGACTGGGCCTTCTATTCCGCCCATGAACCCACTCCCTTTTCCTATTCTAGGCGATCAGAACCCATCCTTATACAGTCCACAATATTAATATTTTGCCAAATCGCCTATTACATACGGTTCGGTGCATCGCCGAACCAGGAACACTCAGAACCTCTAGTCCACTACAAAGTAGGCCACAGAACATTAATCGTATGTAAATTATCCCATCAAGGCTATACGATCGGTTGTAGCCGTCATTTTTAACTTTAACGGCTGCCAAAATATAAATAGCCTAAGGTTCAGTTCACACCGAGATGGCAGCGGCTTGAAACTACGCGCAGCGGCCGGCTTCGAAGAGAAGGATTGCGGCCGCGACTGCTCGTGATCGCCCGCGAGTGCTCGCGGCCGCACGCAACTTACGTCACGGCTCAGGCTGCGCGGTAGAAGCGCGGCGTGAGCGGGCGGGGGTGATAGGATACTTCCAGCAGCCGCTCGCACCCGCCCGCGCCCTCCCGCGCTTGCTCACGGCCGCTCGCGTCCGCCAGAGCGGTCGTACGCCGACACTGCTGGAATGATCGCGAAGCCGCGAGCATTCGCACGTTTTCAAGTTTTTTCAAGTGATTGTATGTATGTATTATAGTCATGGTGGTAAAGGCTAAAATTATTTGACACTGAATCTGCTCTCCGCTTTGCTTCCGGCCGCTGCCACCTCGGTATGAACTGAGCCTAAGAGTACCCTTAAATCATATTTATCGAACATTCGGCAAATTCTTCGCAAGATGTATGCACGCGACGATATACGGTCTCTCCTACCATGAATATTGCTACCGACCGCATAATCCATTGACAAATGTCTTCGCATACACTGACATTTATGCAAAGAACCAGTCGATGCCGCGATGGTTAGAAAAATATTTATTTGTGATGCTTTTATCAGACGCTTGGTGGCAGTGTGATGCTGGGAGAATTAATGTATCCGTGACGGATACGATACGATTCTTACGATACGGTACAATTAAAGCAAGTTATTGAGTAAAAAGTGTTTTAACGAGCTATTGATACATACACGAGTTCTCGATATAAATTCTGAAACATTGTATATCAATAATTTAAAAAAATAGTTGGCAATGATGAGTATATCCCAGGTGTTTAATTATATTTATTATGAAATAAGGCAGGCGCTTAGGTACACAGGTTGCGGGGATACCACGGTATTTCTAGTGACTAGAACATTAACGCCTGAAAGGTCTTAGACATTACCTCTGTCGAATCATAGAGTGGCAGAGTGGACCGCCCGCAATGAAGTCGGAGTGAGAACAAAAAATAAAGAACAGTTATACCTATAACTTGGTCCAAGCTCGTCAAACCCTATTTTACTTTGATACTGTATGAGATCGTCGTCGTAGCCGAAGTAGAATCAACTCAATAAGGATGTTTGTTTGTGTGCCACGTTATTACAGTGACATTGTGTCGTTTTAAATGTGTTGTGACACGTTGAGTCAGGCTCTGATATATTGTTAAGAAAATGTTTTCCCTCTTATTTACTTACTGGTTCCTTGTTTCTCTTGGTGAAAGCTTCCAGTGAATTGATAATGTTCATTTTTTTTATGGCTTATATCTTGGAGAAGTGAAGTATTGAAGCCTTTATGTCAGCTGTTTGTCATCGAAAGAGTGTTTAGAGTAAACACAGTGTAGGGCCGAGGCTTTTGTAACAATGGTGATATTGACGACCGGTTGGCGCCGCGGGAATGCAAGCAACAGCTACATCGAAGGTCGCGGGTTCGATTCCCGCTCAAGTCAAACATTTGTGTGCATGAAAATGGATGTTTGTCTTGGTCTGGGTGTTTCTATGTGTAATATGTATGTATTTACAAAAAAAAGTATTGTATATGTATGTTTATCCATTATCTTGTACCCATAGTACAAGCTCTGCTTAGTTTGGGACTAGATGGTGGTGTGTAAATGTGGTAGAATATTATTATTATTATATTATTATTCATTCGAGGGTCTATTGTGGTTGATAAAGCATGATACATCTCTTTCTATGTCTTGCTTTCACAGATAATTGTTTTCTTTCCGGATTTTTATTGCTTCTATTGATTGATATTTTTATATGTCTGCTTTTATAGGTAGTAGAGTCTTACGGATTTCAGCATGAACGCCCAACTGGGGAAATATTAACATCCTACAGAATATTGACGTGCAGTAACAGTTATGTATACTATATAAACTGTTGCATTTCATTCGGTGAGTAAGAGTGCTGGAAGCCCCTCCTCTTCCTCTTTTCCTTCTATTTTGCCGCTCCTGCTCCTCCCAGACCTGCGTTAGGCAGCAACATGGTTGTGTTACCACCTACCATCAAGTCCACTGGTCCACCACTGGTTCGTCTGTCTTTTGTTAGCAATTATGAAATAGCTGTGACATACTTACAGAGAGACAGACAGGCATACAGACAGACAGGCAGAGAGACATGACGAATCTGTAAGGGTTTCGTTTCGTGCATGTTTTTTTTTATTACTAATAGGCTAGCGTTTGACCATGATCTCACTTGATGTTAAGCGATGATATGGTCTAAGATGGAGCACGCTTACCTAGAAGGTACTTATTCACTCGCGACTTGAAAACACTCAGGTTGTACTTGTCAGGAAACACAGGCTCGGGTAAAGAGTTCCACATCTTGGCGGTACGCATAAGAAAGGAAGGAGCAAAACGCTTCGTGCGTATAAGCGAGATATACACCATGTAACGGTGACGCTGACTCGTTAGTCTGGTCGTCCGATGGAGAAAGGGGATGGAGGAATCAGATTGTGTAGTTCCTCTGCGCACTCTCTTTAATTCTTTATTGTACACAAAAAATAAAACAAAACAAAAATACATGAAACGAGTAAAAAATAATAACTAATTAATTTTGTATACAAAGGCGAGCTTAACTCAACCAGCAAACCTTTGAGACTGGAGATTTGATTTTAGAGCTAAGGGTAATCTTAGTGTTCAACAAAAATAACAATAATAATTAAAAAAATAGGATATCAATATATATATATATAAGTTAATAAATAAACTACATACAATATTATATATATGTAAAATATATATTGGTAGCGCCATCTATCCTTTCCATTGCAAGTTAATTGTGTCAACGTCAGTGGTTCGTTGCTGCTCGGCCAATCCGAGTGATCCTTTTGATGAATCCCCTCCCAAAAACGCCTCGCTATTGGCCGCCCTGCTCAACGGCGACGAAAGAAAAAGAATGGAAGATTTGAGACGCTAAAAAACTCATGTCCGCCGCACCGGACCGCACTGAACCGCACCGCCATATATACTATTACCGCTTATACAAAACTCAACAAAACCGCTCGCGAGTGAAAGTGATTTGTGAAGTGGAGTGATACGGGCAGCTTCAATATACTTGGAGACACCAGGAGGCTGCCATTTGCAGGGTAGGAGGCTCCCTCCTAACCACATCAACTCTTCCGCTTTCTCTCATCCCCTAGTCGCCGAGGAACCGCCATCCTACAGTCCACAATGTTAATCCTTCTCCAAATCGCCTAGAACCTTCGGTTTCGGTGTAACGCCGAACCATTTTTTTGATCCATACGAGTCGGATTCATTTATGTTTTATACGTAAAACCTTGTTATATCTATATACCTAGGCAGTTAATAGCACCTAGCTATACTCCTAGTCCATTCACATAACCGTCACATGGTTGTTTTCGCACGCATCAGTAGGTAATATACTTTTATGTAGCTACCTACTTACCCAATTATTATTTCTGGAACTATCATAGTTGTCTTGTAAATCTCATATCTCAAGCAACTTTTAGTTCCTCCGCTTTAAAGTGTTGCCTAGGTACTTAGGTAAAATAATAGGTACTTAAGATATTCTTATTTTGTTTCGATTTCATTAGCTTATACTTACGTAAGCATGCCACAACAAAAGAAGTCACGCGTGTCAAAAGACAAAGAGATGACAATCTTAGAAGCAAAACCCAATATTTTATTTGAGCGCATTCAAAACATTTACGAGCGTTCAAAAACCGCAGCCGTTTTTGATAGTAATGGGGAATCATTCCTTAGTTATTCTATGACAGTAGATAGTATTCGAACGGATTTTCATAAGTTGTTAGACGATTATAACGCAAGATTGCTTTCTACTAATCCTGATGAAAAACCGAATTATCAGGCGTACACCTCCTTCGAAGACCTTTATTGTATTATTAAGCGTATACAATCGCAATTGGAGGGTAAATATTCGGCACAGCCCGTTGCAGCGGCTCGCAAACCGAGGTTACCGCCAATCGAGATTATCTCGTTTGACGGAGACGTGAGACGGAGAGTAAAGGTTAAGACACTTACGGTACCTTTTCATCAAAGGTACCTATTTGAAAGCACACTAACTAGCACACGGTAGTTCACGAGGTGGTGAAGCCGTTGAACAACGCGCTCCAAAGGCGCTGGCAGACCTGGTGGTCCAGGGAATTGTTCCTCCTTATCACTACGTGCACCTGCATGAATTGCATTCACTCCTACCTAAACACATCGAAATGTTAAAGTATTCAGAGTTTGAATACTACCGACGACGTAACTATTTCACAACGTACCTAAGTTATTCCGGAAGTCCGAACGAAAATAATCCTAGGGCAAGACTGAGTGATCAGTAGGCAAATTGAAGTCGTAAAAATAGCCAGCTAGGGATGTAACCATTACGTTATTATTGTCCCCGTACGAGATGGGCACGTTTCCAACGCAAAATTGTTGTTTGTTTTTAAATTATTGTTATAACATAAAAAATGATCGCCCCTTATTACGTGGGACTAAAGTATATCTGGCGAAAAGTGGGTGTAGAAATACACCTCTGCCTACCCCTTCGGGGATAAAAGGCGTGACGATATGTATGTATGTATGTATAAAAATGATGTAACTTTTTTAATTGATTTAGGATACCGAAATTAGTAGATCATAGTCTTTTGTCTATGATCTACTAAGTTCTGGAACACAAAAGTATTATTTAAGTCTTGGTTACGTAATGTGTCGATATCGTAATATCATTAATGTAATAATTCTTTGAAAAATGAATGTTGTGTCACATTTCATATTAAAATTTATTAAATCGATATAAGCTGCTATCGAACGTAAACATCTCTACCGCGTTTCGGTATTGTGTCGAGTGGCTCGTTTGACGGTAAAATTGCACTATTTTAATAGAATTAATAGAATCATAAAGGATACCGCCGCTGAGTGGAGTATTGCTAGTTTATTTAAAAAAATAACACGATATATTATAAAAGTACCTTTGTAACAGCCATACGTGTATTTAACCATCTGCCGATCGATATTAAAAAAATAGATGGAGGCATTTTTAGACGATCCCTAAAACGCTGGTTAGTGGATAATGTTTTCTACAGCCTACAAGAATATTTTGAGAAAAAATAACGTATAAAAATTGAATCTCATTTCTTGCTGGTATATAATAAATTTCTATATTTAATGATTATGTAAAAATAAGCATGCTTTTTTATTCATATCTATTATTGTTTTTATTTTTTAATAATGTCGAATAACTTTCAATGTATAATCAATTCCTATGTATTATTATCCATAAATTATGTAATTGAACACTTGCAATGCCCGAAATGGGCAAACTGTTGATACCAAATTATAAATGTCGTCTACTATGTACTACACAGTTTTGAGCAATAAAGGATCTTTATCTTTATCTTTATCTTTATCTTAGGGAATGTTCCCTAATTTCGGGGTAATGTTTCTCGTTAATACTATACTAAGGAAATAAATTGTGATGTTTTATGAAGAACTGGATATTTTTTATTATTTTTCCTAGTATGTCTAGCAAGTTAGTAATATGTGGTTTCGGGATCGGACAGGGGGTTATGAAACACACTGTATAGTGCACGACCATTTCTATAAGTGTCTCGCCTTCAATGGTCTAAATCCAACTGCTCGTTACAAGTGCGGAAAAGACAACAAAGCATGTATTAATTGCTTAAGTATAAAGCATAAAACTAGTGATTGTTCTAGTAAGACGAGATGTCGTTCATGTAATCAACGACACCACGCTTTATTACACTTTGATAAAAGTTATCCGTCGTCGACCCAAGCCGGTAACCTTGACACGCTTACGTCGCAGGTGCAGGCCACGGTGACTTCCCCCTCCACGTCTCAGGGCGAAGTATCGTTGTGTACGACGTCCATTGCGCGGGTGACGCGCACGCGAGGACAGCACTCGCGCATCTATAATGATCCGCGCAGGTCCAAAACGCAGTGTACGGCGTCTAAGACGGTACTGTTAGCGACAGCGAAAGTTATCGTTTATGATGTTAATGGGTCGCCGCACATGGCACGTTGTCTACTCGATAGCGCGTCTCAGACCAATTTAATAACATTGGAATGTTTCAAACGCCTCGGATTGTGGAATAACCTTAGAAATACTAGTTCAGTGGTCAAAGGAATCAGCGGGTCAGAAAAACATTGCAAGGGTTCCGTAGATATTAAATTACATTCGCGTTTTGATAGGGATATTAATTTTAACATTTCTTCGCTTATCGTGGGGCGTATCACGGACGCATTGCCGAACGCTAATGTAGACGTAGCATCACTCACTCACCTCGAGTCATTGCCGCTGGCGGACACGGAGTTTGCGAATCCGGCAGGCATTGATCTTTTGATCGGAGCTTCAATATTTCCGCACTTGCTACTAACTAAAATAGTACGTACTGAGCAATATGATTTACCGCCCGTTATTGAGACGGTATTTGGGTATGTAATTATGGGTACCGTACCTACGTTACATACTTCTCATTGTATTACGTCTTGTTAATGTTATGTTCTTCAAGAAATCAAGGTGGGTGCTAAAACTGTGTGTAAGATAAAGCACTAATTAGCTATGCTATGCTATGCTATGCTGTGCTATGCTATGCTACGCTATGCTATGCTATGCCATGCTATGCTACGCTATGCTAAGCTATGCCATGCTACGCTATGCTACGCTATGCTACGCTATGCCACGCTATGCTACGCTATGCTACGCTACGCTACGCTACGCTACGCTACGCTACGCCACGCTACGCCACGCTACGCCACGCTACGCCACGCTACGCCATGCTACGTCATGCTACGCCATGCTACGCCATGCTACGCCATGCTACGCCATGCTACGCCATGCTACGCCATGCTACGCCATGCTACGCCATGCTACGCCATGCTACGCCATGCTACGCCATGCTAAGCCATGCTACGCCATGCTACGAAACGCTACGCCATGCTACGAAATGCTACGCTATGCTACGCTATGCTACGCTATGCTACGCTATGCTACGCTATGCTACGCTATGCTACGCTATGCTACGCTATGCTACGCTATGCTACGCTATGCTACGCTATGCTACGCTATGCTACGCTATGCTACGCTATGCTACGCTATGCTACGCTATGCTACGCTATGCTACGCTATGCTACGCTATGCTACGCTATGCTACGCTATGCTACGCTATGCTACGCTATGCTACGCTATGCTACGCTATGCTACGCTATGCTACGCTATGCTACGCTATGCTACGCTATGCTACGCTATGCTACGCTTGCTGCGCTATGCTACGCTATGCTACGCTATGCTGCGCCATGCTACGCTATGCTACGCTATGCTACGCTATGCTACGCTATGCTACGCTATGCTTCGCTATGCTACGCCATGCTACGCTATGCTACGCCATGCTACGCCATGCTACGCCATCCTAAGCCATGCTACGCCATGCTACGCTATGCTACGCTTCAAAGTTATAGGCCAACAAATCCTCTCTTACGAAGAGATTTTCACTGCCCTTGCACAAGTCGAGGCACTGATCAACTCGCGTCCGCTCACGGCATCGACTAAAGACCCTGCAGAACCATCCGCGTTAAGCCCTGCACATTTTCTGAACACAGTGCCATTATCTTCATTTCCGGCTCCTGAAGCAGACTCTTCAAGCTTGCTCCAGAGACATAATCTGCTGGATAAACTCGTGCAGTCGTTCTGGCGGCGCTGGCGTGCGGAATATCTACACCAGCTTCAGGCTAGATCCAAGTGGAATAGTCCTGCATCCCCTATACAGGAGGGTACGTTGGTCGTCATAATACATAATAATGCTCCGCCGCTTTCATGGCCGTTAGCCATCGTAGAGAAATATTATAACATTGCTAGTTAATTGTGTCAACGTCAGTGGTTTGTCGCTGCTCGGCCAATCCGAGCGATCCTTTTGATGAATCCCCTCCCAAAAACGCCTCGCTATGGGCCGCCCTACTCAACGGCGACAAAAGAAAAATAATGGAAGATTCGAGATGACTTTTTTAGCATCTAGATAGATGGCGCTACCATATCCCCCCGGCCCTAATGGGTTGCCTTTAAAAAATTAATTAAATTGAACTTAGCTATGTTGGGTATACTACCGCATAACCCATCAATAGGCTAAGACAGCGATATGACAATAAAATTAATCTTAATTAACTTTAGCGAAAACTACAAACGCAATAACAGCGAAAACTACAAACTAAATACTTAAACTAAGAGGTAGATCCAACTTCAGGCTGGATCTCACTGAGTTGGAAGCGGACAGAGACGTACAACAGGGCGCACGTAGCTCTCCTTCGCGGTTTTCACGGTAACAACGCGGGTTGTACCGTCCTTGGAAGTATGCAGTTTCTCTACGATGGCTAACGGCCATGAAAGCGGCGGAGCATTATTATGTATTATGACGACCAACGTACCCTCCTGTATAGGGGATGCAGGACTATTCCACTTGGATCTAGCCTGAAGCTGGTGTACATATTCCGCACGCCAGCGCCGTCAGAACGACTACACGAGTTTATCCAGCAGACTATGTCTCTGGAGCAAGCTTGAAGAGTCTGCTTCCAGGAGCCGGAAATGAAGATAATGGCACTGTGTTTAGAAAATGTGCAGGGCTTAACGCGGATGGTTCTGCAGGGTCACTACTCAATGCCGTGAGCGGACGCGAGTTGATCAGTGCCTCGACTTGTGCAAGGGCAGTGAAAAGCTCTTCGTAAGAGAGGATTTGTTGGCCTATAACTTTGAAGCGTAGCATAGCGTAGCATGGCGTAGCATGGCTTAGGATTGCGTAGCATGGTGTAGCATGGCGTAGCATAGCGTAGCATGGCGTAGCATAGCGTAGCATAGCGTAGCATAGCGTAGCATAGCGTAGCATAGCGTAGCATAGCGTAGCATAGCGTAGCATAGCGTAGCATAGCGTAGCATAGCGTAGCATAGCGTAGCATAGCGTAGCATAGCGTAGCATAGCGTAGCATAGCGTAGCATAGCGTAGCATAGCGTAGCATAGCGTAGCATAGCGTAGCATAGCGTAGCATAGCGTAGCATAGCGTAGCATAGCGTAGCATAGCGTAGCATAGCGTAGCATAGCGTAGCATAGCGTAGCATAGCGTAGCATAGCGTAGCATAGCGTAGCATAGCGTAGCATAGCGTAGCATAGCGTAGCATAGCGTAGCATAGCGTAGCATAGCGTAGCATAGCGTAGCATAGCGTAGCATAGCGTAGCATAGCGTAGCATAGCGTAGCATAGCGTAGCATAGCGTAGCATAGCGTAGCATAGCGTAGCATAGCGTAGCATAGCGTAGCATAGCGTAGCATAGCGTAGCATAGCGTAGCATAGCGTAGCATAGCGTAGCATAGCGTAGCATAGCGTAGCATAGCGTAGCATAGCGTAGCATAGCGTAGCATAGCGTAGCATAGCGTAGTGTAGCATAGCATAGCATAGCGTAGCATAGAATAGCATGGCATAGCCTAGCATAGCGTAGCATAACATGGCATTGCATAGCATAGCGTAGCATAGCATAGTGTAGCATAGCGTTGCATAGCATAGCGTAGCATAGCATAGCATGGCATAGCATAGCATAGCGTAGCATAGCATAGCATAGTATAGCATAACGTAGCATAGCGTAGCATGGCATAGCTTAGCATAGCGTAGCATAGCATGGCATGGCATAGCATAGCATAGCATAGCGTAGCATAGCATAGCATAGCATAGCATAGCATAGCATAGCGTAGCATAGCATAGCATAACATAGCTAATTAGCGCTTTATCTTACACACAGTTTTAGCACCCACCTTGATTTCTTGATGAACATAACAACAACAAGACGTTATACAATGAGAAGTATGTAACGTAGGTACGGTACCCATAATCACATACCCAAATACCGTCTCAATAACGGGCGGTAAATCATATAGCTCAGTACGTACTATTTTAGTTAGTAGCAAGTGCGGAAATATTGAAGCGCCGATCAAAAGATCAATGATCAATGATCACAGGCTGTTGTCTTGAATAATTACACATCTAGCTGGGTTCCTATTCCTAGCGGTATACCCCAAGGCTCTTTGCTAGGTCCTCTGCTGTTTACCATTTTCGTGAATGACATCGGAAATTGCTTCCACTCGTCGAATGTATTATCATTTGCAGATGATATGAAAATTTATGCCAGTATATCATCAGATTCCGACAGAGCGGCTCTACAGAATGACTTGGCACGGTTAGAGGAGTATTGTCTCAATAATAGGCTCGACCTTAACCCCTCCAAGTGCTTAGTAATAACTTACACAAGGAAACGGGCCATTCTTAAAACCGAGTACTTGCTGGGTGGCCAGCTCTTATCTAGAGACAATAATGCTAGGGATCTGGGTGTACATCACGATTCCAAACTAACATTTGATGATCACATAGATTCAATAGTCAGAAAAGCCTACAAGTCTCTTGGCTTCGTGATGCGCATGTCTAATTGTTTTACTGATTTAAAAACAATAAAAATATTATATTGCACTTATGTACGCAGTATTTTGGAGTACGGTTCCCAGGTTTGGAATCCTCGCTATGCCACATACATCGACCGTATCGAAAACATCCAGAAAAGATTTGTAAAATTCCTATGTTATCGTCAAAAAATTCCGTATCATTCAAATAATTATATTAGTATGTGTAAAAAACACCATCTTTTACCTCTTAAAGAACGTCGTGACATAGCAGATATTATATTCTTACTTAAAACTATACATAATGAAATTGATAGTCCTGAGCTCCTGTTTAAAATTGGATTTAATGTGCCCAGTAAGGCAGTGCGTTTTAATCCTCCCATAAATGTACCTCGAGCCTCTTCTAACTATAGGCAAAATAGCTATTTGGTGCGAGTAAGCAGGCTCCTAAACAAAATATGTAAAACTCATGACATTGACCCATTTTCTAGTAGTATGACGCGAGTAAGGAAGTGCTTAACTGAATCGTTTTTCAAATAAATTAAACCTTTATTTTATCTCTGATTTTGGTTGTGGAGAGTTTTCAACTTTATAAGTTGTGATAGTTTAGTTTAGTTAATACTACTTTAACAGAAAGCAGTTTGTATGTGTGCGTGTACACGGGTTACTTTTTGTATTATATTATAGTTCTATAAGTGAAAACTTGTAATTGGCTTACCGTTACCTATCATGTTGTTGTTATACGCTGTATGTAGCTG